>JAZKJV010001019.1:0-513771 GCA_037367405.1 Ottelia alismoides | reverse complement strand
TCACCACAAGAAATCCATAAAGTTAAACATTGTCTTCCATTTTTTACTGTCAATTGAGAACTAATTTTGCTTATATTATATGTCAAAAGATTTAAATTGTAATTTACCTTTCTTTTATATCTTTATACAAGTAAATGTAGAAAGCTCATTTACTCTCTCGTCCTCCTCTCTTTAAAATTTTAAATATAAAGACAGTTGTAGCAAATTTATATAGAACTTGAGCTCCGACTATAGGAAGCCATGATTACCAACTCTCTTGCACCTTCCATCTATTTCTCTCTGCGTCCTTTGCAACAGCAAGTACATTTTCCCTTTTCTCAACTCTTACTCACTTTCACTATACTGGTGTCTTAATTTCTACGTCAATTTAATATATTAGTGCAAATTCCTTAAATCATTTCTCTGATAACAAATCCATAACAAAGAAATCATCGACAAAAGGGAGTTTTGTTTGATAAAGAAGGCAAGGGATTAACGATCCTTTTGTCATCATGCTTGTGGAAAGTGGAAACCCTTGCCAAAGCGTAAACACACCTTGTGGAAATCTCACCTTACTATCCTGAGGCAAATGCTATTATTTGCACACAAAACCATATTTGAGATGCAAGAGTTGATGAAAAACACAATTAGTAGTCACCCTAACAACATCTGGTATCTAGCCATCAACAAAATTCTCAGGATTGTCCCAATGCAACTATAGCTGATACCGATGCCTGACATCGAGTGTCACCAACAACCCAATGGAGTTGCTGCAAAAGCCATCACACTTATCTTCTCCAACAGGAATTGATGCTTCTGTTTTGTCCAACTGACGTTGTCCAATCATAAATTTCATGCTACCAAAACCTGAGCCGGATCAACCGCATCAGAAACACATGCCCCTTCCCTAACGTTGGGGCATTGGACCAATGTATTAAACCCGGCATGTCCCACCACCACAATTACATCTCTGGAATCTAATGCAGCCCATTAGTGCTCTAATTTACAAACCTAGAAAAATCTAGATTTTGATCTAATTGGGTAAAATGTTAAATATATGGGTAAATTTTGTATTTTATTTGTATTCAAAGAGACAGGGATCTAGAATCCTTTCACTCCTCTGGGACTAGGAGTTAGAAGTTTCGTCTTTCTTCTCCTTTTCTCCATAGGGTGTAGAATATTCTAAGAATATTGTTGTACTTTCTACCAAATATATGACTCATCTATAAATAGTGCTCTTTCGCTAGTGGAATGGAACAACAAGAGGAAGACTTTTTTTGTTTAAAAATATCTTTTCCTCTCCATCTCTTCCATTTCTCTCTCTCTACCTCCCTTTTCATCTTGACCTTCCCTCACTCAAGGTTTCCCTCTCTTTGTCTTCATCCTTCCTCCTCCATCTCCATCACTCTTTAAAGTTTCTACGCCCCTCCCCTTCTTTTCATAATCAAAGATATTAGATATTACTTTCACTGTACTCCATCTACCTCTCCTATCTCACATTCTCTTTCTATTATCCTTGACATCTCTCTCTCTTTCGCCCCTCTACTCTACTCCGCTCTTTTTCTAACACTTCCCTCTCATATCAAACTCTCTCCCTCGCCCTTCAGTACTTCTCTCCCATCTTTTCCACCACCTCTTCTTCAACACTTCCCTCCCATCTCTTCTAGACCCTAGACGTCATCCTATCAACTTTCCCACTTCTTTTCCCACCCTCCATTTCTCAACCCTCCACTTATTTCGTCGACATCGTAATCGCCAAATCCACATAAAGAGTCATAATGTGCATGCCCCTTGACCGTCCATGTATCGCGTCCACTTTTTTATGGCAAAAAGCGGGAAACAAGCAAAGGTGTCCATCCCATGTATATTAAACTAATCGAAACATACCATGATTACCCTTATAGCAGCCAATACTAGAGGAGAGTCTTGGTATGGAAGAGTACATTTTCAGAGTAAAAATGATCATAGGAGAAGACAACCCCTTTCTAGATAATTAGATTTCCTGAATTGTTGCCAGTGGTTGAATCAACTCTTTGTTCACATGAAATCTCGCTCTATAGATGGATTCCTATAAGGCAATGGCATCAACATTGACCCCCCAATCAATCCTTGGTGTTTCTCACACTGCTTTAGTCTTCTCACGGGTGAAAAAAAGATGAGTTATAGTATCCACCACCTCTTTACAAAGAGGGCGTTTATCATTGCCCCCCACCCATTAAAGACTCTGGACCACCGATTTCTGTCAAGATATAACCTCTTTGCAGCAGCCATCTGGAAGACACCGATGCGAGATGGCACTTTAAGCTCCCAAATAAGTCTCCATATCTAATAAGATCGTTAGGCACATGCCCTATCTATGGCACTATAAGTATGTATGATAGAGAACTCTCTGACTTTCCCAACCTAGAGGTCTCTTCCACCCCTAGGACCATCAAACTGGTCGACGAAAGTCAACAACTCTAAAACTCCTCCAAACACTGATCAGAAAAAATCGTATGGAAGGTCAGCAACCAACTCGCATCACTGAGCAATCTGCAACATGCACATCACAATCTGAGGATAAGGGAAAAAAGGCATCGAAATCTCGCTGCCAACATCTCGTTGCCAATCCAATTATCAATTCAAAAGTCAAAGGAATACCAATCTCCGTGATCGGGCAGAAGAGAGTCTGAAAGTGAGGCATCAAGGAGCATATTCCTTCTAAAAAACCGAAGTGTAGGAAGAATGGATGATACGCTAAAATCATTTGCGCACAAATTCTATAGATACTCCGAATCAGTATGCAATACATGTCATATCCATCACCCCATATACTAACTGGCCACTTCAGAATCAAGGCCTTATTCATATTTTCCAACTGCAAAATTTTGATCCCCCCAAAGCCTTTTGGCAACTCATGTTCTCCCATTCTACAAGATGGACACTGGTAGAATCCTGACTTAATCTACTCCAGAAAACCTATAAATAATCACCTCCAGATATCTGTGACTACCAACAAGAAGAAGTCTAGATGACATAAAGAAGACTGCTATCGTTACTAAGACAGCCCTCACAGACCAAACAACCACCACGGACAACAACGAGGCCTTCCATCGTATAAGCATTCTATCCCACTTTCTCAATGACTGGCAGCCAATCTGAATTCCACAGCTTCCAACAGGTCATCGGTAGGCCCAGATAGTGAATAGGGAAGGACCTACAAGCCGTTCTTAACACCATGATGCATATCATTGCATTCAGATCTGGTAGGCCTAATGGGATAACAATCAATTTATTTCTAAGCATATTTAACCTGACAATTCACCAAAAAATCCAGCACTATCGCCATCCCCGCAGTTTCTTCTTTCCCTCCTTGAATAAAAAAGATTGTGTTGTCGGTTTACTGCTACAAAGGGATAAACATGTCATCAAGGGAGAAACCGTCGAGATGCCTTGATGTATTACATGTGTCACCATACAAGCAAGAACATTTGCATCTATGATAAACAACAATGGCAAAAGAGGATAACCCTGGAGCATGCCCCACTATAGTGGAAAAGGCCACCCTTATGACACAATAGACGAAAATATAGTAAGAGGTGTCGTAATGCATCTTTTCATCCATGAAATCTAACGGTCCCGAGAATCCCAGTTTCGCAAGGGCCAACCACACAAATCACCAATTGATCATGTCATAAGCCTTAGAAAAATCAACTTTCCACATAAAGTTGCTTATTTTCGCCTCTTCCAATCAACTATGATCTTTGTAACCATTGCCAAGCTATTACTAATATGTCTTCTTGGTATGAATGCCAAGATCGAGGAAATCACGGCATCTAGGACGTTATTCAATATATTAGCTACGATCTTCATGATCACAAGATAAATGGCATTTGATAAAGCAATGGGTCGAAAATCCCCACCTGCTTGGAAGCTTCCCTTCTTAGGAAGGAGGAACAATAAAGCCTTACTGGTCTTATTGAAGCCCGCATTTCCACAACAAACTCCTCCATAACTGCCATGAAATCACCGCCCACCACTTCCCAGAACTCCTTATAAAAAAAATCGAGAAGCCATGTGAACTCGACGCGCCATTAGCATTCAAACTCCAAGCATCGCTTTTCACCTCCTCAAGGTGAACGACGTTCTAGTTGCTCTGCATGAGGCATGAAATCGATGTTGCACTGCTGCCCAACCACCTCCAAGGTCTGCACACTTCTCCATGGGAGAAGCTACGAAAGTATATAGCGAGTTCCCTACCAATCTCATGCTCCCCTTATGTAGTGAATTCCCTATCAATCTCATGCTCCCCTTCGACCCGTGTGGCGTTCACCATCACATGCAACAATTTGTGTTGTCATCTGCCACTCACGACCCTATGAAAAAATTATGTACTTGTGTATCCTTCCTTGATCCATTTCTGGTTGGATCTATGTTTCCATTCTGTAGCATGTTTCTTGTCTTCCTCCAGTATGATTCGATGATGCGTAGCCCTTCTTCTAGCTCCACCTCTAGAAGATTCCTATCATCCTCCAACTTATCCAAACTAGACACTACGGCAACTGTTACTGCCCAACGGGGCCTCCTGTTTCTCCCCCGATCACTTTCTTGAAAGAGCATAGTCTGTCTCGTGGGGAAATCAGTTTTCTGACATGGTCGGCCATTGTAGAGCCCGAGCAATCAACAAGCTCTAAATGTTCAGCCACCATCTCACGGAAAATACTCCTTCAGTAACCAGAATCGCTCAAACTTGAAGAATGAGGGAGGTGCAATTCCCTACCCCGAATCTCAAGATGAATGGGAGTGTCGGACATAGACCGTTGACGAGATGTGGTCGGTAAAAGGGAAAAACACTATTAGTTCGCCTGAGGACAGAAAGGGTCCAGTCTTGAATGGGATCGAGAGTTGCACCAAGTATAATAAAGTATCAGTAGCATCGATTAAATCAAGCTACAACGTTTGTTGAATCCCGTGTCCTGCCCTTCATGTAAGTCAGGACAATCCGAGAGAGTAAACGAGATGTTGAAGTCTCCTTCAAATAACCATGTTTATGATAGGAATCCGCCCCTGCCTCCTGAAGCTTTGCCTACAGTCCTACCCTTTGGGATGGGTTCACAAGCCCGTACACATAAAAAATTGTAATAGAGTTTTTGTTCGTCTATTCTGAAGTAACATAACCAAAACAAATTTGCCTTTCCGTTCAGCAAAAGAACGCATTGCTCTTCTATGCAACCAGCCCCACCCTCCCGCGCTGCCCACAGCGTCCAACGTACAGAATTCAGAAAAAAACGTGCATCCCAAAGAGCTCCCACATGTGATTCGACCACCCCTTAGATCTTAGTTTCTAGAAGTAAAATATATCATAGAACCAAGCCCCAATTAGAAATCTAACTGATCTATGCGAGTCACTCATGCCCCCTATATTCCAGGTGAGGATCTTCACTAAACCACCTTCTATGATTTCATGGCCGGGAACGACGCCTACACCACACAGTTGCAGAGTGCAACTTTCTATCCACTTCCAGTTGGGACTCACCCTCCTAAAAAATGGTACGATGCTCGCCCCTACACGAGGACAATGCTCCGTGTTCATTCTACATGTTCGGGTATCTCTTTTCCTTTTTGCCACACAACTGGTCTCCGAAGAAAAAAGCCAAAAGGAGCTAGATTCCACCGCCCCACTGGCTAGACAACGTTGCGGTGGCCACCACACACTTTACAACCACACATCCTCCGGAAGATGATCCGTGACAAGAGCCAACTCCCCCCACCCGATTCCGGAGACCTGGAGGGCCACATTAGGTCCAGGGATCACTTGGGAATGCTTTCCCAAAACATAACTTTTGTCGGTCCATCCTGCCACACTAGACAAAGAAGACCAGTCTGGAAAGTCGTTCGAGCACCAACAAAGGGGATCTGAAATGGTCCAACTTCAACTTGGATCGAAAGTTAGATCAAGGGTAGGCCTCCCATAAACAGGGTCGTACCCGCAACCACATGAACCCGTCTACAAGCCCTCTTATAAATTGAGGCAAAAGCCCTAACGCCTCTCATGAGAGAAGAATGCATTAGCAGCTCCAAGCTCTACAATGGACGGTTTCCCAAGGAAAGATTCCTTACAATTTTTGAAATTCGAGATTTTCTTCACAGCCATCAATCCCAAGATATATGCCCCCTCTTTCGTCAAGGCGTTGCTCAACTCTTCCGGTGAGACCACCGATACAGAGAGAGTCATTAACCTTCACTACCTCCACAATTGTTGTTTAATTCACCATCTCCAACTTTGTTTGCAGACACCAACGTAATCGAGGACAACTCTACCTCCACCTTCAGTGGTGGTAGCAGCGAAAAATATTTCACCAAAAGAGGAAAAGTGGCACGATATACACATAGGGTACAAACCGACTCCAATTGGGCTGTCTCCTACCTCGAAACAGAACCATGGAGGCATCAATGTCAAAGCCTAGCTTCTGGTTATTCAAAAGAATCTTTATCACTACGCCAAGGTTTGTGGGGGTCCCAGAGAAGCAATGTTTCTTGATAAGAAGGGAACCCCTAGAATCTTTGCCACTATCCGAACCTTGATTTGCCATTCATGAAGCGTAGTCAACGTCACCTGGTACCCCATGTCGGTTGATTACATTTAATCAGTAACTTGAACTCATCCCGCGTCAATCCTCGGTTGCAAGCCAAATCACCTCCAACAGGGACCATGTCCGCCTCTGAATCAGCTCCCACCTATAATTTTATATCATCCAGCACCGATGCAGTACCCCCTCCCAACATTATGACATGATCAAGAAGCCACTGCCACTTCACAAAAGTCATCACCAACCAGATCTACGAATGTTCACTCCACATATTTCTTCGTCAAAGACGAGACCTTTGCTAGTTTTCTGCCCAAAAAATCCAAATGAGACAAGCATCTGTCACATCGATGCCCCCATCCTCTGCATTGGAAGCAATGGGGAGGTGCCTTGCCGACCAAAACATGATAGTAGTGTTCCCCACAGCAAAAACAATAGGGACCATACTTCCAGTGAGAAACGAATGGTCCACCTTTCCTCCAGATGTTTCAATCTTCCCTCCTTCCAAACCTACCTACTCACATCTTTGGTGGCCCCTCTCTCTCCCACAACTTTTCTCCTTCGCGAGCCCGATGACGAGCTCGACCACTACTTCCCTCTCATTCACCGGGAAATGTCCCTTTAAAGTATTTGTGCATCAACTTACATTCACCAGGAAACATCCATCTCGTTGTCATATTCATCGAGCCACCCCTATACACCCAACAGCCCACCAATGTGCATCCGTTTAGAAGCTTCCAGAATTGTCAATGCCCACATCTTGCCTCACTTCCACCTAAATCTCCTCATCACCAAAACTCCAAACCATGTTTTTTTACCAATCCATCATCACTTTGCTTCGGATCAGCTGACCCCTGCCTCTCGACCACAATCTCCATTAATCCACCACCATTACCCATTTAGCTAGTTACACATCACTGCATGTCCCAACGACCGGATTTCCACCGTCAGTTATGGGGGTTACTTCAGCCAGCAACCTAGCAATTGCCATGTATGTAACTTTGGCATCCCTTAATTAGTTAAAACCCTCAAGGGGTTGGAAGTTGTGGGAATCAGGATTATCTTGCAGGTGACATGGGAAAATGCTTTTTTTGGAAGTTTGTGAATGCCCTCTCTGTTTACTTTTCTTAACCGAATACTCAAGATATTCAACTTCTTTTAAAGGTCTTCGGATAAAGGAAACAATTCAAAAGGGCTCTCAGTTCTAAACTATGGAATCTTTCATTTGTAATAAAACCACCATTTAAAACCATTTTCAAGATTTTTGGATATCATCATTTTTCATGATTTTCAAATATGCAGCCCACTTGGGCTTCTCATATTCTTCTAGTCACGAACCAAAAACTACAGCCCCTCCCCTTTTTTTTCACGATGTATTCCTTTTTTTTAACCAGCCTGATGCAAATTAAGAATTTCAACGGTGAAATAAAAATATTTGATGGTGGAAATTTGGTGGAAGAAGAAAGTAGAGGAGAGAGAAGAGATCGCGCCGGTTGCGCGGGATTTTGGAGATGAAAGACGTGAAGATCACGTTGAGAGAGAGAAATAGAGAGGCAAAAAGGGATAACTCAATTTTTACATTTAATCTGAACTGTATAAAAACATGGGACTACCCTCTCTTTATATAGGAGAGATGGGTTTACAAAATAGTAAACTAATTTAAATTGACAACCGACTTGCCTCTACTTGACTCTAACTAATTAATTGACCCAAATTCAAATTAAAATCTACGAAATAAACGTTGAGATCACAAGCGATCTCAATTATTTAATTAGACAATTTTGACAACCTAAAAACGTAAATAAAATTGACGATTAACTAATTAAATAAATACGGCCCTATAATTTGGGGTCACGCTGCATCAACTCTCCACCGCTTTAAAAAATTCGACTCCTGACGAATTGCTGGAACTGCAGGGTTGGAGGAGGAATCGGCGGCTTCAATTGTCTTCTGGAAGAACATGTGGGGCGCGAACGGCGGAATCCATGTGCAGGCGGGAAAGGCGCGGCTGTCGTGGTTGAAGAACATATGCGGTGCGCACGGCGGCGGCGTCTTGATCGTTGTCTTCTCCCCGTGACGCTCGAAAAATAGATGCGGCATGGAGGAATATGATTCCTTGGAGAATCCATAATGAAGCAATGGCACAAGGAGAGGAGAGAGGGGATGTGGCCAAGGAATGAAGCCATGGGGTCCTTAAATAGGGAAAACCCAATGTCCTAATCCTATTTGGATAAGGAAGATCCCATGATTCCCAAATTATAGCCTTCTTTTTTTAAATATTTCTGCGCCCAGGGATATGTGCGCAAATTTCGCACCTCTTTATGTTTTTTCAGAAGACTCTGGACCTTTCTGTAAATAGGGAACTTGGAGAATTTATTTTTGTAAATTTTCCAATTAGTTTCCCAACCCCCTTAATCTCAGGGATTTGGGTCTGGAAAACCCCGATAGGGTTGCTCTCTTCAGCAACCAAAGGCGGCGCCGGCAACGAAGGAAGTCTGGGGATGCCGCCGGAGTTCGCGCAGTTCGTTGGTGGCACAGGCGAGAGCAGGAGGCGGCCGGTTGACCTGGGCGGAGGAGAGGCTGGCCACGTGGAGAGGGGATGGCTCGAGAGATGAGGGCCACGGTTGGCGAGCGGAGGTCCGCTGGTGGAGAGGGTAGGGCGTGGGGAGGAGCAGGGCCGTGGGGAGGGGCGAAGGCGGTAGTGCGGGGCGACGCCGAGGTGGGGCTGGCGATTGCGGGATGGGAAGGAGGGTGGCCGAGGGGGCGCGGGAACGGAGGGAGGAGGAGGAGAAGTCTGGGGAGGCGGCGTCGGATGGGGGGAAAGGGGTGGCAGTGGCGAGGCTGGGGGTAGCAGGGAAAGAAGGAGGGTTTGGGGAAATGCGGTGGCGCGGCTGGGGTTTGGCGGCGTCGCGAGGGGTGTGCGGTTGAGGTCGGGTTGGGGGAGGCGGCGGCTGGAGGCGCCGCAGGGGGGCAACCACGCCCTGGGGTGCTGGAGGGGTCGGGGGCGGGGTGCGACGGGGTCCCAGGGGTGCGGGCTTGCCGTCGTTGGACCGCGCTTGGCCTGAGGCGGACATCGGGGCCGTTATCGGTGAAGACTAACAGATCTGAAGCGTTCTGGACAGCCATCGCTTCGGCTTCTTTCTCTTCCGAAGCGATTGGAACAGCAGCCGAATTTTCTTCGACGGCGAGATGTTCGTTGTTGACGAACAAACTCAACGATTTGCGCGGCTAACCATGCTTGGACATTCAAGCTTGATATAAGTCGCTTCTTGAACCTTTGTTGTCGCGAACGAGCATGCGAATCGGAAGATATGCAACTGAGATTGAGTTGCAATCGCCAATACTCAACAGGATCGTTAATCGTAGGAACGATTCTGTTTCCATGCTCTGATACCAAATTGATGCAAATTAAGAATTTCAACGGTGAAATAAAAATATTGATGGTGAAATTTGGTGGAAGAAGAAAGTAGAGGATGAGAGAAGAGAAGATCGCGCCGGTTGCGCGGGATTTTGGAGATGAAAGACGTGAAGATCACGTTGAGAGAGAGAAATAGAGAGACAAAAAGGGATAACTCAATTTTTCATTTTATCTGAACTGTATAAAAACATGGGACTACCCTCTCTTTATATAGGAGAGATGGGTTTACAAAAATAGTAAACTAATTTAAATTGACAACCGACTTGCCTAAATTGACTCTAACTAATTAATTGACCCAAAATTCAAATTAAAATGTACGAAATAAACGTTGAGATCACAAGCGATCTCAATTATTTAATTAGACAATTTTGACAACCTAAAAACGTAAATAAATTGACGATTAACTAATTAAATAAATACGACCCTATAATTTGAGGTCACGCTGCATCACAGCCTGTTGGGCATGCTATCTCTAAATCACGCATCCTCTCCTCTTTTTAATATAACATATGGGCCCCCTTGTGGTACTTAACCCCTATTTAGGGTTCCCGATAGAGAACCCTTCTCTCAAAAACGGTGATCGTCACCTCGAGGGAACTCATCGCCCATGAGCGCGATCAGGAAGGGCATGGGACTCGCTAGCGGAGTTGCCATATCGCATGCGACTCGCTCTGAGGAGCAGAAAAGGCGACGCGAGCGTCGCTTGCTTGGGCATGGAGAGACGACCGCCTGAAGAAGCCGATGGGAGAGGCTCGTGGTACCTCTACGAGAGATGCGCGATGCTCGAGATGCTTGCCGCTACCGATCACCACGAGGTTTCACGCTGAAGGAGGAAGAGAATCCGAGCGACGATGGGGGCTAGTCCCACTGGAGGCCTTGCCTAGAGTGGCCTCTGCCTACACGAGAGATGTTGGGATCTGGGGAGACTCCATGGAGCAGAATTGTGCTGCTGAAGATGTAGCCTAGAAGGCAGGGCATCGCTAAATGCCCGTGGAGGCGCACGATGTGTTGTTGTCGGCTTGCGGGTGGCGGAAACCTTGGATGTGAGGAGGGCGGTCTGAAGCACAGGGCTGCTGGAGAAGAGGCTCCCCGCGTGGGAGCACTTCACAAGGAGAGCTGAAGATCTTCACTGAATCATCATGAACATTGAACCCTGGAAATTCGGGTTTCCGTCGAAACCCTTGTAATTGAACTTGAACTATAGCATGATCTTCGTAAGAAAGATCTTCAAGAACTTATGATAATCGAATCTCAGGAAAAAAAATAAAGAACCTAAAAATCCTTGAGAATCGACATGCTCTGATACCATGTTATAAAATAGGAATGCGGAAGCGAAATGATAAACAGAGCATTAAGAACCGAAAAATAAACATGAACTCAGAGATTTTTACATGGAACCCTTCTCCCTAAGGAGCAGGGTGAAACCACGGGCGAACGCCTCAAAGGACGGATGTATGCATTACATTTTCTTATCAGAATACAATGGGTGTGGGGATCTATATATAGCCCCCATTGAGTCTCCACATCCCACAGACGGTAGATGTGGGACTAAACTCTGGGTTGAGGTAAATGGATCCTGGAGTGATCAATTTACCCATCTACAACTCAAGTGATGTATAACCAAATACTCCGATAGTAAGCAAATTGAGTGGCTTGTTTACCTTACCCAAAGGCTCCCTTTATAGGTGAAGTCCTCTAAAAATAGGTATAATACTAAAAATTATAAGATAAAATGACTACAAAATATTCACTACATAACTTCAAGTGTATCAATATTAACTCATGATATACCAATGTAACAACATGTTAATGGTAGAAGGTGTGACGATGCAATATATAAGTATTGATGTACTTGCAATTATTACCAAAAAAGCAAACTGATTGTTCAGGAGGTTCAAACAAATATGTCGATGCAAGTACTGTATATGCAGATGTAACAAGATGGAACCGGTTAAATAGGTTTGAGCATTGCTATAAGGTCTACCGATGTATAAAGAGGGTGTGCCAACATAATTAAGGTCAGATATAAGAAATATTGTTCGGTCAAGGTTTCCCTATGGGCAATTTGGTTGGGGCGGAACGAGAAGATTTTCAGCAATCAAAGATTCTATGACGAAAATATTGTAGCACACTGTAACGCCTTATGGCTCCTCTGGAATTCTTGAACCCTATAAATCCCTTTATCCTATTAATATAATTTGATTCACGAGGTGGCCCCCGCGATGGAGGTGCACCCAGTTTTCAATCAAAAAAAAAATATTGTTCGGTCAAGGTGACAAGTGTACTTGTCAAGTATACCATATAACTTGCAGAACTTTGACTATTGTTATAACAAAAAAGAGTGGGTTATTCAAAGGATTTTTGCATAATTTCTAGAGTAACTAAAAGCTAATATAAAAAAAGAATCCAGTAGAGTCTGTAGCTAAAGTGCAATTGTTCATGTCCTTCGGGAGTCATTCCCGTCCCCTCAACTAGCGGACGAAGTCTCTGTTGTACTTTTGCTTATAGATCCTATATAGCAGCTTCTTTAATGTTTTGGGTTCCCTATATTCTGAAAGATTGGTCTTGCCCAAACAATCATTTTACAATAGTTATTGTCAAGACAATTTCAATGATCCCCTCGTTTTTTACGATGACAAATCTTCATATTTAGGTCTTAGAATGCTTTAGTAGTTCCCGATAAATAAATGCACAAAAGTCGAATCTCAATCTCCCCCTTAAAAAATGCCCAAGCAGACATTAGAGCATGACTTTGTGGTTTAATGATTCACTCTTGTTATGTCTCGGATAGCTTTACACAGTCATTCTCTCGTGAAATATTAAGTTGTTTGTTATATGCATGGTGATGGTGTTGTCGCATTTTAGCTCCATCATTCTGACTGACAGAAGGTGAGGTTTGGTAAATACAGCTTGACCCAGTGCATCTTTGTTGTTGTATGTGCCATTACCTTGTATTCGCTCTTTACACTTGGTCAAGATACCACTTTTTATTTTTTACACCTTTATGTGACAAGGCTGCCTTCATTGCAAGTGCAGATATCGATGGTGGATTTTCATTGCAAGGGAGATGTTTGGTCTAGTAATAGTAAGATAAAGGGCTTTCCTACTATTCAGTGATATTGTCCATCTACGATTCTACAAGCATGTCCGCCTCATATCAAGGAGCCTTTGAATCATATGAATTTTAGTTGCTTTGACGTCTACCATGCCTGACTCACGTAAAAAATCATCAACATACTTCCTTTGCGACTAAACATGCTTTCTCATGTACTGGTAGTCTGGCCCAAGGAAATATCTCAATGATACATATCATTGATCACAATGTGATCTCAAACATATGCTTCATTCTCCAATCCCCTACTCGTAATCCACATAGACCTACATAGCTACAGCGCTTCTACCTGTCCTCTTCATAGATAGTGAGTGATATGAGGATGATTTTGTTGAGATATTTGTATCTCTTTGTATCTCATTAGAGTCTTTTCATATTATTTATTTTCTTTATAGCTACTCTCTAATTTACCCAGGGCCTTTCTCCTATATAAGAGAGCCCCGGGGTCCCTATGAATTCATCTCAGTTTCTTTTCCCACATGGTATCAGAGCAACGGTCCTGGACCGGAGCCTGATAAAATTTTTTCCGTCCCTACTTTCCAACCCTAGCCTCATCCACAAAAGAAAACCTTAGGTTTTCTTTTCCTTTTTCGTGCACTGCCAGCTCTCTTCCAGGCTTCCTCCCTTTACGAGCCAGCCCTCCAGGCGTCGTCACTCTTCTCCTCTAGGGTTGCGCCACCAAAGGAACCTTCGCAAGGGGCTCCTGCGTAGGCTGACAACCACGCAAGGGAACCCCCACCTCCGCGGCCGCCTCGCCGCCTGGGAGGACCATCAGCTGCCGCCTCGTCCATCGGGTGTCGCTTGGTCCACGCAAAGATCCTCCCTCGAACTTAATAAGGGTATCCTCGCCGCCGTCGACCCTTAATCAGGGTCCCATCAACGTCACTTGGTCCCTGCGGCTCTACCAAGAGGTATTCCCGCGTCGCCACGAGGTCTCGTCGACGGTCCAAGCAACTCCTGCTCCTCCGCCAGAAGGCGTTGTTGCGCCGCCATGGGTTCCAACTACCCGAGAACCTCCGCCATAAGGTGTTGCTGCTCCACAAGGTTCTGATTTCCCCGATACATAACCCTATTAAGGGTCTCGACACGTCTGTAAGTCTGTAAGACTTATTTTCAGATCTATCAAAGCATATTACTTACATATTTTCAGATCTATCAAAGCATATTAGTTTATCAGAGCAAACATCCCTAATTGATGATAATGAATATATGAGCCTATATACTCATTTGATCCTTTATATGATAGTACAAACCTATCACTATTGAATATTTCTAGTCTTATTCTAGTCCAGTGTTGGTATAGTGCCTCATGGCCGAAAGCAAGGATGATGTGTTTTCTTCCATTGGCCCTTTCAAGGGACCGGCTCCTATTATGAAGATGGATGGGACCAACTATGATTTGTGGTTCATGCAGTTTCTCACCCTTATGCAGAGCATAAATAAGAAGCATATTCTGACCGATCCAGAACCCAAGGACAAGACTGGAACAAATGCATCTTGGAAGCAGGACGATGCTTATACATAAGTCTGGCTAACCCACATCGATTGCCAACAATGTCATCAATTAACCCACATCTCGTCGCTACCTATGGACATGCTAAGAATGAGAGCGAAATTCCTCAACACCAGTTCGATATTTTCTCTATCAAGCATAATGATCAACCACTCCATGCTTATTTCTCGAATCTCAAAGGCATGTTTGAGCGCCTCCATAGCTATATGCCACTTAGTGCGAGCATAGAGCAGCAACAAGCCTACAGAGACTCCACTATGACAGGTGTGTTCCTATCGTCTCTTAACTCTGAGTATGACACCGCACGTATACAACTTCTGATAGGAAAGACTATTCCACCCACGGAGGAAGCCTACAAAAGACTAAGTCGGATTATCACATTTTCCCAACAATACCACAAACCCCTTCTGCAGTGGGGTTTTCTCGTGGTAGAGGTAACTTACAGTCTCGTGGTCGTGGACCATGCGGGTGAGGTAGAGGACATCAACGAGGCCCTTGCACATAACGCCAGAGGCCAGACCATTCCGAGGACATATGTTACAAGAAGCATGGTTATCTGGCACATGCACGAGCAGCCGAGCAAATAGAAGCTACTCCTTCATCTTCTACTCAGGACCCGAGATTTGATGACATTGTCTGTCGATCAAGGGAGATAATGACTACCCCCTACAGCAGCCACAGCTACAAGATCATCAAATATAGCGGCCACAACTACAGGATCATCAGATATAGCGGCTACAGTTGGAGCTTCCCCGAGATGATCGGGTATAGCATATGCTCTTTCAAATTATAACAGCTCCAACCCAAGCGACTGGATCATGGATTACGGTGCATCTCATCATATGTGTGGAGACAGAGCACAGTTTAGCTCATACAGATCTCTATCCCCTGGGAGGTCGGTTGTGATTGCTAATGGAGTTCACCTTCCCATCATCGACCAAGGCGATATCATTATTAGACCCTTGATGGGACTACAGAATGTTATGCATGCTCCACTCCAAATTTCCAGATGAACTTATTGTCCATAAGTCAGATCACAAAGGGTTTACACTGGTGTGCCATATTTGATCCTTTCTCTCTTTTTTTCAGGATATAATGACGGGCATGGTGATTGGATGTGGCCGTGAGCAGCGAGGACTTTACAGACTAATCCAACCTCCATGCACCGGTGCACCTACTATTCCTTTTTTTGAAGCCAAGAAGAGGGGGAAACACTCGATGGCGCTCACCCCAATATATTAAGAGAGAAAAGAGAGGTTACAAAAGAAGAAACTAAAAACAAAGCACCCCGCGAAGGAGGCAAGCAACCTCCCGAAGTGGGCGGCCAGCAGCTAAACAGAACGAGAAAACATGCTAGTTACACACTGGGTCTATATCCCAGTTCATATGGCATCTTCGATTTGGACACCTTCCTCTGTAAAATGTGTGTTATGTTCTCCCATAGATATCTTCCCGTACCATCTTAGATTGTGAGGCATATCAGCTTGGGAAGCATCATCGGTCTTCATTTCCGAATCGTCAGAGTCGTCATAGTACTTATCTATTTGAGTTATTACATTTTGATATTTATGGTCCTAGTCATGCTCCGGATCATCAGGGACATAGATTTTATCTGGTTGATGGGGATGATTTTTCCATATTATCTTGGGTATTTTTATTAAAGAATAAATCTGAAGCCGATTCTATCATCAATTCCTTTCTTATTAAATCAAAAATATTTTGTCTGCTCATGTGAAGTTCATTAGGTGAGCGTGGTGATTTGGCTTACGATATGAATCTATTCAATATTATTTGGCGAAGCAAGAAAATACCTAAAGATTGGAGGAGGAGCATCGTGGTGCCTCTTTATAAGAATAAAGGAGACATTCAAAATTGTTCAAATTACAGAGGTATCAAGTTGATGAGTTACAATAGGAAAATCTGGGAACGTGTGATCGAAAGAATATTGAGGTAAGTTTCCAAAATAAAAGAAAACCAATTCGGATTCATGCTAGGTCGCTCAACTATTGAAGCCATCCATTTGTTGAGGAGGACAATGGAGATTTATAGAGCTAAAAGGAAGAATCTCAATATGATCTTTATTGATTTGAAGAAGGCTTATGATTCTGTCCCACAAGAGATATTGTGAAGAGTTTTGGAGAAGAGACAAGTAGATGCCCTATACATTAACATCATAAAGGATATGTATGATAAGGCTTCATCTTGTGTAAGGACCCCGTCTGGGAAGACTAACTATTTTGACATCAACATTGGTTTACATCAATGTTCAGCTTTGAGTCCATTTCTTTTTAATTCGATTATGGACGAGTTGACAAGTCACATTCAGGATGAGTTGCCATGGTGTATGTTATTTGTTGATGATATTGTGTTGATTGACGAGACTAGAGATGGAGTAAATGAAAAGCTTGAAGTCTGGAGACATGCTTTGGAGACTAAAGGATTTTGTATAAGTATGGCTAAGATGGAATATATGGGGTGCACATTCGATGGAAGCAATGATGAAGGAATCAGGTAAAGATTGGTGAACATAACATTTAGAAGAGCCATTCTTTTAGATATATGAGATCTATTTTGCAACATGATGGGAAAATTGATGGAGATGTTACTAATAGAATAAATACATGCTGGTTAAAGTGGAGAGGAGCCTCTGTTGTTCGATGTAATAAGAAAATTCCTTTAAAAATTAAAGGAAAGATTTATAAAGCAATCGTGAGACCTACTATGCTATATGGATCTGAGTGTTGGCATGTGAACCATAGGCATGTGCAGAGAATGTTTGTAGCAGAAATGAAAATGCTACAGTGGATGTGTGGACACACAAGTAAAGATCGGATTCAAAATGATGCAGTCAGAAAGAAAGTTGGTGTAGCTCCGATCGAGGATAGGATGCGAGAAAACCGCTTAAGATGGTTTTGTCATTTGCAAAGAAGATCGGCTGGTGCACCGGTTAAGAGATGCGAGTGCTAGGATGTTAAACCGGCTAAGAGAGGGCGAGGACAGCCAAGAAGTGTTGGAAAGAGACTATACGAAGGGATCTCAGTATTTTGGATATAAGCCAGAGATTGACCCAAGATAGATCTGAATGGAAGCGAAGAATCCATGTAGCCGACCATACCTGATTGTGGGAAAAGGTTTTATTGTTGTTGTTGCATGTGAAGTTCATTCAGTCTGACAATGCTTTGCAATTCTCAACCCTACATTTATCTGAGTTTCTCAGGTCTCTTGGTATCGTTCACGAGACATCTTGTGTATACACCTCACGGCAGAATGGTGTTGCTGAACGCATATATCATCACCTTCTTGATATCACCAGAACCCGGTTAATCCAGAGTCGGGCTCCTCCTCTTCTGGGGGGATGCAATCCTCACTGCGTGCTACTTGGTGAATTGCATGCCCTCAACAATTCTTAGTGAAAAAGTTCCCTTCTCAATTGCGTTTCCCGATAAGGATCTTTTCGCACTAGACCTGGCCAATGGGCCGGGGGCCTGCCCGCCCAGCCCGCTCATGGGCCGGGCTTGGGCCAAGCTATTTCATGAATGGGTCGGCCCGGCCCGCTCTTTGGCCCGCTCGTCAACTGGGCGGGCCGTGGACATGTGCCACAAAGCCCGACCTGGCCCGGCCCGGCTCGCAACTATAAAAAAAATAAAAATACAATTTACATACATCTAATATAATATACTTCAAGTTTTTATTTTACATTATCAATATTATATCATTTTTATAAATATATCAACATTCATTTCCTTGCATGGAGGGAGGTCCTGTACAAAATTCATTTCCTTATCCAGAGATAACATTCAAAAAATGTCGTTAGTGGTATATGTTTAAAGCGCTTGTGTAATGGGATAGTTGGTATTCTCGAAGGAGGCCAAAACTCAAGATCCGTCAAAAGGAACTTCGATTCCAGTCAATGAAACCAAAACCGAGCCTTAAATAGTAGTATCATCAAATACAATTAGTGACGCGTATAATATCCTCAAACTATATAAGCAAAATTTACATGGCCAAATGATATAATAGCTGGATTAGAAGGCACCAAGAATGCCCATGTATAAGTTTTCTGTTGATTTCTTCCAGTGTATTATATAAAAAACTTCAGTTGTTTTTGCTGAAGTTGTGGCCACATTCAGAGCACCTATAGGCTATAGAAAGTTGCATGCCCTTCGTCTGCTGATCGCAACTGAAAGTAAAGGAAAAATGAAAATGCCAAAAAAAATCACTATAACCTGCTGTCTGTGGAAGAAACGGGTGGGTGTTGCTATACACCTGTTTGTTTGTGTACTCAAGTTCAGTATGCTTGCAACTTGCAAGCAGGGCATGCCCTATTTGTCTGCAGATATGGGTGTAGTGTAGTCAGCAACTAAGCAATGCAGACCAGGAAAAAATACATAATAAATTGCACTTACAACTGCCCATTTCATGTTCTCATCATCAACCGATGTGTTCATTTGCACCAGAGGTTTGATTTTTAGTTCCCTTCTTAGATTTACAATGATTAAATGATGTTAAAAAAATTATTTATCTCTATAAATTAGATTAAAAATGAGAAAAAATACTTTACATTCGGCCCATGGGCCGGTCCGGCCCAGCCCGACCCAGACATGGGCCGGGCTTTAGCCTTGAAGTACGGCCCATGGGGCGGGCCGGGCCGGGCCCTGGACAGGAAGTTTTAGAACTTCAGCCCGTTCGGCCCGGCCCATGGGCCGGCACGGCCCGCAATTTGGCCAGGTCTAGGCCCGGCCCACAATTTGGCCAGGTCTATTTCACACTTACCTACAGATTGTTTGGTTATGTGTCCTTTGTCCGTAATTTTACTCCTGGATGTGACAAGCTCTCTTCAAGAGCTATCAAATGTATTTTTGTTGATTACTCTCGTATCCAAAAGGGGTATAGATGCTTTGATCCAATTAGGAGAAAGTACTATGTGAGTGATGATGTTACATTCTTTGAGTTTGTCATGTATTTTTCTCCCGCCCCACCTCCATCACCACAAATCCAATTTTTGCCACGCGTTTACACTCGTAGGCCACCTACTCTTCCTGGTGCTCATGCACCTTCCCCGTCATTCAGCATGCCTCATGTATGTACTGAAAATATTATGTCTTCTAATGGCACCAGTGACATGGATGTACCACAGGATTCTATTCAGGGGGAGCAGCAATCATCGTCGGAGAACAATGAGGATGTTTATCTTAACATTACCTATTGCTTTACGGAAATCATGCCGCGTGTGTGCAACCTATCCTTTAGCTGCTCAGGTTTCCTTAGAGCATCTCTCAGAGGCTTTAAAGAAGTTTGTCGAGGGACTCTCGACTATTTTTTTTTTGAAGCCAGACTCTCGACTATTACCAACCCACGAACATATCATGAGGCTATAAATGATAGCCAATGACGACTAGCCATGGAGGAAGAGATAGCAACTCTTCGGTCTCGTGGTACTTGGGCCATTGTTTCTGCTCCTCCAGGTGCTTCAGTGGTGGGCTGCAAATGGATTTTTACAGTCAAGCAACGGGCTGATGGCAGTGTGGATCGCTACAAGGCACAGCTTGTAGCACGAGGTTTCACCCAGACATGGGGTGAACTACCAGGATACCTTCTTATTGGTGGCCCGACATTCTACACTACGCATTCTTCTATATGTTGCGGTATCTAAGGACCGGCCGTTTTACCAGCTCGATGTAAAGAATATTTTTTTATGGCGGCCTTCAGGAGGAGGTTTACATGCAGCAGCCACCAGGTTTTGCTGCTGAGGGGGAGTCTCAAAAGGTGTACATGCTCCATAAAGTGATTTATGGCCTAAAACAGAGTTCGAGGGCCTAGTTTCAGAAGCTATTAAAACTAATAAAGCAGCATGGCTTTATGAGGTTTACTGTCAACCATTCACTTTTTTGTCCAAAAGACACAGAGAGGTATCGTTGTCGTTCTGGTGTATGTCGATGATATAGTAGTTACTGGTAATGATGGGCAGGCATCCAGTCTGTTAAAGAATTCTTAGGCCAACAATTTGTGACTAAGGATCCAGGCAGCCTACGTTACTTCCTCGTATTAGAGTTCACCAGGAACCAGCAGGGTCTTGTGACGACCCAGAGAAAATTTGTGAGAGATTTACAATTAGAGACAAGCACGACTGAGTGCAAGCCTACTACCACTCCTATGGATCCAGGGATGAGATTATATGATAACATCAGTGAGGTGGTAGATAAGAGGAATAGGGAGCTAGTTGGGAAGCTCGTGTATGTTACGCAAGGACGAAAACGAATACAAATATATTCGTATCCATTCGTATCCGCATTCGTCAAATAGATGATATGGATGCCATTTTCTTGTATATGGCGAATACGAATGCGTATACAAATGTCCAACCTTCGCTGAATACGAATACGAATATAATATCCTCAACTTTGACGAATACGAATGTGAATATGGATGTTGAAAATTTTGAGGATACGAATACGAATATTCATTTTTTGAAGGATACGACTACGAATACTAATACGAATGTTCAAATTTTGGATGATACCAATACTTACATGGTATACAAATAAGTAAGTTTGGTAAGCTTTCTTTTATCATTTAGTTATATCTTTAGATTTTCTTTTATTGTTTAGTTATTTTTTATGTACATATTCAATATTAAAATATTTAATATACTTTTTATACAATTACGAACCTAATATGGTTATATCTTTTAAGTAAATTTGGACATGTATAACATTCGTATATTAATTCATATTCGTTTGTCAAATATCCGTATCCGAATTATCAATATTTGTTTTGCATTCGTATTCGTATTTTGAGGATATGATTTTACATATTACACATTTGTGTGAAATTCGCATTCGTATTCGTATCCGGATTTTAAAAAGGATAAGGATATGTTAACACTTATATTCGTATCCGTATCTAACCGTTTTCATCTCTAATGTTACGATTACCAGGCCAGACATATCATTTGTTGTAAGCAAAGTGAGCCAATTCATGGAGCAACTCAGGCAGGTATACATGGATGCAATTCACATGATTCTTAGATACCTGAAGACCTTACCATGTACTGGCCTCATATTCAGGAGGGATATGTTCCTTGAGGTGACCGCGTGTACTGATGCAAATTATACTGGTTATCCTACAGATAGGAAGTTTACATCAGGCTTTGCAGTGTTTGTTGGGAGTTCTCTTGTATCTTGGAAGTGTAAGAAGAAGATTGTGGTTGCCAGATCTAGTGCAGAGTCCGAATACAGAGCCATGGCTCAAGGATGCATAGAGATGATGTAGGTAAGGTTTGTTCTGATAGATCTTACCATAGAAGTGCCTCTCCCCATGCAACTTCTATGCGATAATCAAGCACCTCTATTTATAGCAAATATCTTGCATGTCATGAGCGCCCAACGCATATACAGGTGGATTGCCACTACACCAAAGATATGATCCTAAATAGATTCATCGCCACTTCTCATGTCTCAACTGGAGATCGGACTACATATAGTTTCACCAAAGCTCTTACCCAAGGTCCATTTCAAAAATGATGTTCCAAGCTGAGCATGATAGAAATATATGCTCCAACTTGAGGAGGAGTGTTGAGATATTTGTATCTCTTTGTATCTCATTAGAGTCTTCTCATATTTTTTATTTTCTTTATAGCTACACTGTAATCTATCCAGGGCCTTTCTCTAATATAAGAGAACCCTGGAGTCCCTACGAATTAATCTCGGTTTCTTTTTCCCACAAATTTAGCAAACGCCTTATTGGGCAGAGGAGAGGAAGGAGAAAAAACTCGTTGATTGTGAGAGATTTAGTGAAGAAGCATGGAGATGCTCGACGGGGAGGGATAAGGAGAATAAGATTACAAACTAAAATTAAATAGGTTGCCTCAAAAATAGGAAACAAGTCTTAAGTTAATGATTATGAAATACCCCTAACCAAATAAATAGAGATCACATGCGATCTTCTTAAAACTTGCAACCAACTCAAATTAATCTAACCTAACCCAAAATTAAATTACTGACTCTATTAGGACAAAAATCCTAATTTTACAAGATCCCCAATTACAATCTTAATTATAATTCTAAGCTACATCAGCTCTCTATCGCTTTGAAAAACTCATCTTCTGATGAGTTGCTTGATCATCAGACGCGAGACATGATGGCTTCATTCGGGCATCCTTCAATCTGTGCTGAAGCCTGAAAGAGTAGATGTAAGGGATAAGGTGGACTTCATACATTATCCTCACGCGTAAATTGGGTGTACTCGACTTAATGCCGGAAGAACAGATGTTGAGCAAACAATGGAGCCCATGCTGATAATGCATGCCTCCCAAAATTATCATTGGCATCCATCAAACCATGGTTGAAAATTTAATGTGGTATATTCAACATGTGTGCCACAGAATTCGATGAAGCAATGGAGAGAAAAGGCATGAGATTCATGGTGATGGGAAGTTATGATGCATCTTGAGCCATGACATCATTTTATAAGATGCTTTAAGGTAACCCATTCCAACATGATTAGGATTTGATTTTCGTTTTCATATTTCGACATTCTTTTTGTAATTCTTTTCCCCTAGAGGGTGTTTCTGCAAATTTCATACTCTTTCAATTACACACATTCTCCTCCACAAGTACTTCACTTTAACCTTTAGATAAAAGAGTTTGAGTGGGGGTATTTGTGCAAAACTTCCAAAGACATTTGATTCTTTTTTTGGAACAAATATTTGATCAAAGAGAGGCCCTCATCTCGTGCTAGAATTTGGACCTTCCAAACCCAAAGGTAGTGGCAGTGCACCCAACGAAGGTGGTGGCGTCTATTACTCCACCAATGGAGCTTCTGATGCACGTGGCAATGGAGATGATCGAGCTAGTGATGGCCATGCATGAAAAGGTGGAGCAGGTGGGGGTGCTACATGGTCATCGGGTGATGGCAATGTGGATGTCAGGAATACGGTTGATTTAAAGTCTTCGAGCAATGACGATGGTCTTCTTCGTGAAACTAGTGCCAATGGGGGTGGCCTTCGTAAGGGTAGTTCAGATCGGAGAGTGGGTTGTGGGTGGGGGTTGATCAACGACGATGACATATGCGAATGGTAGTGGCAATGATGTTGATGTGGGTAGGCGAGGGTTGTATCATCGTTGTTAGGCATACTTTCGTTCGTCCTTCACATTTGTGTGTAAGTGTAAAGTACGAGGAGTCTCTGGCAGATTATTTAAAGGTTGTTATGAGAACTATAGATGGCTATACTCAAATTAGTTATGTGGTTGCTTTTATTTGCATCCCACTAGGTAACGCCTTTATTAAGCATTCTTATTATCTTTTTGATATATTGAATGTCACTCTACTATGGATAGTATTTCATTTATGGGAATGAATGTACGGTTTGACTTGGTTTATCTTAATTCAAGTGTATACTACTCGTTTAAGGACTAGATCTTGGTTGGTCCGAAAAGAGGCATCATACTATCACGAAGGGGAACATTCAGACAAGATACGGATTTTTTTTGAAGCCAAGAAGAGGGGGATACACCCGTTGGTGCTCACCCCAATTTATTAAGAGAGAAAGAAGGTGTTACAAAAAAGAAAAGAAAAAGAAAGAGAAACAAAACCCCCCGCGAAGGAGGCAGGTAGCCTCCCGAGGGTGGCAACCAGCACCTAAACAAAAGGAGAAAACAAACCAATCCCACAAGGCACCAATCAGCAACCAAAGCCCTAGCACGGCAAAAGACATTCTCCAGGTAAAAGCGCTGCTCGGAGAAGAGGGCCTCGTTGCGAGCAAGCCAAAGCGACCACAAACACGCCACTGGTGCTAGAAAACGCCTTCTCTCCAACCGCCTGTTAGAGAAGAGGGAGTCGCAGAAGGATTCCACATCACGCGCGCGCATCCAATTCACGAAGGGGTCGTCCGACAATGCCCGGACCCTGGGGCACAGAAATAGCAGATGGTCGAGAGTTTCCACATTAGAAAGGCACAGGCCGCACGTGCTAGAGACCGAGGGTATCAATCTGGAACAGCGATCGCGAGTCAAGAGCCTCCTTCAACGCAAGAGCCACAGAAAGAAGATAATACGAAGAGGCAAACCCAGGCCCCAGAAGAAGCCACAGTCACGCACCAAAGCATCCGAGGTAGGAGGCGGACGACGAAGCAAAGACCCATAGGCCTTCCGAGTAGAGAAATGGCCGTCCCGCCAAAGCCAGTGATCCAAGCTACCAGAGGGAGAGTTCGCCTGAGCAAGGGCATTCATCAAAGCCAGAAACTCATCGAACCTTTGATCGGAGAAGGAGCCCAGAAAGCGAGGAGACCAAGAATCGTCCACCCAGCAGGAAGCGACGGAGGCATCCTTATTCTCCGCCAAAGCGAAGAGACGGGGGAAGCGAGAAGAAAGAGGCTCCCCATCCAACCAGCAATCATTCCAGAAGGAGAAAGTGCGGCCGTCACCGAGCACGGGCTTGAAAGACGATCTATACTTCACGAAAGCCTCTTGAATACCACGCCAAAAAGGAGAACTCCCGCCCACGTCCTCCGAAGCTCCCACAACAGGCCACGCCCACCCGTGAAGACCCCTCAAGATGGTAATGAAAAAGTTTTCATCACTGCCCCAGACCCTGGCTGCCCATTTAAGGAAGAAGGCTTCGTTGACCAATCTGAGACTCCTTACCCCCAAGCCACCCGCCGACTTCACCCTCACCACCTCCTCCCAAGCGACCAGGTGAATCCCCCTCCCGCCGCTGCCCGATTTCCCCCAAAGGAACTTCTTGAAACAAGATTCTAGTCTATTGACGATCCCCGCAGGCAACCGACGCATCGATAAAAAGTGAACGGGAATAGCGACAAGGACCGAGCGAAGGAGAACCAGTCTTCCGCCTTTGGAAAGGAGAGCAGCACGCCAGCTAGCCAACCTCGCCTCCACCTTCTCCACCATCGGCTCCAATCTTTCAATCGTGGCCGCCCAACTACCAACGGAATCCCCAGATAATCCAGCGGGAGGCTGGCCAAAGCAGAGCCCAAAATGTTGGCGAAAAACGACGCACGTGCCTCCGAAACACCAAAAGCAATGACCTTCGATTTATTGCCATTCATGCGTAAGCCGGAAAGCTCACTGAAGAGGTCTAAAGTCGCCTCACCCCCTTCGATAAAGCACAACGTGTCGTCCGCGAATTGAATAAGGGGCACCGAGATGGTCCCCTTAGAGAATCCCTTAGATAGGCCCGCTTCAACCACCCGAGTCACCATCCAAGCCAAAACGTCCGACGCAATCACGAACAAGAGGGGGGCAAGGGGGCACCCTTGCCGAAGGCCCCGACGAGGTTGAAAGCGGCCCCCCTCCAACCCGCCATTCAGGAGAAGAGAGAAGGAGGAAGTCGTAACACAGCGCCGTATCCATGAAATCCACAAGCTAGGGAAACCACGCCTCTTAAGAACAGACCAAAGAAATGCCCAATCGACACTGTCATTGGCTTTAGCAAAATCGATCTTCCATATAACGCCTTGTCGCCCCGAGTTATTCCAATCCGCCACCATCTCAGACGCAGCCACAATACAGTCGGAAATTTGCCTGCCTTTGATGAAAGCCGCCTGAACGGGAGAGATGATAGAGTGAAGCACCTGAGACAGTCTCCTTGCCAGGACTTTAGCGACAATTAAATAAATGGCATTAGAAATGGAGATGGGGCGAAAATCCCCAACGTCCTCCGCCGCATCCCGCTTAGGGATCAGGAGAAGAAGGGCTCTATTAAGTCTATCAAACCCCACGTTTCCACCACAGAACTCCACGAGTACCTCAAATACCTCCTTGCCTACCAAATCCCAGAAATCCTTGAAGAATGCAACCGAAAAGCCATCAGGCCCGGGAGACGCGTTAGGATTAAGGTCCCACAGGGCCTCCTTAGTCTCCGACAAAGAGACCGGCCTAGTTAGAAAGGCACACTCCTCCGCATAGATAGAGGGAACCCCTACACCGAGCCACTTCCAGCGACGAGGAAGACGAGCCGACATGGCGATCCTGAAATGCTCCGAAATGGCCGCACCCATAGAGCGATCCCCAACGAATCGCTGCCCATCAACAGAAATAGCCCGCAGCGTACCGTTCCGTTTCCTCCCACTAGCAACCCTGTGGAAATAGGCCGAGTTCGCATCGCCGTCCTTAAGCCATCTGAGCCTGGAGCGCTGACGCCATTCGATAGCTCTTTTCTTGTCTTCGTCCGCCACCTTGAGTTGCGCAGAAGAACGCTCTTCAAGTTCATTGACGCTAAGAGACCTCACGTTCTCCACAGAATCAAGTCTAGAAATAATCTCCTCCGCCTCCTTTTTGAGGGTCGCCCTCGCCGACCGCGACTCACGCTTAAAGCGGGCCAGACGCGAACGCAAGGAATCAAGTTTTTGATAAAGAGGAGCAGCCGCAAAGCCCTCCACCGGAGTAGAGACCCGATGATCAGTGACCACCTCACGAAAAGAAGGCTCCAAGAGCCAGCAGCGCTCGTATCTGAAGATACCCCTCGGGGAAGAGTTCTCGCCAGAGTCCCAAAGAATTGGAGAGTGGTCGGAGAAAGCTCTCAGTCTAGACGAGACCGAACAAGAAGGGAATCTATCCATCATATCACCCGAAGCCAAGAACCGGTCAAGGCGGGAACGCGAATTCCCACTCCACCAAGTATAAGTAATATCAGAAGCAACCAAGTTTTCCAATGCCAAAAAGTCGAGGGTCTCCCTAAAGGATAGGGAACCCGGGTCGCAGCCCCCCCTAGCTCGAGGGCGATCAGAAGAATGAAAAGTGACATTAAAGTCTCCCCCAATGATCCAGGGAATGCCGTCGAAAGCACGGCCCGCAGGACGCATATCATCCCACAGCTCCGCCATGTTGATGTGACAGCAAGGACCATACACAGAAGAAATAGCAATTGGAGTGGGAAGGTCCCTTCTAACAAGCAGCACCGATAGCATATGCCTCCCCATCAAGGTGGACTCCTGAGAGAAGAGATTCGATTTCCAAGCAATGAAGAGGCCTCCTGCCGCTCCCACTGCATCCAGCGCCACAAAGGAATCCAGCGACCCCGCTCCAAAGGACCTCCAAAGAGCCTCATCCAAGCCCCTCAACTTCGTCTCCTGAATCAAAGCCACGTCGCAAGCCCACTCCGACAAGCGGACGCCCAAAGCCTTCCTCTTCACGTCCTCCCCCAACCCCCTGACATTCCAGGAGACGATTTTCATTAAGGAAAGAGACGGGTCCCATCAAAAGGTGTGAGGTCAGCCACCTCCGCCACCGAGTCATGCAGAGTAGCAAAAGAATGAACCGTCGCCGGTCGTGAGCGAGACCTTCCCCGCCTCCGATAGCGCTTCCCCGATCTCGCATCCGAGCGCGAACCAAGTTCAAGGCCACCAAAAGAGTCTGAGTCGCCCCTGGCTGAAACAAGCAAATCATGGGAGGGCGAGGCCGCCACAGATGAGGGAGGAGAGCCCAAGATGGAGAGCCGGGAAGAATCAAGCAACAAGGGCCTAGAAAAATCTCCAAAGATAACAGGGGCCTCCCATGATTGAAGGACAGAAGGAGGGATGGGCCCAATATCCTCCACAATAGAAATCGCCGAGCAGGCGCCAACCGAGGCCCGAGAGGAGGCCTGATCCGAGTCCGCCAGGAAAATAGAAGAGTCTCCCGCTGTCCAAGATCCGATAAGACCCGACCCGTCAGCGGCACCCTCCGTGGAAAGAAGACACGTTCCCGTACCCGAAAAGGACGTGACTTTCGAACTGCCAATCTTCCATGCAAAAGAGCCAAACAGAGAATCGACCTCGGGAGGGCCCCACAGCTGCGGGGAGCCACGTAAGGCAAAATCACTCGGGAAGCGAGGAGAATCATTGAAGGGACGCCCGAAATCCAGCCAAGGGACCGACGCCTCGCACGCGCCCCCATGCAGGCGCGACTCTTCGTGGGCGCCCCCATGCACCGCCAGGAGATCCGCAGGAGACGAGGCGTCGCGCAAAAGAGTGGGGTCCAGCACCCCGATCGGAGGCAACGCCGGCCGAGCCACCGCCGGAGGCTGGCGAAGAGGCCTCACAAAAGAAATCTCGACCGGGAAAGAGAAACGGCCAACAGAGAAGTTCTCGAAGAACACCTTCCCCAAAAGGTCCAGTAGCGAGTTCCTACCGCATTCCAGAAGGACCCTAGTAGACTTCCAATCAGAACCGGGGTTGAAACCGTCGTCCACAATCGCCAGTAGCTCCCCCCACCGGTGAAGAAGACCAGCCACTGTGGAAACCTTGCGAGAAAGAAGAGGGATCCCCCGAACCTCAACCACACAAATCTCTACACCAAAGCAAGCTCCATCGTCGTACCTCAGAGGACGCCAAGAAAGCCCCGCAAAGTTAGGGGACTGCAATAAACTATGTCGTTGAGCCGCCGATAGGCCACGAACGCAGCACCTAAAAGCATCGAGAACCGCCAAATCACCTTTGAACGCAGGACCAAAGAACGCATGCAAACTTGACCTCACAAAGCTCCAATCGGACACCCTTCGTTTAGCAAACCCCACCGCAATACCGCCGCACCCGACCTTCCGCTCACGTTGAACAAGCACCGAGCCACCGGGCGCCTCCACCCTCCCCAGCCGAACCGACGCAGGAACCCCGTCCTTGGTGAAGCGCGAAGCCGAACTCAAAGAAACATCCCTCGCAAGGGAGGCACCAGAGATAACAGGGGTAGATGGGCCACGAACCACCTCCGCGAAGGAGAGGGAACCAGACTCGCCACCACGGCTCTCATGGAAGGAAGGCGCATGCACGTCGGAAGGCCCCATGGCGACGTTGCATGGCTCACGCGGCAGAGGAACCATGCGAGAAGAGCCGAACCAACAAGAAGCCTTCTTGTGGCCAACCCTCCCACAGGAGTAGCACCTTACAGGCAAACCGCAGGAGGAAGCCGAATTACCACGAACGCCGCATCTGAAGCATCTATTACCCGGTTTCTTGTGCGTAACAGGTACCCAATCAGAACCTTCGTCAAGCTTGTCGGAGACGGCCGCATCGCCATCGCGCACCTTGTTGAAGACACTCGAAGAGCTTGCCATACCGAGACCACGAGCGTAGAGAGGAACCTTCGGGATAGAAGGCTTCGGTCTCCACGAAGTAGAAGCATTTGAACCCTGCCCCTGAGATGTGACCGCAGGGTGAAAGCGCTCACGTGCACCCAGCGGAGGCTTCCACTGATCTCTCACTCGCCGCATGTGCTTCTCGCGACCTCTCTCTCCTCTTCTCACTCGCTCTCCAACTCTCCCTCGCTCGCCTATCCACCCTCGCTCGCCCTCTCTCATGCTCTCCCTTCCGCCTCCCATCTATCTAGCACAAGATACGGATTGGTTTGAACTTGGTGCTACTACTCTAAATTCAAGGAAGTACATCATTATATTTTATTGACAGATAATTCAAAATATTTGATAAAGACCACATCACTCTTCACTCTCAAGAGACTTCACATAGACATGTGACAAGAGAAGGCTTTAACATTTTTTTAGAACGCAGAGACATGATGAGAACATAGGAACAGAGAGACGTTGGTGTAGAATTATATAAAGTAATTATACAATATATGAAGGTTATACATGTGCATATGAGGTATTGGAAAAGTAAACTGTTTGATGGGTGTGCCAATGCATTTTTTTATGGAAAAAAGAGTGTGCAACCATGGTGAATGCCCACCTCCACTTCTCGACAGGAGTATCAATGTATAAACAAGTTATACAGGAACACTGCATTCAACTAAGGGAAAAAGGATATAGAAATTGTGCACAGGTTTGTATTTTTCTTTTGGATAGATGTGGGTTTGAAGACATGGCTTCCTACAAGAAAAATCCAACTAAACAAGCAAGCAAAATTTAGAATTGAGATCGATTCAAACCAAAACCTAAAAATAAGGATATAAAGCGAATAAAAAACCTTATACATAAATACAAGTGATTCCAAATTCCAAGTTATGCATCTTTAATTCACACAGTAAATATATGGCCAATCCAAGTATCTTGATTTATCTAGTACCTATGTACAGCTTCAGTTCGTCCTTATTCTGTACATATTTAATGACCACTGTGAGGATCACTATGCAAAAGCAACCTGTGGATCACACCGTAACAAATACCCACGTGTAATATGTTTAATCACCGAAAAATAGTCAAACTAGCAACCATAAACACAGGTTTCTTTCAAGGAACCTAACCAAATAAAATCCTTCACCAAAGTCTTCTCCACTCAAGATTTCAACAACCAGATATCCTGATTCTACATTATACAAGTTGCTTTACAATGGCAACTCAACTTCAATGTATCCCCTCAAAATCTCAATCTCAATACACTAGGAAACTCTAGAAATCACTAGCGTCAAATTTTCTCTTTTTATCTAAGAAGGGATATCAAAATTTGAGCACCTCATATAATGGAGTTTAACTTGCTTTAATAACCTCAAATAAAATATGCAATGAAATGATGAGGACTAGAGCAATCTTCCAAAACTTTTGAAGTACATTGAAAATTATGTTGCACAAAAAAATGCTAATTGCTTCTTCCCAAACATTGGAGTAAGAATATGAGAATAACTCTTTCTCTTATGAGTTATGGCTAGAAAGATAGTGGAAGGGTCAAATTAGTATCGAAAAGCTATATGTTAAGTCCCTTTTGCTAAGCCTGAAGGGTGAAGAGGCGTGAAATTGGTTCCTGAAAAGGCACATTTCATTGGTTCATAAGAGAACAACTTCTCCATAATTGTGTTTGAGGAAAAAGTGGGCGTGACATTAAGGAGACGCCCAACATCTCCATAATTAGTTGGTTGAACATCAAAGTTAGTCAGCTGGAAAATCAATGAATCGGTTGGTAACAGAGTGAACGATTGAAATATTTAGTCAAGTTTAGAAAATAAAATTCCTGTCTAAATCAGTAGTTGACAGATCAATAAGATTGTCAACTTGTCAGAAAATTAGTCAATTGAAATTATAAATAGTCGACAGAAAAAAGAAAAATTAGCGACTTTCTAGAAACCAGAAGTTGACTGACTTTTCACTTAGTTAAAACAAAAGTTAGTTGACTGCCCAAATGCTTGCTCAGGTGAACAATTGCTAAAACTAGTTGTTAGTCTTTGACAGGTTTAGACAATCGTTCACTCAAGAGAGAAGGTTCAACAAAAGAGGTAGCCGTCTTAAAAGTCTACTCGATTGTGCAAACCCTATAGCCGACTGATTATTATGTTAGTCAGTTCAAGTGTTGAAATCCTATAATAGAAGAAAGATGTAATGTAATCTTTACATTAATGAGTTATAAGGTACATATATCTTTTTTCATAATATTTATTATAGTGATTCAGAATCTCATATTTTTCATCGTTTCTTGATCTTGTTCTTGAACTTCTTAGACCCCGTCTTCATTTCTTTATCTTTTATTTGAATTTCTTTCCCAAGTCTTCATTTATATGAAGCTTGAGCTTCATCGAAGCTTCATCTTTGATGCTTTGATCACTGCAGCTTTTCCTCGTGTGGTTTCTTTATCTCCTCCAAAGCATCCTTGGCTAGCTTTCAATATTTAAATACAAACTAATACAATGATGTTTTTGTCATCAATATTGAAATATGTATGTAAGTCACGTTCCAAGAATATCCTTATTCTTATATTCAATTGATTTTGATTTATACCGATCATATATCAAAGTTTTAGTTGCTTTTTGGTTGGATTTTTCTTACAGGAAACCCTAACTCCACCCCCCAAGCTAAACAAAAACCAACACACTCCGTCTTATCTTCATTATCACCTAAACAAATGCCATGTATCGGATATGGTATAATTTGCTTAAACATATGTACATTTTTCCAGTAAACTACTTTTCCAGCACCTCTTGTGCACAAATACTCCTCGTGCACAAAATATTTCTCCTATATGAACACATATAACATTCATATATCATCACAATTGATTTATATACAGCATGTACATCAATGTTTATTTGTTCATATTTTCAAAATCACACCTCCACGTTCGAGACATGTTGAGGCATCTTCTGTCATAGATCTCTTCCGAAGTATCTTCAAATTAAGGAGTGCTACACTCTTCGTCAAACATTTTGAATTCTTCCTTGTCATCCAATGAACAATTGCACCTAGTAATTTCCTGAATTTGTAGACATGTTTGATTTACAATGCCCCGTCGCTCTCTTTAGTGTCTTTCAAAAAAAAGTCACTCTCTTTGGTGGACTTTTTTACTTCAGAGGCATTTTTCATGAGGTCACTATTCCTTTATATGCCAATCTCTCTTAACATCTATATTTTATCCTTCATTCAAATACTTTCACAAGGACATTTAGTTTCTTGTTTCTTTTTTGAGAACATAACTAGATGCCCTTATTAAGGTCTGATTTTATATGGCCTTAAAGCCGAGTATGGCCCATAAAAAGCTCTTTTTACTGGACATGATTGAGATGAACAATTTCACATTCTCTATCTTGTTGCTTCTATCTGTTCTCTGCATTTACTTACTCGAGCGAATGTTTCATATCCTCTTTGTCCTCCATTTGTAAATATTAGCACAAACACGAACATGTATTATTCTTTATTAGTCAATTAAACTTTGTAAACACAAAGTGTTGGCTGGCTCACTACATCTATTGATATGAATCCATTAAAATGTTAATTTATGGGACAATCTGGTCCACCTTTGGTGCTATCCATCGATATCTCGCTGAAATCGTGGAATGTCAATATGGGAGACCATGCTACAAAGGCCATCTTATCATGCTGTAGGCTTCCCATAAATAAAAACTGGGAATCAGCAGTACTCGGAGTTACGTACAGAGAAGGAAACTCTGCCAAGTTCAACGGTTGGGTGCTACCTAGAAAATTTAATAGAAGGCACTAAGGAGTTGAGGTCTCGCTGGACTCTAGAGGGTTGTGTTGAGAGCAGGTATGTTTTTCACAAGGTTGTTAATTTTACATTTCCTATTAAATTTTCTAGATTGCTACTAATCCAAAGGAGTCATCCTTTGGCTTCTTGGGGGAAAAATATGGGAGGCATGTTGACAACGGTTATTTAACAATGCACTCAATTCCAAAAATATCAAAGAAGTTGTAGAGGCATCGAAGGGAGGTGCTCAGGAGGTGCTCAAACAACAAAAAAAAATAAGCTTTGTTTAGAGGTTAGTTCAAGATAATATAAAGTTCAAGGGCTTGTCCGATTTATCTTCATAAAATAGATATCTGTCTAGGTTACAATTACAAATAACAAAGTATTAGAGAGTTTTGAGAGTATGTGTAAGACAACAGAACACTGAATGAAAGATCTAACTCAATTATAGTGTACTAAACATCAACAATATCGAATTGGACCAGTCTCTCCTGAACAAATAAGTTCTTGGACCAACAAAATTCTACCTAATGGGAAAGTTGTTGGAGTCTTGGAGAGGTAACAAAACCCTATACTTTTCAGTCGATATGCAATGTTCGTCTAGCCAGATGATTCAAAACCAATGAGCGCTATGCAGCCACTTAGTCAGGATTATGAGCGCGGTACGCAGTTCCACAATTTTTAATGTTCTTTCAAAAAACTGGTAACATATTGGTTTTACGTGATACAGATATTAATAGTTTAATACTGGGCAGCATAAAAAAGTAAATGACAGGTGCAAGAATAAAAATCTACCTAAAAGAACCAAATTAAAAGAAAAAAGTAGCCGCAGCTAAGGGTGTCAAATGTCGGCAAAACATGGAACAAAAACCCCATCAGATCGAGGAGAATGGACATAAGAAGAACGGAGAACGTAAACAACAACCCGACTAAGTAAGAAGCAGCAGTATTAATTGCTCCGAAGAACAAAAACCGGGAGGGATAGTGATCATCAAAACCCCGATATAGAGATAGAGCGATTGATCGGTAGAGAGAGGAGGAGAGGAAAAGGAGACGACTCACATCACAGGACGAATATATTCTCCTCTGGCAGAAACCCTAAATGGCGCGAGCGAACCTCGCCTCCTCTGCCGCTGCCGAGGACTCGGGAAGAAGGTGGGGGCGGGGAGGGTGGAACAGCCGTAGCCGGATCCGGACCTAGACGCGCTTTACGGTTCTACCCATCTACAGTTGAGTTGAGCGACCGGACCAAAGGAAGGTGGATTTTTGCAGTTGTACACCCTACAGATATTGTAATAAGATTGCAGGTGCTATCTATGTCGTATTTATTGACATTATGATCTAAAAAAATAAGAGTAAATTATAAAAAAAAAAGTCTCTGAACTATACATCTGAACACTAAAAAGTAACAATGTGGTACCCGAACTTTCAAATTTGTCACAATGTGGTCCTTTACCATAGAAATTTAATTGATTATTTTGTCATTTTAACATTAAATTTCAATAGGCAGGGACCACATTGAGACAAATTGAAAGGTTCGGGTACCACATTGCTACTTTTTAAAGTTCATGTATGACATTGAAATCAGGTGCATTGTTGAGGGACTTTTTTGTAATTTACTCTAAAAAAAGAGTAAATTACAAAAAAGCCTTTGAACTATACACCTGATTTCAATATCATACATGAACATTAAAACGTAACAATGTGGTACCCGAACTTTCAAATTTATCTCAATGTGATCCTTCACCACAGAAATTTAGTTGATTATTTCGTTATTTTAACCTTAATTCAATAGTAGGAACCACGTTGAGATAAATTTGAAAGTTCAAGTACTACATTATTACTTTGTAAAATCCAGGTATGACATTGAAATCAGGTGTATAGTTCAAGGATTTTTTTGTAATTTACTCAAAAAAATCGAAGTCTCCGCAGATATTCACAGCTTTATTTTAGAAAAATAGATTTAAATGTATACATATGATTTAAGGATCAGTAAATTTAAAAAAAATCATTTTTGAGTGTGTTCTGGTTTGCTTACTGACTCTGTGATGAGTTTTGAAGAAGAAAATTGCAACTTTGCATTCAGTAAAAATTCAAAGTGTTAGGCTGTATTGATGATATGTGAAAGTATGGTTAGATATAATTTAGATGAAATGTATTTTTATTTTTCCAATGATATAAGGAGTTAGAAAACAACTTGTTCCTTGTTAAATATGAGGAAACGATTTTAACTAAATCGAGTTGATTAGTCCATCGAGTTGACAGTATAACGGATCCCAAGTCTAGTCACGATTCACCTCATACTGTTGGGAGAACTTCAAGAAAGCCCTAGGTACACAACTATGCTTGAGTACAGCATATCATCCACAAACAGATGATCAGTCAGAACGTACGATTCAAACACTAGATGATATGCTACGAGCATGTGCCTTAGAATGGAAGGGATCGTGGATTAAACATTTGCCTCTTGTGGAATTCACCTACAATAATAGTTACCATACAAGTATTGGCATGGCACCATTTGAAGCACTATATGGACGAAGGTGTACTACTTCTTTGTGTTGGCAAGAGGTCGGAATAAAGAACCTTTATGATTCAGATAGACTTCAGGAGACACGGGAAGCTGTAGAATTTGCTAGAAAAAAACTATTACCTGCCCAGAGTCGCCAGAAAAATTACAGTGATACTAGGCGAAGAGACCTTAATTTTAGGTAGGTGACTTTGTATTTCTCAAAGTATCACCTATGAAGGGTGTTCATAGGTTTGGCTTGCGTGGGAAGTTAGCACCCAGGTTCGTGGGTCCCTTTGAAATTATTCAACGGATTGGAAAAGTTGCCTATAGACTTGCACTTCCTCCACATCTTTCAGCAATACATGATGTATTTCATGTATCAAATCTGAGAAAGTACATTAGGGATCCAGAGCATAAGATAAGTTATGATGATTTACATGTTGAGCCAGACTTGACATACCAAGAGATACCTGTGCAAATACTTGAAAGGGATATGAAGAAGTTGAGAAACAAAGAGGTGCCTCTAGTTAAAGTATTATGGCGAAACCAAGCGTTTGAAGAAGCCACATGGGAACCTGAGGCAGAAATGAGAGAGAAATACCCGTACTTGTTTGAATGATAACATTATGTATTATGTATATATTCATTTTAAATGACATAACGTTCATTCTCTTTAAGCTTGTTATGGTTTCAATCCTCTTTAAGGATGTTATGCCTGCATTTTTAGTCTCGAGGACGAGACTTCCTTTAAGGTAGTTATAATTGTAAAGCCTTGAACTTGGCATATCTCGGATCCTATATAATAAGATCCGGCTCGTCAAGAGAAAACCAACGAAATTTGTTTCGTGTGAATCGGACTTCGTTTCGAATTATTATGATTTTCCGAAGAAAGAGAGGTCATTAATCCATAATGACTGTCATTAAGACCAATTAAACATGATTAAAGAAATTAATGACGATTGAAAGCCGTTAATGATCAATAGTAAACACTAATCAATAGTTAACAAAAGATAAGCGTAAGCCGCGAAAGTTAGATCGCGATTAGTGAAAGTTAATCACGATTAGTGTTAATTAAGCGTCATTAGCGAATCTAGAATCCTCTAGAATGTTCTAACTTAGGCTCCAAGTTTGGGATAAGTTTTGGCTAAAACCATTGGTCAAAACCATGGGCCGCTAAACCATGGTTAAGGTCTAAACCATGGTTTTCTAATCATGGTTAGTGATTTTCTGGGGCCTATAAATAGACCCCCCCACTCATTCATTCTCTACAACTTCCACTACCACCACCACCCCAAGGGCTAGGGTCGAGAGGTTGGGAGGAGGAGTGGGAGGTGAGGGAGGAGCGCTAGCGAAGCGCTGCCGGGAAAATGAGGAGGAGAAAGGTACGATCCTCTCTTAGTTGCTTCGTAAGCTAGGCTTTCAATTCATACTCTTGTTCTTCGAAGTTTTGTTTTTTATTCATATTTCGTTCCGATTCATTTTCCTGTTGTGGTTCGAGGAGAAATCTGTGTAATACCCTACTTAGGTGCAGGCGGCTATGCACGTCAGTGACCCTATGATTCGTCACACGTTCACTCATCTAAGACGTGTGCTGTCTACCGATTCTCCATCGTTTATGTTTCTATTCTTCGTATTATGATTTTATAGTTATTTTGATGGAGAAATATGTGTAATACCCTACTTAGGTGCGGGCGGTTATGCACGTCAGTGACCCTGTGATTCGTCACACGTTCACTCACCTAAGATATGTGGTGTCTATCGGTTCTTCATCTCTTGTTGTTGAATATATTCTTTCAGTTTCGTTGTCATTTTTCTCTCCATTGATTTTATAGAGGAAACTCTTTTCGTTTTTATTTTGAAATATTTCCTGATATAAGGGGAAACTCTGCTGAAATTTTCTGAGAAATATGTCCCGATATAAGGGGAAACTCTGCCGAAATTTTCCAAGAAATATGTCCCGGTATAAGGGGAAACTCTGCCAAAATTTTCTGAGAAATATATCCCGATATAAGGGGAAACTCTACCGAAATTTTCCGAGAAATATGTCCCGATATAAGGGGAAACTCTGCCGAAATTTTAAGAGAAAATATATTCTTCACGTTCTTCGTGTTGTTCGCGTTCCTCGCGTTATTCGTTTGTTCTTCGCGTTCTTAACATGTTCTTAGCGTTTTGATACGAAAAATGAAATTCGATCTTTTCAAGAGCCTTAAAATAGCCTTTCTAAAAACAAAACTCGATAAAGCCTTGCATACACGAGAGAGAGCTCGATTAGGTAACGAAATCCTTCCTTTTGTTGTTGGGTTTTCATACGAAATTATTGAAATTCTTGATTTTGTGTTCTTTGCTACGAAGAACCCTAATTTTGGTTATTTTTGAAAAAGTCTGAAGAATTGCTTTGTGATTCCCACTAAAATAAGATTTACGCATCAAATTGATGCGTTGGCTCTGAAGGTTAGGGTTTGGGAGATAAAATAGGCATAAATAGGAGTATACATATGGTTATGAATAATATATATGTGCATCGATACTAAGTATTGCGGTTTATGCAAATCAAAGACTTAACGAAAGAATTACATCATGTGAATTGTTGTGATTTGAGATGGATCCTGAAAAGGATCATGTGTCACGTTAAGGATGACTGGGAGTAGAACTACAGGTCGGGCATGCAACCTGTAGGTTTGTCGGAAGGAACACGTATTGGTGTTTCCCTACTTAGGTGGTACATGGTTGCCCTGTTATGATAATTGCACACGAAATGAATATTTTGCAACGCGTGGTACCGGGAGCCAATATATTCGGGTTGGAACGACGGAAGATGTGGTCGTACCATGTGGAGGCACGGGTGGTTCAATAGTGACTGGGTCACGATAACATGTATTTAAAGCCGCTAGGTTATATGATTAAATGTTAGCCTGAGGTTTTAAGCAATCGAGTCCTCGAGGATGGTGTGCTCTTTTGTTTTTTCAGGCTAAGGGTTGAGATCCTATTTAATAAATAAAAAAGAAATTGTCAGGGTAGTATTGGAGGATTGGTTGAGGCGACGTGCGGCAGCATAAGCTTACCAAGATCAACACAATCTCCAATCCTGAAGCATCCACAACTTTGAAGTCCAAGAATGGTGGGGTTCCCTTGGACTAATCCCTGATGTGGAATAGAAAGGAATAGGACTTAAATTAATGAAAAGGAATGAAATTTTTGTGATATAAATGAATTTTGAAAAATTACACAATTTGTTTGCTTTTCTCTTCTTCGTTACTTAGGATTCGCTAATTTTTATCTTATGATTTATGAAAAACCAACAGGTATCGGTGAGCCATCGCAAAGACTTTAAAAAAATCATCCAGCTTACATACTAGACATCCAACCAGCCACGGTAGCTTTACTTTCTTTAAGGTAGTTATTGTCCCTTATGTACATCATATTATGACATATAGGATCTGACCTTTGACCTTGAATCATCCCAGGATCATGGCAGATCAAGACATGTCTAGACAATTAGCGGTTATGATAGTGATGACCCATGAGATGGATCAAAGGTAATAGGCATTAGAGCGAAGACTCTGCCACTATGAGAGATCAAAGTCCTCCAGACCCGCAGATAATAGAGTTGAGGGTTCTATTCATCCTCGTAAGAAAGAGTCTAGATACCATCGGTCCATAAAATTTGGTTGCTCCTACTCCAGTTAGAGGAGCGGTGGAGGAGGCACTTCGTAGAAACACCAAAACAAAGAAGAATATTTGATTCCTATTGTAAGGATAAGATTCCGATATAAGAACAAAACCATTATCTCAGTTGGAATCAGGAGGTCAATTATAATTTAAGAAGATCTTAGAAAAAGGTGTGGGACATATTGCAGGACATCACTCACCTGCTTATCTGCTATTTATCGAAATGAATTACTTTGATCATATACTAGGAATGGATTGGTTAGAAAGGCATCATACATGTCTTGACTGTTTCCAGAAGACAGTAACATTTCACCTTCCTAACTCGATAAAGTTCTAGTTCATTGGAAAGATATCCAATGATAATATCAAATATATCTCTACATTGAAGGCACAACAATTGTTTGAGCAAGGGTGCCAAGGTTATTTAGCTTATGTATCCACTACATCATGGTCAGAAAGAATGATAGAAGATGTGACTATAGTGTGCGAGTTTACTGATATATTTCCAGAGGAACTACCTGGATTACCACCTGAGCGAGAGATTAAATTTGAAATATCTCTCATACCTGATACTCAGCCTATCTCTATCCCTCCGTATAGGATGGCACCAGCTGAGTTACGAGAGTTAAAGGTACAATTGCAAGAACTGTTAGATAAAGGATTCATTCGTCCCAGTACTTCACCATGGGGTGCACCTGTCTTATTTGTTAGGAAAAAGGATGGGTCGATGCGGTTGTGCATTGACTATAGACAACTAAACAAGGGGACAATAAAGAACAAGTATCCTCTCCCAAGAATAGATGATCTCTTTGATCAGTTACAAGGTTCAACTGTGTATTCCAAGATTGATTTAAGATCTGGATACCATCAGTTGAAGATTAGAGATACAGATATTCCCAAGATAGCTTTTCGAACTAGATACGGACATTATGAATTCTTAGTTATGCCTTTTGGACTAACAAATGCCCCAGCAACCTTCATGGATCTCATGAATAGAGTATTCAAGAAGTTCTTAGATCACTTTGTAGTAGTCTTTATTGATGATGTGCTTATTTACTCCAAGGATAAGTATCTGCATGAACACCATCTCAGGCAGGCACTTGAAACTCTAAGGAAGAACAAATTGTATGCTAAATATGGCAAATGCGACTTCTGGCTACCTGAAGTATCTTTCTTAGGCCATGTTATTTTCGGAGAAGGTATATCAGTTGATCCTACAAAGGTTAGCGCAGTGATGAGTTGGGAACGCCCGAAGACTGTCACAGAAATACGATCTTTTCTGGGTTTAGCTGGATATTATAGAAGATTCGTGAAAGACTTTTCACGAGTAGCATTGCCAATGACTAGACTAACTCAAAAGGAGGTCCCATTCTTATGGTCTGATACATGTGAAGCTAGTTTTCAGAGACTGAAAGAATGCCTAACATCTGCACCCATCCTTACTCTACCCTCCGGGAGTTAAGGGTTTACAGTGTACACTGACGCATCTAAAGAAGGACTTGGGGCGGTTCTTATTCAACATGGTAAGGTAGTTGCGTATGCATCACGACAGCTCGGGACACATGAGAAGAACTACCCAACACATGACCTTGAATTAGTTGCCGTAGTTTTCGCATTAAAGATATGGAGACACTACCTGTATGGTATTACTTTTGAAATCTTCACCGATCATAAAAGCTTGAAATATCTGTTTGATCAAAAGGAGCTCAATATGAGACAGAGACGGTGGCTAGAGTTGTTAAAAGATTATGATTGCACTATCTCCTACCACCCTGGTAAGGGGAACGTCGTAGCAGATTCACTTAGCAGAAGAACTTATTCACCCGGGTTAGTGAGTGCTATCCACTTATGGGGTTTACTATCAACGTTAAGTGAATGGAAACCATTTGATAGTAGTGCTGATACTATAACTATTCCTCATCGATACAAACCAGAAATATGGGATAAAATAAAGAAGGGACAGGAGGATGATCCAGTCCTTAAAGACTTGAAACAACAACTTGAGAAGAATGAGATAGAGGGATTCCAGATACAAGATGGTTTACTGTATAATCTTTACAGAGTTTGTGTACCAAACACACCTGAACTAAGGAAAGACATCTTACGAGAAGCTCATTGTTCTAGATTATCTATTCATCCAGCAATTACGAAGATGTATAAGGATCTTCATTCATACTTTTGGTGGCCGGGAATGAAGAAAGATGTTGCTGTTTTTGTGAATTCATGTTTCACTTGCCAGCAGGTAAAGGCTTCACACCAAAAGCCACCGGGATTATTGCAACCCCTCCCTATACCTAAATGGAAATGGGAAAGCATTTCCATGGATTTCGTTACTGGCTTACCTCAGACGACTGGTAGTAAAGATAGTATCTGGGTTATAATAGATCGTCTGACAAAGGTAGCACACTTCATTCCGATAAGTTTATCTTTCACTCCAGACCAGCTGGCTGAGTTATATATTACACATGTGATTCGCCTCCATGGTATCCCGAAGGAAGTAGTTTCTGATCGAGATTCACGATTCACCTCATACTGTTGGGAGAACTTCATGAAATCCCTAGGTACACAACTATGCTTGAGTACAGCATATCATCCACAAACAGATGGTCAGTCAGAACGTACGATTCAAACACTAGAGGACATGCTACGAGCATGTGCCTTAGAATGGAAGGGATCGTGTATTAAACATTTGCCTCTTGTGGAATTCACCTACTATAATAGTTGCCATACAAGTATTGGCATGGCACCATTTGAAGCACTATATGGACGAATGTGTACTACTTCTTTGTGATGGCAAGAGGTCGGAATAAAGAACCTTTATGATTCAGATAGACTTCAGGAGACACGGGAAGCTGTAGAATTTGCTAGAAAAAAACTATTAACTGTCCAGAGTCGCCAGAAAAGTTACAGTGATACTAGGCGAAGAGATCTTGAATTTTAGGTAGGTGACTTTGTATTTCTCAAAGTATCACCTATGAAGGGTGTTCAGAGGTTTGGCTTGCGTGGGAAGTTAGCACCCAGGTTCGTGGGTCCCTTTGAAATTATTCAACGGATTGGAAAAGTTGCCTATAGACTTGCACTACCTCCACATCTTTCAGCAATAAATGATGTATTTCATGTATCAAATCTGAGAAAGTACATTAGGGATCCAGAGCATAAAATAAGTTATGATGATTTACATGTTGAGCCAGACTTGACATACCAATAGATACCTGTGCAAATACTTGAAAGGGATATGAAGAAGTTGAGGAACAAAGAGGTGCCTCTAGTTAAAGTATTATGGCGAAACCAAGAGTTTGAAGAAGCCACATGAGAACCTGAGGCAGAAATGAGAGAGAAATACCCGTACTTATTTGAATGATAACATTATGTATTATGTATATATTCATTTTAAATGACATGACGTTCATTCTCTTTAAGGTTGTTATGGTTTCAATCCTCTTTAAGGATGTTATGCCTGCATTTTTAGTCTTGAGGACGAGACTTCCTTTAAGGTTGTTATAATTGTAAAGCCTTAAACTTGGCATATCTCGGATCCTATATAATAAGATCCGGCTCGTCAAGAGAAAATCAACGAAATTTGTTTCGTGTGAATCGAACTTCGTTTCAAATTGTTATGATTTTCCGAAGAAAGAGAGGTCATTGATCCATAATGACTGTCATTAAGACTAATTAAACATGATTAAAGAAATTAATGACGATTGAAAGCCGCTAATGATCATTAGTAAACACTAATCAATAGTTAACAAAAGATAAGCGTAAGCCGCGAAAGTTAAATCACGATTAGTGAAAGTTAATCACGATTAGTGTTAATTAAACGTCATTAGCGAATCTAGAATCCTCTAGAATGTTCTAACTTAGGCTCCAAGTTTGGGATAAGTTTTGGCTAAAACCATGGGCCAAAACTATGGGCCGCTAAACCATGGTTAAGGTCTAAACCATGGTTTTCTAACCATGGTTAGTGGTTTTCTGGGCCTATAAATAGACCCCCTACCCATTCATTCTCTACAACTTCCACTACCACCACCACTCCAAGGGCTAGGGTCGAGAGGTTGGGAGGAGGAGTGGGAGGCGAGGGACGAGCGCTATCGAAGCGCTGCCGGGAAAACGAGGAGGAGAAAGGTACGATCCTCTCTTAGTTGCTTCGTAAGCTAGGCTTTCAATTCATACTCTTGTTCTTCGAAGTTTTGTTTTTGTTTCATATTTCTTTCCGATTCGTTTTCCTGTTGTGGTTCGAGGAGAAATCTGTGTAATACCCTACTTAGGTGCGGGCGGCTATGCACGTCAGTGACCCTGTGATTCGTCACACGTTCACTCATCTAAGACGCGTGGTGTCTACCGATTCTCCATCGTTTATGTTTCTATTCTTCGTATTATGCTTTTATAGTTATTTTGATGGAGAAATCTGTGTAATACCCTACTTAGGTGCGGGTGGCTATGCACGTCAGTGACCCTTTGATTCGTTACACGTTCACTCACCTAAGATATGTGGTGTGTACCGGTTCTTCATCTCTTGTTGTTGAGTATATTCTTTCAGTTTCGTTGTTATTTTTCTCTCGATTGATTTTATAGAGGAAACTCTTTTCGTTTTTATTTTGAAATATTTCCCGATATAAGGGGAAACTCTGCTAAAATTTTCTGCGAAATATGTCCCGATATAAGGGGAAACTCTGTCGAAATTTTCCGAGAAATATGTCCTGATATAAGGGGAAACTCTGCCGAAATTTTCCGAGAAATATGTCCCGATATAAGGGGAAACTCTGCCGAAATTTTCTGAGAAATATGTCCCGATATAAGGGGAAACTCTGCCGAAATTTTAAGAGAAAATATGTTCTTGACGTTCTTCGTGTTCTTCGTGTTCCTCGCGTTCTTCGTTCGTTCTTCGCGTTCTTAACATGTTCTTAGCGTTTTGATATGAAAAATGAAATTCGATCTTTTCAGGAGCCTTAAAATAACCTTTCCAAAAACAAAACTCGATAAAGCCTTGCATACACGAGAGAGAGCTCGATTAGGTAACGAAATCCTTCTTTTTGTTGTTGGGTTTTCATACGAAATTATTGAAATTCTTGATTTTGTGTTCTTTTCTACGAAGAACCCTAATTTTGATTATTTTTGAAAAAATCTGAAGAATTGCTTTGTGATTCCCACTAAAATAAGATTTACGCATCAAATTGATGCGTTGGCTCTGAAAGTTAGGGTTTGGGAGTTAAAATAGGCATAAATAGGAGTATACATATGGTTATGAATAATATATATGTGAGTCGATACTAAGTACTGCAGTTTATGCAAATCAAAGACTTAACGAAAGAACTACATCATAAGAGTTGGTGTGATTTGAGATGGATCCTGAAAAGGATCATGTGTCACGTTAAGGATGACTGGGAGTAGAACTACAGGTCGGGCATGCAACCTGTAGGTTTGTCGGAAGGAACCCGTATTGGCGTTTCCCTACCTAGGTGGTAAACGGTTGCCCTGTTATGATAAGTGCACACGAAATGAATATTTTGCAACGCGTGGTACCGGGAGCCAATATATTCGGGTTGGAACGACGGAAGATGTGGTCGTGCCATGTGGAGGCACGGGTGGTTCAATAGCGGCTGGGTCACGATAACATGTATTTAAAGTCGCTAGGTTATATGATTAAATGTTAGCCTGAGGTTTTAAGCAACCGAGTCCTCGAGGACGGTGTGCTCTTTTGTTTTTTCAGGCTAAGGGTTGAGACCCTGTTTAATAAATGAAAAGGAAATTATCAGGGTAGTATTGGAGGATTGGTTGAGGCGACGTACGGCAGCATAAGCTTATCAAGATCAACATAATCTCCAATCCTGAAGCATCCACAGCTTCGGAGTCCAAGAATGGTGGGGTTCCCCTGGACTAATCCCTGATGTGGAATAGAAAGGAACATGACTTAAATTAATGAAAAGGAATGAAATTTTTGTGATATCAATGAATTTTGAAAAATTACACAATTTGTTTGCTTTTCTCTTCTTCGTTACTTAGCACTCGCTAATTTTTATCCTATGATTTATGGAAAACCCAATAGGTATCGGTGAGCCATCGCAGAGACTCTAAAAAAATCATCCAGCTTATATACTAGACATCCAGCCAGCCACAGTAGCTTTACTTTCTTTAAGGTAGTTAGTAATCTTTTGTATATTTCCCTTTCAAGCTGATGTACATGTAAATGGTTATAGTGGAACAGTGTATCATCTGAACTTTATTTTGTGAATGGAAAAGTGTTGAAATACTTTCTTCTGAGTATTTTTATTTACAGTCTATTTCTGAATGTTAGTTGTGATTGCTGAATAAATTATTGCTGAGTAACCAGATCCGGATATGGGATGATCCGACGACCCGGGAAACGGGTTCGTTACATCTCTGGCCTGCGCCTCCTCCCCCAGCTCGCGAGGTCCAGCACCCCCTCCCACTGCCGGCGAGCTCCATCCGCGCCTCCTCCCCCATCTCACGAGCCGGCATCCCTCCCGTGCCTCCCACCCCCTCGTCGCCTGTGAGCCCCCTCACCCTCCCCCTCGTCCCTCTGTCGCCTCTGCAAATGGCCCGGCCTGCCAGCTCCATCCCCCTCCCCCGTCGCCAGGTCTATCACCCCTGCCAGTCAGGTCCTTCTCCATCCCCACCCCCGCGTCCCTCCGTCACCTTTGCGAACGGCCCAACCCGCCATCTCCGCCAGGTCCATCGCCACCCCCCATCCAGCTCCATCCCCCTCTGCGCTTCCAGCTCCCCACGCCAGGTCCATCGCCTCTGCGAGCCCTCCCACTCCCGTCACCTGCGAGCCCCCCAACCACCCGGCGAGGCCCCCAACCACCCGGCGAGCCCCCCAACCCACAGTCGCCTGCGAGACCGCCCCCCCAACCCCCCGTCACCTGCGAGGCCTCCGAGCCCCCCAACCCCTCCGTCGCCTACGAGCTCCCCCCAAGCTCCAGCCCCACGCCCACCAGCACGCTCCAGGCCTCCCCGCCCCAAACTCGCGCCTCCGAAACCCCCCCTCGACTGCGCCCTCGCGCCTCCGCCCCCTGCAAGCTCCAGCCCCGCAAGTTCCACCCCCTCCCGTGCATCCGCAAGTTCAGCATCGAACCTCATCTCCAAGTTCGCAAGCTCCAGCCTCGCAAGCTCCACCCGCCTCGGCAAGCCCCCTCGCGCCTCCGCCCCCCACAAGCTCCAGCCTCGTGCCTCCTCCCCCTGCAAGCTCCAGCCTCGCACGTTTCCCCCCTCCTGCGCTATCTTTTGCCTTGAGCATCAAACCCATCTCCTTCTCTATTTTATTTTTTTATTAATCTCAGCCGTTTGATCACTGCTTGATTAGATTAACTCAGCCATCTAGTTAAGTTAAATGACTAAACTATTGGAAGGTTATGGATGTAAAACGGAGCGGTTATTTGGGATTCTGGATGCAATTCGTTATTATAGAGGGTTTCTGAGGTAATTACCATATTACTCAAGGTTATGGGTGTAAATATCCCTAATTGTTAATGTGTTGTCGGCTCAATCTTTACATTTTTTGAAAGCCCAACAGGATCTACTAAGTAAGAACCCAAGCTGATAATTTTTCGAAACTTAGGGTAACCATATTTGGTGTGGAGTACATATTATGATGCTAAATGGAGTTCATGCTCGTTCTCATTATGTACGTCATCGGTGCAGTTTGCCATGATGGTATTGTTAGGATCATTAACATATTAGGATTAAGATTCCTATAGCGATTGGACTCCTAATCCTAATAGTCATGGTGGGAATAGGACTATGAGTTTGTAATCGGTCTATTTATAGAGGGGGTTGGGGGCATTGCCTCCCTACCCCCACAACAATGTAGAAGATAGGAATAGAGAGAGGAAACAGAGAGAGTTATACTCGTTCTTTTTATTGATGTTTCTTCTCTATTGGTCGCAAGAGATGATCAACCACTATCATATCTTCTTGTCTCTTCTTCACATGCTTCCATGGTGGTTGATTACGCACCTACATCTGTATCCAGTGATTCACCACTACCACATGGTATCCAAGCAGAGATGATATCGATTCGTATCCCGACAATTGGTATCAGAACATGGTTTGACGACATTGAGGGATATGATGTGGATGATCAGAGAGAAGTTCAACATCAACGAGATAACACGATGCAACATGTGCGCATTCATCAAAAGGCTATGAAGAATCAACGATTACGGTGAATCATTGAGATCAGCGGCACACATGGTGATGTGTCGAATGAGAATGTCAAACATGGTGTACATGCTCGAGGGAAGGGTCATGAGAGGTGATGGTTCTCCGGCTATTCTCAAGATGAGTAGTATGAAGAGAGCGTGGTATGCTATCGTCATCTCTGCTACAGAAGTGCACAATAAGGAGAAGCGAGTGTGGTTCGCCTTACCAGAGGATGACGACATAATCTCCACTCATGAGATATATGTGGTGTCGCGTCAGGGACACAATATGAAATTGTGCTAGCATGCCCGAGAGGGTCCACATCGAGGGCACTCAACGATGGTCGCATCACCCATAGGCGATGAGTTCCTTCTAACGAGGCATGCATAAAAAAAAGAATGGCCTAGTACAAACTCAAGATGATGACGAGATCGTGATGGAATTCAACTCAAAAGGGAGATTGTTAGGATTAGGTCATATAGGATTAAGAATCCTAAAGAGATTGGACTCCTGATCCTAATAATAATTTAGTTGTATTATATGTGTAGTCTTGAAGGGAATAAGACAATGGGTTTGTAACTGGACTATATATAGAGGGAGTGGGAGGTATTACCTCTAGACCACTACAACAATGTACGCCTTTGAGAGGGGGAGAGAGAAGAATAGAGAGAAGGAACAATGAGAATTGTCCTCATTTTTTAGTGATATATTTCTCTTGTGTCGCGAGATACGGCCAACCATGATCATATCTGCTTGTCTCTTCTTTGTGTGCTCCCATGATGGTCGATTGTGCATCTACAGTCATATCTAATGGTTCATCGCCACCAATTGATATTCAAGCGGAGATGATAAGTCCACAATAGGTATTTCTGCATGATGCTTGCTATTATTGGCAGGAATAATATACGCTCCCACATGTGTGAGATGTCGCAACATGACTGTCTCAATCTTGATAAAATCAAATGTTACACCATCTCTCAAGATATCGTGGTCAAGTAATGCTACCTCAAATGTCCAGAGATCAAATTTGTTATACTTGCAGCAATGCTCTAGAAAGCATCTACAAAAACTATGAGAAAGAGATGCTTGTCTCATCCATGCCGCGGGAATATGCTAGTATGTCATCAATGATGCTGGTGAATCTGTTATTCATCAAGCTAACATAACATGAATAGATTAAGCAAAATCTTGAGCCATCTTCATGCATTTTATCTTCATTTGTGCATAATTTACATTAAACATTCTTTTCAGGCATTTCAATAGAACTCCAAATACAAATGCATCTTTGAACTTCAATAATATGTGACAGTTTTATACAATCATCAAAGTTCGTCTAACTTCTTTACTTATTTTATTTGCATAATATGGTTCACAACACAATAGTCCCAATAAGAAAAACATTGACAGTAGCATGCTTGGACTTAAAAAAAGAATAATAAAAAATCTATGTTGACCATTCTTCCATGCATGAAGACCACGACGCCTCCATCTCCATCCACTGTGACCACCACCCCTTACGCTCACATCTTCTATCCCTCGCAACCATCACACACCTCTTCTCTATCCCTCCACTCCAGTTATAAATGGAGGATGAACATGGAGAAAAATATTTTTGGGTTTTTTATAACATGCAAAGAACATGTTAAAAAATGCATCTCTTTTAAAAAAAATAAAATACCATTTTCGTGCAATTTTTTGAAGGGAGAAATGCATGCAATGCAGTGCACTCCACATACTAAGCAAAAGCCATGTCCTGTGATGGGTGTAGTGTGAAAGCAGAAAAAGAATATTGATTTTTTAGTTTTTTTTTATTTTTAGTTGTCCATACTTATCTTAAAATGAATATATACAAATCATGAAAAAAAATAAGAAAATGATATGCGTGTGGAAGGATGTATAAATGGATGGTAGTTTTATGCCTCAACTAGGCAATCAATACTTAAGACTTCCTAAAAGATTAGAGTTTTGGTCACTAGCATCACGTCACTTGATTTAGTCATTGATTTTAAATGTTGATCACTAACACGAAATATTGCATTAGTGGATTTGTCACGAATCTCGACAGACAAAAAAATCATTGTCTGAAATTTCAAGCATAGTGTATAATCTTTTCCATTTTGATCGTAGCCAAGGGAACAAGTTGAGTTTAGCATCAACTAACCACACCTTCTAATCAATCTAAAAATTCTTCCTCGATATATCGGCATCATGCCACTATATCTTGTTCATGTATATCATATTATTGTCATAATCTTGGGATTTAACTTCCTTTAATTCAGTAAGATCAAGTAACCTCTTCTTCCCATCATCATCAAAACCAACGAGACAATTCTGAATTGCTAAAGATATTTATGATCTACTTCTACTGGGAGATGACATGTGTGATTGTATACCATATGATATTGGTTCACTTCAACTGAGGTTCAAAATGCAATAATACAAGCCCAGAGAGAGGAAGGTGAATTTTATGCCAAATCCTTATGATATGACCTCGCAATTTTTTTAAGGTGGTTTTGATCTCAAGGTTAGATAGCACATCTATCAAATTATTTGAGGGATGTACGTGACCAATACCGAATGTAGTACTCCATTCTTTGTTAGGATTCTTTCAATTGAAGCATTCAGAAAATGGGTTCCTCTATGGCCACTAATCACCTTGAGACGATTAAAGAAAGTGAACAACTCATTCATACATTTCACGATAGTCATGACATAACCATCACGAGTCGGGTTCGCTTCCACCCGGTGGGAGACATAATCGATGACCGCGAGTAGTATCGGTATCCATGCAAGTTTAGAAAGGAGCCAACGGAATATATGCCCCATGTCGAAAATCTCAACCATGAGAACATGTGAAGTAGCATAATAATTCTACAAGTCATGGTACCGGATGTTAGGCGCTAAGGGCATGCTCGAACAAGTCTATCAACATCCTTGTAAAATGATTGTCGACGGACACCACACTGTAAAACCTCAATTCCAATCTTTTTCCTTAAGTAATGTCTTTCACACTAGAAGTGTGGCGATGAGTCAGGTCACTAAAAGTCTCGGCATCAGGTATACATCTTCTCCAAATAAGATCAGTTCCATCTTTAAAAAGCAAGAGGCCACCCATGTGGCAAAATTGGGCTTGGATAATGGTCTTGTCCCGATTATGTTTGGGCTAGGCTTTGACTAGTCTTTGTGTAACCAGTTAGTTGACAAAATTGGTTTACCATGGTAGTTGTTAGATGGCCATAATTGAATCATATGGTAAAGTTTAAAAAATGGTAAGTGTGGACTCAAGAGAGTATTCAAATAATAGGGATACAGGTAATGTGAACCCCTCAGGATCCGGATACCCGTTTACGCGCAATTCGTAAGATATCATTCACAATTATATCGCACAAGTTGTAAAAATACAGGGAAAATTTTTCGCGTAATTATGACATTCATTCACAACACATGACCACAAGTAAAGGAGATAGACATCACCAAAATTTCTTTTCATTAATATTCATATTCATTTACAACATGTACAAGCATATTCCATGTTACATCATATATCCCAAAATGTGACAAAAGAGATAGCACTTACATTATCATCTGAACAAAACTAATAAAGTAAACCATACCGTCGGGTGTACACTATATCTCCTGGAAGCATGTATATACTGAGCGGCTACTAAACTGCAGGCTGTTTGCCTGCCACACACAATAGGAAGAAAAGGCGTCAGCGGTTGCTGGTACCCCCCCAAAAACTTATATAAATTAACAGGCATTTATTATTTACAAAAGAAACAAGCAGAAAGGCGAGAGCAACTCAAATTAAGATTTAATTCTACTTGCAAATGAAAACGGCTTTTTAGGTTACTTGTAAGCATCTCAAATGTTCGTAATGCATTTCTAATGACTTTCCCCTGAACCCGGCATTTCCCATATGTAACCTTATTTCGATAGCAGTTGTGTAATCATGAATGTGTGAGGGGGAATGCATATATCATTTTCCTTAGAGATCATGTTGTTTAGTGAAAAATGGAAAAGTTGAGATTGTAGAGATCTATTGATTTATTTAAATTCTTTGGTAGAGAGAATGGTCTTTCGATCTTAACTTCTCAATTCCTCAACTTCAATGTTTCAGATATAACTCCAGATGTTGTAGATGTAGATATGGATGATCTAGATATAGAATCGCCAGTCTGTTGGCGAAGGTAAACTCAAGCGGTGAAGAAGCCTACAAATGGCTCTTCCGTCTCGCCCTCTAGTTGGAAGGCCGGTCCAATAGAGGGATAGGTCAACTCCCCAACTACGCCACTGAGACGGGTGAGAGGGACTTCCCGGGAAGTCGCTCTAGAAAAACAGCCCGACCGGTAACGGGCAACCGAGCTCGTACGTAAAACTGAAAACCAAGGATCCCCCGCCTGGGTATCCTAAAAGACAGGGTCAGCGGAAGTGGTCTAAAGTCTGGATCCCAACGAGGCGTAAAAACACTGCGAGCTCGCGTAAAAACCGTGTAAAAGACTGGGATCCTAGACCCGCGCATTAAGCGGCCGCTGCCCTAACTGGGCTTCCTATTCTTCCGCCCAGGTGAGGGTCACCGCGCCCTCGCACGATCATGTGTAGAAGTCATCATGATCAGCATTAATAATTTATATCATAGATTTTGCCGTGAAGTGGATGCATCTGATTTCATCTTCTTTTCTCAAGCTCTTATGTATGCATATCTCTTCTATTATTTTATTATTTTTATATTTTTTTATTATTATTATTATTATTATTGCTAATGTTCAATGGGCAACTCATGTAGCTCTCAAGGGCCCCCTACCAATAGCACAGATGTATAAAACAATTATAATCACCTCTAGCATAATTTCCTTGACATATAAGTTGTGGGGATGCAATCGAATGTTTTAAAGGGTGATACATTATCACTCTACCATGCATTAAGAAAAATTGCCACCCTTTCTTCCACTTTTGAATAAAATATAGAGGTTTAATATGATTACAACTACTTTAAAGGGCATCTAGGACAACTACATGATCATGACTGGTGAAACTGCATCCCATGTGCTTGACATTCAATTCTCAGGTTCATAGGTAAAATGTTCTCACTTCACCATGCATTTCACATTTGTAAATTTATACTTGGAGCCATGACCGACTAAATACTAATAGTCACTCGACTGGAGAGACCCATTATTTAGTACTCCATCTTGAGAAGCCGTGTTTTTTTTTTTTTTTTTTTTTTTTTATCCAACAATTTCGACGGAGTTGGTAAGACAACTGCAAGGTTGTGGCTGATGAGTTTGCAACCCCCGTTGTTGGCATTAAAGTCCTAATCTGGAAGTCACTACATACACTTCTAAGTTCCTATGCAATATAATAATTACTTGAAAAATCTTAGAGATAAACCTGAGTATTTTGTCCACGAGGTTGAAAACCGCATTTTTCAACAACAGAAGACCTAACAATCTCTGGTGTGATGAGAGGGGTAAATCCCTTCTTCATCGCTTCTGCCAAAGCCCAGTTTATAAGACCCATTTCCAGCAGAACAACTTCATTATATCATTGCAACATAGAAGCTGGGGGATTTTGCAATCATTTCCTAATCAGGTTTACTAAGATGTTTCCCACGGTGATTTGATCATTACTTGTTCCAGTTATGTATCTAAAATCCACTTAACAGTCACTTGTGTTATAGTTGCCCATTGGCTTGTGGAACTTTTTAATACATTTCACTGTGCCCTTATTTTCTGCACACAGAACTTTTAGTTGTGAATGGCCCAATAGAAGGACTCGTCTCTATCATAAAAGTTTACTAACTAATTTAAATTCTCAACAGAATTCTCCCTAATTCGATTTAACAAATAAAACCCCCAAATTCATAAGATATTTAAAAGTAATAAAAATACATTTAACAGGATCTATGGATGACAGTAGCAGGAGATTCTTAGATTGTTCATTTGAAACTTTGAATTATATGAAATGTAACATGCATGGCACCAAAGAGATTAGAATGAAAATGTTCTTAATTAAATCACAGTTTTCTGGAGAGTAGGATGGAATAGTAGATATGATCAAGTCTAAATGCATGCATGGCAGCAAGTAGGGGGAAGGGGATGGTACCTTGTGGATTTAGATCTCCAAACTGAAGCTCACAATCATGCAGTAGTTGTTTGGAGGAAGACTCCAGCAGCAATTGGACTTTCTAGACCCCGAATCTACAGTAAATTTGGGTTTCCAGCAGCAGGAGCACTGTTGTATGAAGAGCAGTAGCAACCCTCTTGTTACAGTGCAGCAGAGAGAAGGAATGGCTGGGGGTTTCCTTCGTTGGGAAGGTGGGGATTTGGAAGAAAATAGGAAAAAGAAGAGGAGAGGGAAAACATACGGCTGGAATCTGGGAAGGAAAAAGGGTTTCTTGGTGGTCTTAAATAGGGAAAGTGATGGCCTGGGAACTTGACAAGTGGGGGAAACAAGAGCCAAGTGGAAATTGGAGGAAATAACCAAGTGGCTGTAATTAAATTCAAAATATTTATTTATATATATATTTTCAACGACACTACCTGTGCAACTTCAGAATATATATATATATATATAACTCTATTTTATTTAACCAACTTAAAGTTGATTTTATTCATGCCTCGAGCGTCGGATTTCGGCGCGAAATATGTTGTTTCGATCGTCTCAGAATGACGATCAATATGAGTATAATGTTGATATATTTTCGGTCGAGTTTGGAGTACCCGAAATTTTCGGATACGGTTTTTGTTTAGGATTAAATTTTGTGATTTTAAAATATCATATGACCTCCGATTGACGAACGATCGATTCCGTTGGTCTCGTGTCGTCGAATCGGATCTAATGATGGTCTCGGTTTGTTTCGCGGTTTCCGAATTTGCGTCGCGGCTTTTTGCGGCACGCATTACGCAACGACCGATTTTTGATCGATTTCACCCGAACAACTTTTGATTCACTACTAATTGATCGTTTTAGGTTGTTTAGTATTGACCGATAACGTTTTTGGGTTCGTTAGACCCAAAATCGGACGACTTCGGGTTTGATTGGAAACCGGATGCTACAGGTAACCTAGACAAGTGGTCAGCTACCACATTCTTTACTCCATCATCGTGCTTTATTTCAATGTCAAATTCTAAGAACAACACTGTCCATTGAATTTATATAGGCTTGGCATCTTTTTGGCAAAGAGGTATTTCAAGGCAGAATGGTCATTGTAGATGGCAACATAAATCCGTATAACATATGTTCGAAACTTTTGAAAGGAGAAGACAACAAATAGCAACTCTTTATATGTGAAAGTGTAATTCGTGTGTACCACATTTAGGGTATTGCTAGCATAATGGATGGAATGAGGCTTATTATCCCTTCATTGACTAAGACAACGCCGACTAAAAACCCGATGCGTCATACACAACCTTAAAACTCAAGCTCCACCCAAGCATTTGCAGCATTGGTGCCTCAATCGCCATTGTTTTCAATCTCTCAAAGACTCGATGCTTCTTTAGATAACTTGAAACTTTATTCCTTTTCCAATAATTTGTTGAGTGGATAGGCTAAAATTAATCAATGATTTGTCCATGAATGATAGGGAAAACTTATCCTTTCTCAATGCCTCATTAAGCTTATACTATTCCATGCAAACTATTTAGGATGTTACCACTCATGCTAAGATATCCTCTCCTTTCTCAGTCTTCACAAATAGTGGGTCCAACTTTTGGACTAGGGTGGCTCACACACTTGATAGATGAGATGGGATTTGTAATTCATGCACTAGACCACTTGCATATTTCTTTCATAACTACCTCGCATAGATTATGGTTCAACCGCCTTTGCATTTCGTAGGTCGATTTTGCATCATTCTCTAAGTAAATTCGATAAGTGCAGTAAGTGGTGCTTCGTAAGAAACTGTGATGATGGTATAAAAACATGGTTTTCAACAATATTGAAGTAGAAATGACTTTGTACTTCCATAAAATATGGTTACATTTTTCTTCCATATTTATTTGTCCTTACAAGAAATCGTATGCAGGAAAGTCGTTATTGTATAGAATAGAGCAACCTCAGTATTAAGCATCTGACATTTGTAGGCATTATGCATATCTACACCATTTTTCTATAGCTGCATCTATAAGAGGATGTAAATATACATCAATATATTTCCCAAGATGTATAGGAGCATGTATTGCAAGAGATGAGGACATAAATGACCCCTTGTTGCATTACCATGCAGGTAGATTATATGGTATTGTCATTACTGATCAACAAAAATAATTTTCACTTCAACCATGGGATTGAAATGTGTGAACATGGACTTACAAGACAATTTCATTTTTTAGCTGCAAGCAATGGAAAAGAAAACATCAATGCTTCCCAACACTCTGAATCTAAGGGGTGTTTTATGTATTCTTACTACTCACACTACCATTGCAGATCAACGATCTGATGAGATCCAACGACGTAAATGTACCGCTAGCAGCGATAGTAGTGGTTATTGGTCGGGGGTGATGCTGTGGCAGAAGACTTGAAGAATGAGTTCTCTTCTCTCAATAACACAAGTTATATTATACACACAAACACTTACATCTTTGTTTTCATGCCAAATTTAGCTAATTCACTTCAAATCTTGTAACTCTCATCTGGACATGAATTGACACAAACCCAGATCTATTAGTCTTGCCTTATCAAGACAAGCATGAGAATACATTTACGATGCAGTTTACCAATCAATTGAAGTTGGGGGTTTCTCGTTATAAGAATAGGCTTGATTGTCCCAAGCAGATATCCCAAACTTATCTAAGCACCTACCAGAAGAATGATTTTGCACTTGCAGTGGTAAGACGACTGAGAGCATTGAGCATGACCACCATCACAACTATTACAGGGACAAAACTCCAAACTTTATTTTAGTGATCTACATGTGCGATGTTAGCTCCTCGTAAGCTAACCAGCCTCTCTCGAGTACAACAGTCATGAACGTATCTTGAATCATTTTGTACTTCTGCTTGGTCATGTACCTATGCTCCAACACAAGCACAAGCACGAAGACACAAGAACACGGAAGATCATGGGAACATGCACAAAGCTTCTTCTATTATTAGAAATGGGAGACTTGCTCCGGAGTGAGGTGCTCTACACTTGTCTGCTTAGAAATGAGCCACCACCCCTCCTTACATAGAAGACTCAAGGAAACCCAAAAGTCTCTCGTTGTTACATTCACACAAAGCTACACATAAGCCCCACCCCCCTTCACAGTTGATTCGACCTTCATGGCTTGGAATCACCCATTGGAGATGTTGAATCGGGGACTGCATACCATGCTTTGCAGATAGTTAACTCGTCTGATGCTTAACTCTTACCTACCCTCGCACAAGACGGTTTATTGCTTCCTGAAATTGCTAGTTTTTGCCCGTAAAATAGCATTCAGTTACCTCAACTTTCCATATGGACTATCATTCACACTGCTGGAAACTCTTGACCATACATAATAAAATAATATAAAGACACAAGACTATTCAATTTCCTCAACAAGCCTTCATGTTCCATGACAACTCTTAATTTGCTTGTCTTTTCAACTCGCTTATTGTCCTTTCGTCTTCTCGTAGATGATGCAACATTAATAGCTCAGTCATCAGCACACTCATACTCCAACACATTGCTGATACAGCTTTGCCAATTCTTGATAAGTGCTACCGATCACTCGATCTTGTGCGAAAGGGAACCCACGACCTCTGAGCCTACATGTGGTAACCCATCCTTAGCCATTGCATGCTAAGGGAAGTCCACGAGAACCCCATTGTTGTGGTCTCCATACCACTCTCATATGTGCATCACTGAGCATGCTTGTCCATGCTCGTACTTATCACCTGCAACACTCCATGCCACCTTGGATCACCAAGCTCGATATCGATACCCTACACCTTCGTGTGTATGCTTGTGTGACTACACTCCATTGCTCCGCAACGTCTTTGATGTTCCACTGCATATGCATCAGCTTTCAAGTCTTGCACTGCCATATGTGCTCGTTATGCACGCTACATTGTAAGCACCATGATACTATGTCTCTAAGCTCGTGTCCTCATGTTATGCTCTCCACTGCCACGTACGGTTGATGACGATTAGCCTCAAGATTCCCGTAGATAATCCCTGAGCTAGCCACTCTTGTAAATTCCTCTTGAATTATGCTACATCTCTCATCTCTGTGCATCTCCCATCATGTCTGCACATACATTCTCGATCACGAAATTTAGGGCGTGACAAGGCTCCCCTAATGGAAGATCTATCAGTCCTCAACTGAGCATGCCTTCTTAGACGGGTATCTCGTTATGATCCTCATTCCATTATTCACCTCTTGATGCATCTCAAGGTGAAGGGTAGTGCAAACAGGCACCACTTCCCTTCTCACAACCGGTCTTCTCTCGAACTATCGAGTCCTCAATCTACTTGGCCTTCATCATGAGAAGAGGAGCTCCCTTATTGTATCCCTACCGTCTCCATGACAGGATCCAACACCTCCATCGCTGGTGTGTAACAGCTCCAACTCCACATATAGGGTATTCAGCTCCATGCTCGCTCGTTATCATCTCCACTACTCTCCATGAGTGTCTGCATATCTTGAGAGATGAGCGCCTCCAACGTTCCGAGCATCTTCAATATCTCGCTCCGGCCATAATCATTGGTAAGGTGGTTCGTCACCGTTTCACCCTCAAGTACATCCATGGCCTTATCCATTTTGCATCACCCTCCATGGCAATGTACCATCTTCTCATGCACAGATGTTCTCTTACATGCAGCTTCTGATGTGCAACTCCATTGCACATGTTGGTGCTTAACATGCACGTTTGCTCTCCTATATGATTTGGTTGAGCCTTGTCACCTCCAAAGCTCTCGAAATCCCTCCATAGACCCGCTCTTCATGTTAAAGGTCCCTCTCTTCACCGAGTTTGAAGCTCCACCAGTGTTGTGAGGCGTACTTTGCACATGGCAGTAACTGCAACTAACCGTACCTCACATTGTTCTTCTCCTTCATCCATACGAAGAGAGCTAAGCTTCTGCTTATTTGGACAGTCATGTGCCTGATCAGTCTGTTGCATATAAAGCATCTCTTACTCTTGGGTTTCTCCTTATTCTTGAGTACTCCCATTCCTCCCCCGGTGTATCATGGGATATACCTTTGCCCTTGTCCTTCGACTTTGCCTTTAGCTTGATGGTGAATTCTATCTCTTCAGTGTGGATTGATTGGGCACTATTGTTGACGAATGATTTCACCACAATAATTATTAAATTCATGTCCTTCACTCACTACCTCTACAGTTTGGCTTGGGCTAGGCTTTGTAATCCGCATGTGAAGTAGAACATCTTATCTCCTCTAACATGCACTAGATGTCTATTTGGAAAAAGCAAGAACTACTTCACATACTCACATATGGTGCATGTTTGGTTCAAGCGTTGAAGTGCCTTATGCAATCCATGCAATGCTCATTAGCAACAACTACGTCTTCAATTTTGTGACTAGATCCTCGCACATGGAGATTTTTTATCTTGCCTCGCCTGCTGCATATCTTTTATACCATAGAATGGTATCGTTCGACAAGTACATCGATCCGAGCACACCTTCTTGGTTTTCCTTATCTTGCTCACTTCAAAGTATACTTCCATATCCCATAAGAAATCCGAATCTTTCACACTTGAAATGCATGTGAATGGTTTGGGTAGTGATACCTTCGGTCGTCGCACCTCCGTGGAGCTCCCGCCACTAGCCAACACCTTCTTGATGAGGATGATCTCATCGCGTAGATCATCCATCGTCCTATTGAATGCTTCTAACTTATTCGCCAAGGTCTTGATCTACTCAGATGAACGTTGAGTCTCATCCCCAACAGTTGATCCCGCATGACAAACAATGCTTTAGGCTTGCAATGATGTGTCCACGAGTCCCAATGGTGGACTCAATCTCCATCGTGGCTTGTGTCACTAGGTCAAAAATCCCGCTATCAATTTCGACCTGTGCGTCGTTAGCTAACCCGTATCAAACCAGCCTTCCCGAGTAAAATGGTCACAAACGCGCTCCAACTCTTCTCGTACTCCTGCTTGCACATGTACCGACACTTCAACACAAGCACGACTTAACGGATCGCCCACGAACACTCTTGAGAACTCTCAAGAATGCTCAAGAACATAATCACACAATCACACAAAGATATGCATAAAGCTTCTTCTTTATTAGAAGGGGAGACTCGCTCTGGAGTGGGGTATATGACACTCTACACTTGTGTGTTTACAAATGAGTCACCGCCCCTCCTTATAAAAAAGATTCAAGGCAACCCAAGGGACACTCATTATTACATTTACAATAAAGACACAAGAGACCCTTTGAGTTCTTCGGCAACCTTTCGTGTTCTACGGCAGCTCTTCGTCTTCTCGTCTCTTCGACACCCTCGTTGTCCTTTCATCTTCCCGAACTGTTGATGCCACATCAACTGCCTAGTCATCAGCACACTCCAAAACTTGCTGATGCGGTTTTGCCGTAATCCACTGAGTGCCATCGAACACTCAATCTTGTGGCAAAGGGAACCCGGGGCCACTAGACCCTTGTGCGGTAAACCCTTGCTTAGCATTCTGTTGCTAAGGAGAGTCCTCCAGAACTTCACTATTGTGGCCTCCAGACCACTCTCATACATGTACTACCGAGCATGCTCGACAATGCTCGTACTCAGCACCTGCAATGCTCCATGCCTTTGTGGATCGCCATGCATCAATACGGACACTGTACGTCTTCGTGCGTACAACCTATGTGATTATACCGCATTGCTCCTCAATGCATATTGCTTCGCTGGATACCGTCCTACTGCGCTCGCGTACGTACCCGTTGGGTGCATCTACCATCATGTCTTGCACTGCTGTTTGTACTCACTTGTGCTCGCACTGCTACAAGCTCCACGACACTCTGCTACCGAGCCAGTGTCCTGCGTGATGCTTCTCCATTGTCACATACGGTTGAGCCTCCAGATTCTCGCGGATAACCTTCGTAATACCCACGAATCTCTAGACTTCTCCTGAAGTCAGAATCATCGATCATTCTCGAGCATCCGCTATCGTGTCTGCATGATCATTCTCGATCACGGAATTCGGAGGTGTGATAAGCATCCCCTACCTGAAGAATCAGTTGTCCTCAACTAAGCACCTTCCTCAGCTGGCATCCCGTCACGATCCTCCATCCACTACGCACCTCCTGATGCAACTCAATTTGAATGATGGTGCAAGCTTGCATCGCCTCCCTTCCTGCGCTTGTTCTTCTCACGAGCAACTGCGTCCCTCCATGACTTGGCCTTTGTCGTGAGAAATGGAGCTTCCTCGTCAGCTCATGTTCTCGATGTATCCCTCCAGTATACAACAACTCCATTGTTGGTGTCTGGGAGCTCCAGCTCCACATGTGGAGTACTCACCTCCATGCTTGCTCGTTGTTGATCCCAATCGTTCCCTGTGAATGTTCATGTATCCTAGAAAATGAGCACCTCCTGTGCTTCGAACATCTTCTGTATCTTGCCTCTTGCAAGATCATTGGTGGTGTGGTTCGTCACCACTCCACCCCCATGGACATGTAGCCTCTTTTCCATGTTGCATCGCCCTCCGGAGCTCTGGATCGGCTTCTCTTGCACGGATGTTCTCCTGTCTGCGGCTTCGGTTGTGTGTATCCATCGCTCACGCTGGTGCTCAGCACGCACCTATGCACTGTTGTGCGTCCTCGATCGAGCCTTAGCGCCTCCAAAGCTCTTTGTTGTGGAGTTCCCTCCCTCCATAGAATTCAAAGGTCTAGCTCGAAGTGACGTGAGGCGTACCTTACGCATAACACCGATTGCTCCCAAGTACCTCACCGTCTCCTTCTTCTTCCTCGTCTGTACGAAGACCGTTGAACATCTCCTTCTTTGGGCACTCCTTCGCCCGATGCGATCTATCGCATATGAAGCACTCCTTGCTCGTGGGTTGCTCCCTCTTCTTGGAGTACTCTCGTTCCTCCATCGGTAGATCTTGGGCAACACCTTTGCCCTTGTCCTTCGACCACACCTTTAGCTTGCTGGTGACCTCCTTCTCTTCAACGTTGTGGCCTGGTTGGGCACCGTAGTCGATCAACACATCTGTCACCACGATCGTTGAATTTAGGTCCTTTACACTCACCTTCGTGGTTCGGCTTGTGCCCAACTTTGCAACTCGATCATGAAGTTGAGCATCTTGCCTTCCTCCAACATTCCTTTGATGTCCAGCAGCAAAGACGTGAAATGATTCACGTATTCCCGAACAATGCATGTTTGCTTTAGGCGTTGAACAGCTTCCTGTGCGACCCATGCAGTGTTCTTCAGCAAGAGTTGCTCCTTCAGTTCTATGACTAGATCGTCCCACCTGGAGATCCTTGGTCTTGCCTCGTCTGCTGCACGGCTCAACCATAATTTGGCGTCGCTCGACATATACATCGATGCCAAGCCCACTTTCTTGGTTTCCCTCATCTTGGTCGCCTCGAAATATACTTCCATATCCCATAAGAAGTTCTCCGAATCCTTGGCACTCTGCATACATGTAAAGGGTTTGGTTTTGGATACCTTGCATTGTTGCACCTACGTGGAGCCTCCGCTATTCGTCAATGCCTTCTTAATAAGGGAGATCCCGCTGCGTAGATCCTCCATCATCTCCAGTTTGTCCTCCAAGGACTTGAACTGCTCCACTGAGCATTGGGTGTCGTCCCCAACATCTGATCCTTCTGAAGAACGATCCTCCAAGATGGTAATGCGGTGGGCATGAGTCCCAATAGTAGACTCCATCTCCACCACCACTTGCTCCAGTGTTGCAACGTGCTCGTTGACACCTACCATCTTCGCTCTGATGATTGAAGATGAACTTGCACCAACAAGTTCCTTTACTCCCGTGACCGACTGCACCAATAACTGCTCCTAGATTTGCCAGCTTTCTTGGCACCGATCAAGCTTTGTGATATGCTACTTAGCTCCGATACCAATTGTCACAAGGTCAAAAATCCCGCTATCGACTTCAACCTGTGTGGCATTAGCTAACCCGTAGTTAATCAGCCTTCCCGAGTAGAACGATCACAGACACGCTCCAACTCTTCTCGTACTCTTGCTTAATCACATACCAACTCTTCAACACAAACACGAGCACGACTCAACAGACGTCAAGAACACTCTCGAGAACTTGCTCAAGAACGCTCAAGAGCACAATCACACAACCGCACAAAGATAGGCACAAAGCTTCTTTTTATTAGAAGGGGAGACTCGCTCTGAAGTGGCGTGTATGACACTATACACTTGTGTGTTTACAAATGAGCCATCGCCCTCCTTATATACAAGACTCAAGGCAACCCAAGAGACACTCATTATTACATTTACAATAATGACAATAAAGATACAAGAGACCATTCGAGTTCTTCGGCAACCCTCCACGTTCTGCAGCAGCTCTTCGTCTTCTCGTCTCTTTGACTCCCTCGTTGTCCTTTTATCTTCCCACATAATTGACGCCACAACAATCGCCCAATCATCAGCACACTCGCGCTCCAACATTTGTTGATGCAGCTTTGTCGTAATTCATCGAGTGCCATCGAACACTCGGTCTTGTGCCAAAGTGAACCCATGGCCACCAGACCCTCGTGCGGTAAACCCTTCCTTAGCGTTCTGTTGCTAAGGGGAAGTCCTCCAGAACTTCGCTATTGTGGCCTCCATATCACTCTCGTACGTGTACTACTGAGCATGCTTGACAATGCTCGTACTCAAACCTGTAACGCTCCATGCCTTTGTGGATCGCTACGCATCAATACGGATACCGTATGTCTTCGTGCATATGCCTATGTGATCGTATCACATTGCTCCTCAATGCATGCTACTTCATTGCATACCACCCTATTGCGCTCGCGTACGTACCGATGTGTGCATCCACCGTCATGTCTTGCACTGTTGTTTGTACTCACTTGTGCCTGCACTGCTACGAGCTCCACGACACTTTGCTACCGAGCCAGTGTCGTGTGTGACACTTCTCCATTGTCATGTACGGTTGAGCCTCCAGAATCCCGTGGTTAACCTCCGTAATACCCATGAATCTCTAGACTTCTCCTGAAGTCAACTTCATCGATCATTCTCGAGCATCCGCTACCGTGTTTGCACGATCATTCTCGACCACAGAATTTAGGGGTGTGGCAGCTAGCTTCAATGCTACAACACGATCAATCACACTCACCATCTTCCTTTTGAAGGTTGAAAATGGGCTAGAACCAACAAGTTTCCTTTACTCCGTGAATGATTACAACAACATTTGCTCCAAGCTTTTCCTGCTCTTTGGCACCAACCAAAGATTTGATATTCGTGCCCAAGAATGGTATCACCTTCAGCTCTGATACCAGCTGTTATAAGGTAAAAATCCCAAATTCTATTTTTGGCGATCTAACATGTACAATGTTATCTCCTTGTAAGCTAACTAGCCTTTCTCCCGAGTAAACGACCATAGGTGTTCTCCAATTCTTCTCACACTTGTAGTTACTCATGTATTGATGCTCCAACACTGGCACAAGCATGGACACACAAGAATGCTCAAGAATATGAGCACGGTACCAAGTTTCTTCTCTTATTAGAAGTGGGAGACTCGCTCTAGAGTGGGGTGTGTTCTACACTTATCTATGTACAAATGAGTCATTACCCCTCCTTATATAGAGAACTCATGGAAAACAAAGAGACGCTCCTTATTACATTTGCACTAATAAATAATAATATAAAAACACAAGATTATTCAATTTCCATGACAACCCTTCACATTCCACGACAACTCTTCAACTACTTGTTTCTTCGACTCCATAGTTGTCCCTTAGTCTTCTTTTAGATGATAACACATCAACTGCCTTGTCATCAACACATTTGCACTGTAATGTTTGTTGATGCAGCTTTGTCAATTTTCACCAAGGTATTGTGCTAGAGGAAACACACAAACTCTGAGTCTTCGTGTGGTAACACATCCTTAGTCATAGACATGCTAAGGGGAAGTCCACCAAATCTCCATTATTGTGACTTCCGAACCACTATGGGGCATGCATCACTGAGCATGATCGCTCGTCCTCAGCACCTGCAATGCTCCTTGGATCATCACGCTCAATACTGATATCGCGTGCCTCTTTTGTATGACTATGTGACAACATTGGGTTACTCCTCAATGCTTCGGAATCTCCACTATGCATACCTCCACTACACTCGCATGCATACCATTGTATGCATTTGCTTCATGCCTTGCATTGTTGTCTATACTCATTGCACTCGTTGTTGTAAGCTCTAGGATACCTTGCCTCCAAGCTCGTATCCTCTTGTGACGCTCTCCATTTTTACATACGGTTGATGACAATAAGTCCCCAAGACTACAATGGATAACCTCCGAGCTAACCAATATTGCATACTCTTCCTAAAATATATGCCGCATCGCTCATGTCCGTGCATCTGCCATCATGGTGCACGTACATTCTCGATCTCGAAATTTTGAGGTGTACAAAAACCATGTAAATGATTAGAGGAAGAACCTCCACAACAGGATATGTCAGTCTTACACTACAAGTAGTAAGGGCATGTCACAGTGGTTTCAATAAAGGAATACATTAGATTGTATGTATTGCATAAGTGTGTATCAATCTTCTGAAGATGATTGCAAACAATCTCCATATCATGAGTGGTACAAGACAAAAAATAATCCCCGATTACCTGCAAGGGATAAGACCATTGTGAAAGCGATATGTTTGTCACTTGGCTCTCTATGTGCTCTATTTGTCATAGCAAGATGGCTCAAAAAATGTCGGTATCTCAAGAAAGGATCCATGGTAGTGTAGAAATCCACAAAGGTTATCCATTCTAGTTGGTTGACCGAACCCTATGATAGATAATGCCAAGTCCAGCTCATTGGATTTATGTAAGTACTTCAAACTTGTCCAATTGTCCCTAGAAACGTGTGGCATGTTAACAATAATCATCTGTGATATTATGTTCGTCAACCAATTCCATGACAAAGTAATTATCTTGCTCCCATCTCTCGAAGCATTCGCCAATATGCTTCGGAACATTCCTCGACATGATACACCTTATATGACCTCCCTCAAAATATGGGATGCTTGAGAGACGAGGTATATTCAGTTCACCATTCATTTTAGTGTCACCATCCTAAACAATAAATCAATTGTCAATCGAAGCTGCTTCTCATTACCATCTAACTCCCAAGCCAAGGGCACCACAAAGTTGCTCTCATTTGCTAGACTAGTTACAATGCTTAGGGGTTGTTCATTAGCAACATAGCGGGGGGGAAGGGAAGTATAAGGATGGGTCCACCCCCACTTCCTATCTCTCGTGCTATTCTCACTATTTGCACCATGGAGCCCTTCTCGTGGAAGGGCCCCTTATTCCCTGCCGAACGGCCCCTTAGTTTTTAAACTATTTCGAGTATTCAAAAGCTGCTTAAAACAAGGGTTCACAACATACGGAATGAAGTATTATAGAGAGTCCAAGGGACACTGATTACCAACGAAAGTACTATCAACATGCAAAGTACTGATATTAGCATTGATTACTTATATTCATGTCCTTTTTTACCACACAAAAGTTGGACAGAAGCAGCCTTCTAATTGAGATAACACGCTGTAAAATTACAACGATCAATAATCATGCACATTTGGTGGATTAATGAGCTTGAAGTATTATGTTGATCGTCCAAATTAAAACATAATCATCTTATAAACAACAAAAATAGAATTCTAGTCCTACTTCTCAATGTATTCCTTGACCTTGTCCATCCATCTGACATGCTCACAAACATCTTTGTTAGCTATGAAATCGTGCAAAAAAGCAGCCAGTTCATCATTTATGCCCCTGTCGTCCAAGTATGCCATAAAAGCTTCCTGAAGTTCATCGTCTAGTTCCCTGCCAGTAAATTTTCATGTTAGCAAGAAATACACAAGCATACAGAAACTGGACGTCTGTGCTTACTTGAAGTCAGGGCCCATGAATGGCCTTAGAGGAGCAGGGTCATGACGGTAGAGAAACACTTTCTCCGCCGTCAGCGCATCAGGCCAAGCAGAGCAAATGAACTGCAGGGTGCCATTGCCGTCCCCACCCTTTGAAATTTCTACGATCAGACTCATGTGGAGTTTCGTGTCACCACCAAGATCGTCGGTTTTTTCATTGGGAGGAGTCATGGAGTAGCCATCAAACATTGTTACATCCACCTTAATCTCCTCCAGACCATGGTTCCTTCTTAGTCTTATGTACTGCTCCCCTGGATGCTCCTCCACCGTGAAGGAGTTGAATTTCTTTACCGGCTGAACACAAGCAACCAACCATAAGATACAATCATGCTCTTTAATTATGCAAATAAAATCCCAAATGGAATTCATTGGTATATAAAACTCCTTATTCTTGGCCAGCTATGCTTAAATGCATTGGTGCAGAAAAGAAAATAAGCAAAAAAAGAAGAGAGAATCTTCACCCTAGTGTTAGTTCCAAGGAAAGCGTTCTCCACTTCTGCCCCATTCGAAGCTAGGGGTTTGAGGCCACGTGCTTAAATAGATATCCTAAACATGGCCTTAAGATGAATTTCAAGGCAATGGGTTTGACATCATTTTAGATGATAAAGATTTTCTACAAAAGTTGTTGAAAATCACATGTTCAAAAAGGCTTATATTAGAATATGTTCAAAAATAAAAGGGAGAAGCAAATGGTATTTATAAGAAATAACAAACCATGTCTCTGGAATAAAATTATTTGATTGATTCCACAACTTTTTCCACATGGTATCAAAGTGATGACTCTAAACTGGAGTTCTTATCCTAAATCCTGCGACCACCATCCTCTTTGCCCCCCTCAGCACCTCCTTTCAACACGATCCTAGCGGCACCTTCATTGCCCCTGGCAGCACACAGCCCTCCAGTGGCACCTCCACTGTATCTCAACAACCATCGCAGTCAAACGACACCTCCGTCGCCCCTTCGACACATGTGCAGTCTAGTGTTGCTGCCATACCTCGATGCTAGCGCAATACAGCGGCGCTTCCACATCCCTTCACGCAGCCGATTGTCGCCATCACCGTCCGATAGAACCGCTGCCCCTTGGCGTTAACACATCCACAGTGATTCTGTCATTATTGTCTTTTTTGATGCGTGAACCTACCGGTATGTGATTACTTCGATCTACTCCTCTAGATCACAATGTCCACAACTCCAGCGGAGACGAAACCCGCTATCCACCTCATCCATGGTGGTATAATGGACTTTTATCGAACCGAAGGGTGCATAGTACAATGTACTCTGGTCTTGGACCTTCAAGGTGTTCAGTGGTGGTCAGATGACTGACTCAAGTAGCCAAACAATAAATATAATTCCTGGCTAAGTGATAACTACTAGGTTATAACATGGATGATCAGAAGTGTCGAACCACTCAACACTGCAGATTTCCTGTTAGGGCAAAGGATATATGGGACAAACTGGCGTATACATATTCTCAACAATAAACAATTAAACCTCACCTTGCTGATATCTATATGAGGATCCAGCATGCTTCTCGGAGATATTCCTCGCTAGTGGAGTATTATCAACATATCACTGACCTCTACGAGAAAGTGGCCATCTTTCAGCTCACATGTGCCAAGCAGGCAGAGTGGTGAGAAAAGGCAAGTAACCATGTTTCTATGAGGACGACATCCTCACCATTAGATATTAAAGGATCAGTTTCTCACGTCTGATTTCTCCCTTCCATCTGCAGCAGCAACTTGAGACTTCTCTTAGACAACCTAGTCCTGATCAGGCTGCAGAGAGTAATGCATACAGACGTAGAGGTCACTACAATTCACGCGGGACAGAGATCGTGAATCTGGATGTGGTCGTGGCCGTAGCTATCCTTATTGTGTTCACTGTCACAGATCCAATCACCATTCTAATAGGCGTTCGGCAAAGTTTAACATACCTCCTCAAGCCAATTTGGCTCTCTATAGGATATGATGCATAATGACTATAGATTAGCGACATTTAGGCCAGACTGCCGAACTTAATTAGATTACGTTAAGTTGATGTACCTTTTACAGAGCCAGCATGCATCATATCCATCTACCTTCACTCCTAGCTGGCTACTATCTCAGGTACAATAGTTGCTTCTGCCTTTGCGCCAGCATGGATTATTGACTTTGAAACATGTAATCATTTGTCTGAAAAAAAAACATGCCTTTCCCCGAAACATTTATCCACTTTGAAGTTTGTTTATTTAGCCAATGTGTATTCATTGATCACCTATGTTAATAGTGTAGGGTTACCTTCGAAACTCAACTATCTAGAGTTTTTTGTGCCCCCATTTTCCTTTGAGCTTGTTATATACGCATAGATTATATTTGGAGCTCAACTGCAGAGTTAGTTCTTATGAGCATTTTTGCTATTTTCAGGATACCACGACGATGCAGACTTTTGGTGTGAGTCATAAGAAGGATGGCCTATAAAATCTGCCTATAAAATCTCGATATTCTTGTTGATATATGCTTTGCATGTGTTGTCTCAGTCTCTGTCGACCCGTTCCTATGTCACTTTCATCTTGGTCACCCATCCACTGGAGCTTTCTCTCAAATGTTTCCTGGACTAACTTCGTTGAAGACTGTTGAGTGTAAAACATGTCGGTTGTGCAAAGGATCGATCCTCGTCTTTCCTCGTATTTTGTTTTATTTCATTGTGACATTCGGAGGCCATATCCGGTCTGTATTTCAGATGGGTCACAAGTATTCTATTATTATTTTTGATGATTATGATAGATCTTCTGAGGTGCACTTAATAAAGAAACGATCAGAGATAAATAAAATTGCCAAGACCTTTAAGTTTATGAAAACACTACTCTATGATCATTAAAATTTCCGGATATGGTAATGCTCCTGAATTTGTTTACCACTACTTGACCATTTTTTTTGTTGCTCAAGACACTCTTCACCATACATCTTGTGTGTAGATATCTCAGCAGAAAGGAAACTTCATCATCTTCTGGACGTTACTCATACTCTCCTCACTTATATAAAGGTCCATAAAACCTTATGCAGAGATGTTATTTTTATCGTGATGTAGCTTACCAATCCAGTACCCTCTTCAGTTCTCAACAGAGTGACTCCATTCTCCCTTCTTTCTAAGGGGTAGGAATTAAGGATGCAAACAGACGGATACAAATATATATAGGTGTTATCGTATCATCCATTTTTAAATACGAATACAGATGCGGATACATATATTTACGAATATGAAAATGTGTTACCATATCCACAAAAAATGGAAATGGATGTAAAACGTTTACTGATCACATATGAATAATAATAGAAATACTCTATAGATTAACTTAATATACATGTATTGGATGGAATACACATGATATAAATATATTAAATGTGCTTATATCATAATAATAATAATATCAAATATGTTGAAAGAAGGCATTAAACTATGTTATACGCGATTAAAAATAAATCTACAACTATATTTATATATGAAAATAGATATACATATACAAATGTTTGTGGATATCAAAGTGATATCCATGTTCGCATCCGCTTTAAAACAGATACATATACGGATGTCAAAATCTTTATAAAATGGATATGGTGATGGATCGGATACGAATAAATTTATATCCATTTGCATCCCTACCAGGAACACTTTCCATTTCCGTTAGGGATTTTTTATTGCATTGCCTTAATTCATAAATTTCATATTGAGGATAAATCACCAGCTCGTGTAATCTAGTACGACTTTATTGGGTATTCTCAAACCTAAATGGACACATATATTATGACCCTTTCAGTCATCACTACTTTATTTTTGAGGACGTCGCCTTTTTTAGTATACTAGTTACTTTTCTAGGTCTAGCAACGATCTTCCCTTAGAATTCCCTCCTCCGCTCCAGGTTCATAAAAGAAGTCATCAAAATACAGTCTGAATATGCCTATTTGCATATTCCTGTCTTACGGGTTAACGAGTCCTCCTCAAATAGCCCCACCACTGCAAATCAAGATACTCCTTAAAACCTTCCTATTGTGTTAGGAATGTCCAAAAGGCAATATAATATACACCCAATATCACATTTTACTTCCATTGATAGCTTATACAGATGTGACAAGAATCTTACAAGTTCTCTTATGATAATGCTCATACATCGCGATCATCATACCACTCTTCTAAACCATGGTTGGAAACATAGCATGGATGAAGAAATTGATTATCTTACTTCTAAAGGGACGCGGGATCTTGTGCCATGTCCGTTAGTCGTAACCATGGTTGCCTAAATATGAGTCTTTATGACCAGACATTCTTCTAATGGATCAAATAACATACTAAGGCTTCACTCAGACATATGGTATAGACTATTTCAAGACTTTTTCTTGGGTGGGCAGGATGAAGTCCATGCACACAATCATATTATATGTTGTTGCTAGCAAAAACTTGCCAACTTTTCAGCTAGATGTGATTAGTGGCTTCTATTGTGGAGATCTTGATAAAGGGGTATATATGACATCAAATGAGATACTCCCTTGATGAGGGAGTATGTATGTCATCTACGCAAGGCCATCTACAACCTAAACCAAAGACCACGAGTTCGGTTTGACATATTCATACAGGAAATCAGCTCGACTGGTTTTCATAGGACTGCATTTGACTACTATGTACTTGTTAAAGAGCATGTATGTTGGATATTTATTGTATATCTTGATGATATGGTTATCCCTAGTGATGATAACGAAGTATTCTCGAAACTAAATCCTTCCTTCATCATGGGTTTGTTACTAAGGACCTTGGCCATCTTCGGTATTTTCTTGGGATTGAGGTGATCCGCACATCAAAGGGTTACATTCATCACAAGAAAGTATTGTTTTGACATACTGCAAATGACGGTTTACATGGATGTAAATCATCCTCCATTTCGACAAAAATCGTGGATACATGCTACCTCTACAGATTCTGTATTTGAAGATACCACATGGTACATAAGTCTAAGGGCAAATGTTATATCTTATTGTCACTAGGCCTAATATTTTGTATATTGCTAGTAGAGCCAACTGGTACATGGAGAAGTCACATTATATCCATTCGCACGGTGTTGTTATAATTTTCAATATCGGAAGAATTCACTCCAAAAGAGGCTCTTCTATATAGCTAATGGGCACACCGACAACTACATCATATGCAAATGATGACTACACAAATTTGCCTAAGGATAACCGACCCATCATTGATTCATGTTCGTAGGTGGAAACCATGTTACATGGTTCAACAAGAAGCAAACAACCGTCTCCATATCAAGTGCATTAGCACAATACATAGTCATGGCTCAAACCATGTGTGAGATTACCTAGATTGTCTTTTTTCTACAAGAATCTTAGGTTCATGTCACGACCTCGGTTCCACTATGTAACAAGTCCGTCACTTACATCGCTAAAAACCTATTTTTCAAGAGTAGATTAAGCACAATGAGGTGAACTAACATTTAGTTAGAGAAGGGAAGGCCACTACTCCTCACATTTTACGGAACTCCAGCTTGCAAATATTTTCATAAAAGCATTTCGAAAGAAATATATCTCATTCTTTACTTCCAAGTTAGGCGTGATCGATGTATGCTCTGCAGAGTGCAGAGAAGAGAATGAATGATTGTATCATTCTATGGGTCTAGGTTCTTATAGAGTGAAATCCTAGAGAACAAAAAAATCATATAAAAGACCCTGAAGGGTTAGAGGGCTCAATAACTAAATAAACAAAATAACTCTAACACTCCCCCGGAAGTTGGAGCACATCTATCGATCATGCCCAATTTGAAAATTAACCACATAGGCATTTCTTCGATAACGCCTTTGTGAATGTCTTGAAGCTGAAGCTTAGTAGAGGAGATGTGGAATAGTGATCCTTCATCCTTGTATAATATCACGAATGAAATGACAATCGACCTCAATGTGCTTAGCCGCTCATGGAATACAAGATTGGTAGCAATATATGTAGTAGACTTCATGGCCTCAAATTTCAGCGAAATTCGGTCGAATTTCTGTCGAATATCGATATCCAGTCGAAATCGAAATTCGACCGAAATGACCGAAATGACCGAAATATGGGGGTCCTAGTACAAAAAATGACCGAAATGACCGAAATTCCGGTCGAAATTCACCGAAATTCATCGAAATTCTGTTTTGGTCGATACCGAAATGATGACCGAAACTGACATTTAGGCCTTGGTAGACTTGTTGTAGACTTGTTGTCACAGTATACTGTATAAATATAAAGGTACGCAGGCATGTAATCTCACAAGTAGTTTGGGCCATTACCATGTATTATGCCTCTGCACTTGATTTAGATACCACTTTCTGCTTCTTACTCCGTCAAGTAATAAGGTTGCCACCAAAGAACATGGCATAACCCATAGTGGATCGACGATTCGCAAACTAGTCCGGAAGAATCAGAAGAAGAAGACGAGATGAGGTGGCAGGTTGTTTGGCTAGGTAACATAATGGAAATGTATTGGACTGCAAATACCGGAATGACGGTTCGACCCCGTCCTTGGCCTCGGGGAGTGGCGAGCAGCACGGCACTTTTTCAGTCAAATGCTTTAAAGCGAATGGGACACTATCTAAGCTATTCGTGGCTTCTTTGTTCTCAAGTCCCCAGAGTCTTAGGGGCAGTACTAGCTTGGCAAATTCTTCTTCGCTTTGCTTGCTTCATTTTTTTGGTTCTTTGACTGAACTAATAGTTAATAGGGAGTTTTGGACTGACTCAGGCTAGCAGCTTTGCCCTGCATCTGAGGCCTTTTGAAGTTCCGCTGACCTCTGAGGATCCCGCCGGCCGGGTTGTGCAAAAATGGACTCTTTCTCTTCTCGGCGGCGATTACAGATCCTGGGTCAGACTACTCGACGAAGATCAACAATCTACCCGCTAGCCAAAAGCCCCTTCAGATCAAGAAAATCCGATCGGATCCCTCTCCTTTCTCAGTTTGAGGCGACGATTCATCCTCCTTTCTGATCTCCATAAATGCTTTTCTTTCTATCTTATCTAATTCATTGTTTTGCTCATTTACCTATTTCAGTTCCATCTTCTCATGAACCTTCATCATTTGCTGAAGTTTAACATCATTCTAGCAGGTTTCTTTATCATATGGTATAAGCTATGCAGGAATCAGAAAAGAAAAGCCTGGTGAGGTAAAAAGAAAAGTGGTCAGGACGTCATAGCACCGCAGGAAACAGACCAGTATGTGAGCAAGTGGATTTTCAAAAGATCTAATATATTTGAAAAAAGCAACATAATCTGATTCCTACTTTCATATCACTTCCAAATCATTAGCATTGAATTCTGTTCTCCTTTGAGTATAAAGGAGCTTCGGAAATCCTTGCTCCAAAGATGAAGTACCCAGGAGCACAACTTATTACTCGTGAAAAGGAAAGGAAAGGTAAGGTATATGACTACTCCTCCATTAGTTGATACTTCCCAGGGGGGTCACCCGGAATGAAAGAACAAAAATTGGATTCATGAAGGTTTAATTACTGAATCACTTCCCAATGGTATGTTCCGGGTCGTTTAGATAATGAGGACCTAAATGGGTCTGTTTATTCATCTTTCCAAAATTTTTATTTAAAAATTCCTTTGTGAAAATGGATTCTAAGAGAATTTTATTGGATCCAATAGTAAATGCGATATACAATTGATCATATAATCGGGGCCAACTATCATTAAGAATTTCCATCTTTGGACCAAAAACAGGCAAGAGGTAGAATATAAATACTAATTGGATCCATTGAATGAAATGTATTTTTATTTTCCTGTACCTATGGATCCAAACAAGTATGTGGTAATCTTTTCATTTCTATGGACGACCAAACCAAATGAACCAACACTAATCTATTACAAAACAAGCACTAATGACGAAATAAAAATTATACAAATAATGCAATATAGAATCTATAGGGCTATACGAACTTGAACCTTGACCTTCTCGGTAAAATAGATCAAACTAATGATTCGAACTGTTTCAAAGACCCAACATGCATTTTGTTGCATTGGGCTCTACTCCAATAGCACTCATCCATAAACCGATTACTGGTACAAATAACATAAAGAAATGTAACCAACGTTTATTGGAAAAGCAACCCCAAAAATTTGGGACCAAAAGCGGTTAGCATTGACCATCGAATAAGTCTCTTCCGCCTGAGTTGGGTTAAACGCACGGAATGTATTTGCACCGTCACCATCTTCGAATAAAGTATTTTCCACAGTAGCACCATGAATAGTGCATAGTAGAGCTGCACCTAATACTCCGGCAACTCCCATCATATGAAACGGTTCAACATCCAATTATGAAATCCTTGGAAAAAGAGAATAAATCGAAATATTGGCTGCAACACCAAAATTAGGCGCAAAAAACCAACCCGGCACCATCGGATCACTAAGGCCGACTTTCCTCCCTGCTCGGCGAGTGGGTCTTGCAGTCAAGTTCCCTTTTGCCTTCGCACTCAAGGGCCAATCTCCGTCCGGTCCGAGAAAACCTTTGCATGCCTCCGTTACCTTTTGGGAGGCCTATGCCCATAGAAATTGTCTACCTGAGACTGTCCCTGGCCCGTCGGTCCTGGCACAAGGTTAGATTCTAGCTCTTCCAGAGTGGTATCTCACTGATGGCTCCCCCCCCCCCCCGGAAGGAGGCCTTCGCCTTCCACCTAAGCTGCGTAGGAAAGGCCCAAAGCCAATCCCAGGGAACAGTAAAGCATCATAGGGTCTTTCTGTCCAGGTGCAAGTAATCCGCATCTTCACAAACATGTCTATTTCATCGAGCCTCTCTGCGAGACAGCCTTGCATCTTCTTTATCTCTCCCCGCATTTGTATTTATATGAGTATTTCAAATTTACAATGAAATTTATAAAGATTGATCGGCTGTTTATTTTATTATTCTGCACAACAAAACTATGGCCTAATTCGCCAATTCACGAGAAGATATTGAATTTTGGACTTAAAAAATTGTTCATAAGATATCTTTGTGTAATAGAGTCGATCCCCTAAAGTATTTGGGCAGCGGTGTAGCATCAAATCCCAAAGATAGTAAGCCTTCTTTCTTATGGAAGAAAGTCCTTTTCAAAATTCTATATAAATTTCATATATGAAACCGAGATAGTTACCTTTCAAAAAATTCTAAGAGTAATTATATAGATGGATACCTATGTTTTATTCTTCTGAAGTGAAAGGTGGGAAAAAAGATAAAACTAATTTAATTTATTAATAAAATGGACAATTAGACATACAACCCGTAATCGCAACGACCCAATTGCAAGAGCGGAGCTCTACCAACGTAACTGTATCAATTCTCTCTCTGAAAATATAGAAAAAAGGAGTTTGCGCGCCAATATCCGCCATAAAGGGCCCAAGCCATAATAAATGAGAAGCTATATGACTCAGCTCTGGCATAATGACTCGGATATAACTGGCTCTTTGAGGTACCTGAATATTTTCCAACAGTTCTGGCGCATTTACAGTTATTGCATTTGTGAACATAGTAGCTAAATAATCCCAACGTGTTATATAGGGGAGATATTGTATAATTGTTCGGTTTTCCGCAATTTTTTCCATCCCTCTATGTAAATAACCCAATATGGGTTCACACATCTACAAGAATTAGCTTATCGACCCCTCGAACGGTACTATAAGAATCGGTACTGAACATCCCCCCTGTAATAGTGCAGGCACCCATAGCAATGGCATATTTCGGTTCAGGCATTTGCTCATATAATCTCACTAAAGAGGGAGCCATTTTCATTGTTAATGTACCAGCTATTAAAATAAGGTCCGCTTGCCTAGGACTCGATCCTGGTACTAATCCATAACGATCAAAGTCAAATCGGGAGCCTATTAATGCAGTAAATTCAATAAAACAACAACTAGTACCATATAAAAGCGGCTATAAACTGGAGAGTCTTGTCCATGTACGATCCATACTAAGATCTGACCAACTGCCCATCCTACCTCCTCTACGTTCTTGACAGCCCATCTTTGTCTCAGTAGAGTCTTTTAGTGGCATGTTTCGATCCTCTTCCCCATTACTTAGAAAAAGTGAGCCACCGCTCCACCGGAAATTCCCTCTGCCCCTACCGTACTCCAGCTTGGTAGTTTCCACCTCCTGTCCAGGGTTGTGCCCTGGGATTTGACGGCGGACTTGAAAAGCCACCTACAAACGCTTTACGCCCAATCATTCTGGATAACGCTTGCATCCTATGTCTTACCGCGACTGCTGGCACAGAGTTAGTTGATGTTTATTCCTCAAATACTGTCATTGCTTCTTCTCCGAGAAAAAAAGTTCATGACCCGTGGGCCTTCTACCTCCATGCGACATTGCTCCGTCAGGCTTTCGCCCATTGCGGAAAATTCCCCATTGCTGCCTCCCGTAGGAGTATGGGTCGTGTCTCAGTCCCAGTGGCTGATCATCCTCTCGGACCAGCTACTGATCAGAAGAAAATGGCATTCGTTTGATGAGAAATAAAAAGGAATATCGAAAATTCGCGTGGTTGAAGCTGAAGCAACTACTTTTGAAGTAACAGAAAGAAAAGCAACGACTGGAGTGGGAGAGTCAGAGTCGAAAAGAGGATTCATCACTTCTTTCTCTCATTCAAAACCGTGCATGAGCAAATAGCACTATTTTTAGTTTTGGATCTTCCAAATCATTCCGCAGTGGATCCGGACCAATTTTTTTCTGATCCTTCGATAAAAGGATTCATTCTCTTCATAAAAAAGAGGGGTTAGAACCAATAAAGATTTCTTTTTCGATTCATCTCTGGAGTTGAATATCCCATTCCAGAATTTTTTTTGATCCAATCCGTAGGAATCAATAGAAAAGGTGAATCCCCTATGATACACCACATCCGGCTCGGTTATTGATAGAGTGAATAGATATGCCATTTCTTGAAATCTCTCTTCTGATTCAAAATCGTGGCGTAACGTGTATCCCCCTTTGTTCCAATCATGGAATACATGAAAGAACCCAAAAATGGATTTTTGTTCAAGAATGAAATCTTATTGGAACTATCTATATCTGGTTCATCCTTCGGAACCATATCACATCCCCGATCTGATGAAATAGGATGAATTGAGACGGTCTTTTGTAAATACGTAATTATCTTGAATATATCGGAATCCACTACGTGCGGGTTTAATTCGCGTCGTTCGCCCATAAACAATTTCAAATTCCAAGAATTCTATTTTCCATATTCTTAATTCTTATTTACGGCGACGAAGAATAAAACTATCACTATATTTTTTCCTTTTCCTACTTCTACGAAGCGTAGGATAACCCCAAGGGGTCATAGGTTTTTTACTACCAATTGGGGCTCTCCCTTCACCGCCCCCATCTTCACAGACCAAGAACTACGAGATCACCCCTTTCATTCTGGGGTGACGGAGGGATCGTACCATTCGAACCTTTTTTCATGTTTTTCCTGAAGGTCTGGAGAAAGTGGCAATCAATAAGATTTCCCTAATCCTCCCTTCCCGAAAGGAAGAACGTGAAATTCTTTTTCCTTTCTGTAGGGATCAGGAGATAGGATCTAGCCATAAGAAGAATGCTTGGTATAAATAACTCGCTTCTTGGTCTTCGGCCCCCGCAGTCACTACGAGTGCCTCCCGATCAGTGCAATGGGATTTGTCTATTTATCTATCTCTTGACTCGAAATGGGAGCAGGTTTGAAATGAAAAAGGATCTTAGAGTGTCTAGGGTTGGGCCAGGAGGGTCTCTTAACGCCTTCTTTTTTCTTCCCATCGGAGTTATTTCACAAAGACTTGCCATGGTAAGGGAGAAGGGGGAACAAGCACACTTGTAGAGCGTAGTACAGCGGAGAGTTGTATGCTGCGTTCGGGAAGGATGAATCGTTCCCAAAAAAATCTATTGATTCTCTCCCAATCCCAATTGGTTGAATCGTAGGTGCGATGATTTACTTCATGAGTGAGGTCTCTGGTTCAAGTCCGGGATGGCCCAGCTGCGCAGGGAAAAGAATAGAAAAAGCATCTGACTCCTTCATGCATGCTCCACTTGATTCGGGGGGATATAGCTCAGTTGGTAGAGCTCCACTCTTGCAATTGGGTAGTTGTGATTACGGATTGGATGTCTAATTGTCTAGGCGGTAATGATAGTATGTTGTACCTGAACCGGTGGCTCACTTTTTCTAAGTAATGGGAAAGAGGACCGAAACATGCCACTGAAAGACTCTACTGAGACAAAGATGGGAAATCGAGTGACATTGCTTCTTCGGTCCGAACCAAGGAATCAGTTAGATATGATGCAAAATGGATCTTGTTCCATCGTTGATCGTAGATTTTTATATGAAAAATATGAATCGGAGTTTGAAGAAGGGGAAGGGGCTGATTGTCCTATCCATAAGATCTTTCATTTTTTTCTACAAGTGAATAATTTGTCCAATTTATTGATTGAATTTGAATGATCAATTCATGGCTATTCTTATTATGATTATTACTAATTATGGATTTTTTTTCACTTTCAACCGGCTCATTTTTATTTAATTCAAATAATAGAATTGGGTTTCTTTTTTCAAATTCTTTTATTATTCTATTTTTTTGAATCCATTTTGTTTTTTCTTTTAAGGCTCTTATAAACCATTTTATTTTTTTAAACTTTTAGAACTAGAAAAATTTTCCTTTTCACTTTTATATATATATTTTTTGAATACAATGAAAATGGGTTCAAAAAAAGAAGGTTGTTTTCATGGAGAACCAAATGGTACTTCTACTTACGTGAAGAATAAAAAAAGAGATATTTTTCGTTTTTCCTCACTTTTTTATCTATTCTATATATACATTTATATATAACAAATAAAGAGAACTGCATTTTTTTGAATTAGAATAGAATAGAAAGTCTCAAGCGATTAAAGGGAACGGGGAAGTGTATGCACAGGATGTTTGATGAACAATACCATGAGAAGTAAGAAATGTGGCAAGTTGTCTAGTACAAAACTCCAAAGCATTGTCAGAGCGTATATACTTGATTTTTGCAGAAAAGATGTTCTTTATTTTAATAATGAAGGACTGAATAACAGGACCAACATCTGACTTATTTTTAAGAAGATAACCTAGAAAACTCATCAACAGCAACAAGATAAAATCTATGCCCCTGATGATCAGGGACACGACTGGGACCCCAAATGTCGAAATGAAACAACTCAAACAGACCATGACGACTTTGACCATGACGACTCTGAAATGTAGATCTATGATGCTTCCCAAGCTAGCAGGCCTCGCACTGGAAGGTGGAGCGAGGTGAAATCTGTGGAAGAACATGACACATCTTTTGCAGAGGAAGATGACCAAAACGAAGATGACACACGTCAGGGGATACAGAACTAGTATGAAAGGAAGAAGCAACGGCATATGGAGATTGCACTAGTCTATACAGACCTCCTTGCTCACAATCAGTACCAATCACCCTGCCCGTTGGAATGTCTTGAAACACAAGAGCAGAAGAGTCAAAATTGGCACGGCAATGTAAATCTTTGGTAATTTGACTAATAGACAATAAGTTCATTGAAAAATCAGGGGCATAAAGGACATTCTGTAGATTCATTGTAGGAGTTAGTTGTACCTCCCCCTAACCAGTAATGGGGGAATGTGTTCCATCTACTATCACACCAGATCATCCAGGTTGCGTTGGGCCAAAAATAGTAAACTAACTCCTATCACCACAGAGGTGATGAGATGCATCTGAGTCCATAATCCATTCTGACAAATCTGCCTTGTCACAACTAGTGAAGGCCTACATTGTACCTGAGGAGGACGCAGCAGAGGCAGCTACCTCGAAGGATCCTGAAGGAGTGCTAGATGGTCCTGGAGTAGGCATGATCTCCTTGAGTCTAGTGTGTGTACGTGTGTGTATGCGCGCGCGTGCATGCGTGCGTGTGTGTATGTAGCCACAAGCTCATCAGATCTCTGATCAACAACTGGAGAGGAATTCCCTCGGCGGTGGCGGAATTCTCTGATCCCCATTAATGGCGAGCTCTTTGCTGGGGAGAAGGATGTGGGCGTGGCCGTGGGGAGTTACTTTCGGGGCGTGTTTGGGTCCCCGGCTCCTCGGCGGTGGCGGTGGTCGGGCCAGGGGGCTTCCGTCATCCAATCGGCTGCTGCGGAGGCGCTTGTGCGTCCGCTCTCTTTGGAGGATCTCAGGGGGGCCGTTTGGGACCTCAATTACGACGCTGCGCCGGGGCCTGATGGCTTCCCGGTGTGTTTTTTTAAAGATTTCTGGGACGTTCTCGCCAACGATGTTCTTGACGTGGCGCGTGAATTCTGCGAGGGAAACGATGGCTTTGATAAACTTAACCGGGCCTTAATTGTTCTTATTCCAAAGTCTAATTCGGCCTCTCGGATCGAGGACTACCGGCCAATTTCCATCTCGAATGCGATATATTTAATCATCGCAAAGGCTCTCGCGCGGCGTCTGGCCCCCCTCCTGGATTCGCTAATCTCGCCTTCTCAGGCCGCTTTCGTTCGTGGGCGGCAGATCTCGGATTGCTACGCTGTTGTTTCTTAGATCATCGACGCGTGGAGGAAGAATGATTCCAAGGCGATCCTTTGGAAGATTGACTTTGCGAAGGCTTATGATACTCTGGACTGGCGGTTCTTGAGGTCCGTTCTTTCGAGGAGGGGGTTCCCTTCTATCTGGATCTCCTGGATGCGGCGTTGTATGACAACGGCATCCCTTTCTATTCTTATCAATGGCAGGATGACCGGGGGCACTTTCCAACCTCGTCGGGGGGTTCGACAGGGTTGTCCCCTTGCTCCCCTCTTATTTGTCTTGGCGGTGGATGTTTTGCCGCGTATGATTGAGGGCGTAGTGGCGGCTGGGCTATCTCGTGGGTGTTCCTTTGGCACGTTCCACGTTCCGATTATTCAATTTGTTGATGATACCATTTGCTTCATCGAGGGGGATACTTCCAATGTTTCCTCTATGGCTACTACTATAAACCTATTCTGTGAGCTCTCCGGCCTTCAAATCAATGGGGGAAAATCTAAGCTGGTCCCCTTCTCTATGTCTGCGGTGGAGGTTGAGGAGTGCTCGCGGATTCTGGCCTCTCCTCCTGCCGATCTCCCCTTCGAGTACTTGGGTCTTCCTCTGACGGCGGGGCGTGCCCGCATTCGCGATTGGAGGCCGGTTATGGAAAAGATGGAGCATTGCTTGGTTGGGTGGCATGCGGCGATTCTCTCTCGTGGTGGGCGGTTAGTGCTTCTCAAATCTGTTCTTTCTTCCATCCCTATTTATTTCCTCTCGGTGCGCGGGATGCCGAAGGGTGTTCGTGCTCGATTGGAGAAATGTTTGCGGGGATTCTTGTGGGGGAAGAAGGGGGATGGGGGGAAGGGCGTGCACTTGGTGGGATGGGATGACGTCACGCGGCCTAAGCAGGCAGGGGGGCTGGGCGTGAGGAGGTTGGCGTCGGTGAATGATGCCCTTTTGCTCAAATGGGTCGCAAGGATTTGGGATAGGGAGGACAACTTCATGTTAAATTGTTTGAGGCAGGCGGCTAGGGATGGATTTGTCTCCGCTTTTCGTGGTGATGCTCAGGGGCGCTTCTCATCTTTTGGGCGGGGGGTGATCGATGCCCTTAACCGCAACCGCTCTTTATTTGTTACTAAGCTTGGGGATGGAACTTTGATCCGATTTTGGGAAGATGACTGGACGGGAAGGGGGCCACTGCGGAACCTTTACCCCCGGTTACACGCCTTGGCGCATAATAAGGATGTCACGGTGGCTGGTTGCTGGGATGGTAGCACTTGGTGCCCTCCAATTTCTGAGTCCTTATCGGCGCAGCGGACGCTTGATTATATGTCTCTCTTATCCGCTCTCTCGGAGGCCCCCTGCCCTCTCAGGGCCGTGATTTCTTGGCGTGGAAGCTTGGTTCCTTCTCTACTCGCAAGGCTTACTTGGCCATTTTGCCGAATTTTTCAGGCGATGATGAGACGTTAGTGCGGGATTGCAAATTCATGTGGGGGCTCGGGCTCCCTGAGCGCATTGGTATTTTCCTTTGGTTACTTCGGCGGGGAAGATTGTTAACTCGTGAACGCTGTGCTATGATGTTTCCTAATGCATCGCCGATCTGTGAACTATGTGGCGTGGAGTCAGAATCTATTGCTCACTTATTCCTTCACTGTGGCCGTGTATCTGCTCTGTGGGACGACTTGGGCTGGCTTGACATGTCCTCTTTACCATTGTTCTGGGATAGCTTGTTCCGTGGTAGGGGGCGACCTCGGCTTTCGCTGCTGGATCCTTTCGCGCGGCTGTGGAGTCTTTGGTTGGGAAGGAACGAAGCAATCTTTGCTAGGCAGCGGTTTTATCTGGAGAACATTCGCTCTTCGGCTTCGGGCTTCCTACATGACTGGATCACTATGTAATTTGATGCTTGTGATGTTTTTGTAGCGGGGGATTCTGCCTTTAGGATTTCCCCCCTCCCTTGTCTTCCGTTTATTGTTCTTCCTTTAACCTTTGTAAGTATCTCTTTACTTTTTTAATGCATTGGGCGAGCACCGCTGAGTGTGTCCCTCTTTTTTGGAGCCTCAAAAAAAAAGGAATTCCCAACCTGTTGACTCTGTTCTGCAACTCGAGCAGAAGCAGGAAACCCGTGCTTAGAATAGCAGGTTTCATCAGAATGACCAGTCCGGTGGCAGAAGGTGCATGGCTGAAGTGATCGACCACCTCCTCCTCTACCACGGGCAGATCCTCCTCTACCACGATATGGAGCAGGATTCCCTCTACCACGATGTGCAGCCGTAGCTGATGATATTAGCAACTGCACATTACCACCAGAGGAGATAGACAGCCTGTTGAGCCTGCGATATACCTCCTCCTGGAGGTATGGTAGTATGATAGTATCTATAAGAATCTGAGTATGGGCTGAGTCATATTCAGGATTAAGAGCTGCTAGAAAGACTCCAGTCATCACAGTCTCTATACGCCTTAAGCTGCTCTGGCGTGGCAGTCAAGGATTCCCTCTACCACGATGTGCAGCCATAGCTGATGATGTTTGCGACTGCACATTACCACCAGAGGAGATAGACAGCATGCTGAGCCTGCGATATGCCTCCTCCATTAGAGGTATGGTAGCATCTGTAAGAATCTGAGTACGGGCTGAGTCATATTCAGGATTAAGAGCAACTAGAAAGACTCCAGTCATCACAGAGTCTCTAAACACCTTAAGCTGCTCTGGCGTGGCAATCAAGGGAATGTAGCCATGTAGCTTCTCAAACATGCCCTCAAGGAAGTGTACAGAGTATGGAGGGGTCTACCATTCTGCTTCGATGTAAAGATATCATGTTGAAGTTGTAATATCTTCGACTAATTCTTCGCTAGAGAATGTGTCGCGACGAGAATGTCCCACATAACCTTTATAGTAGGCTGACTCAATATGTCATTTGCAATCTCTGCAGACATCGTCCTGGATAGCCAAACCCGCGCATAGGCATCATCTGCCTCCCATGAGGCATTAATCTCAGTCTTGCCACTCGGCTCCTCCACTGTGAAGATGTGCTTCTTGCCAATACACTGCATCAGACTCATGAACTACATGGCCCACAGTTCATAGTTCGTACCATCCATCTTGACGATGGGAGCTGGAGCTTTGAAGCCCCCATGGATGGAATATCAGCTTTGTTGTCACCATGATGACAACTATCACCAAGACTGGGACTGCAATTAAGACTTGTGTCTACACGAACATAGTGAAGATGGTTGTGGGTGTAGACTCATAACACAACCTCTTCCATTCTTTGGGACTGCCTTCGGGTTGCTAGGGTGTTTTTAGGAGATTGTTTCACACCCTAGAGGTCCAAACGTGAACCTAAACCTCTCTGGGACGAGCATTGGTATGCGCAGGGGCGCACTAATGCGCGCGCAGGCGAGCGCACAGGCGCGGGTGATCGCGCAGGCAAGACGTGCAGATGCGCGGGGGCGCTGGTGTGTTGTGCGCGCCGGTGCAGAGGCGCGGAGGTGCATGAGGCACGGAGGTGCACGAAGGCATGAGGTGCGTGCGACAATGGCCTTTGGTGGGGACTAGGGTTTTGGGTACATGCTTTGATCTAGGACCGTGGCTCTAATATCATGTGGAATGTGAAAGAGAAAAAGTTGCATTCCAAGTAACCCTAGAGCTCTTATATAGAAGAAAGACTATAGGGAGACATTACATAAAGACGATGAAGAAATTAGAAAGATATAAATAAAGACAAAAGATAGAATTCTCTCAACAATGTCCAAGTTTCATTTTCGCTACCTCATTTTGCTGAGAGGTATACATGCAGGATGTCTAATGTACAGCTCTCTGAGAAGCGAAGAGTGACGTTAAGTCTTGTCGGGTGAACTCAAGATCATTGTCAGTTTAAATAATTTGAATACAGGAAGCAAAAGATGTTTTAACACACTGAAAGATATTCTTGACATATTGTTAGTGTAGGCTTAGGGTTTTCATATGGTTTTATAGGAACTACAGAGTAGATATCACATCTCTGAGCCAGTATGGGAGAGACCCAGTTCTCCAAAGAGGAGACTTTCAGACTTCATTCTCCAGCAATTGTGGACTCCGATGAGGATGCTTCCACAGTTTTTTCCAGTTTGACCCTTCAGAAAGATGGAGCAATTACGAGCCAAAGTTCTCCAAGTGGAGACCCATTTCAGTTTCAGTATCTTTGATAGATGCAGTACAGAGCATACATTCTCCTACTAAGAGACCCAGTTCATTTCACACACTAGCCCTTCAGTTCCTCCTCACCACCACGACATGAGAAGCAACATCCTCAACAAGCAGCCAGTAGAGTATGCATTGAGTTGATATTGTCCATAGTGTCGTGTTATTGTGTGAGAAAGTGATTTCTTTCAATTTCTCCAAGCTGAGCATTGCATGCTCTAGCTTGAGGGGGAGTGTTAAAGCATGTGTCACATGTATATATGGGTAATTGAATCCCTCCATGGTCCAATTATCACATCCACAGGTTTAATCATGCATCTACTATGAGTGGGGCTTGGCCTTACTAGTGGTACTATATAAGAAGTCACACACCACCTGTAACAGATGAGAAAGAAAGAAAAACAAAATACCCGACCCTTGAAAGGGCCTTCTCCTGTGATTTCATCCCGCTTCTTAAGGAGTAGGGTTCTACATAAAATCTCGGTGTTCTTCCACTATTTTATATTTCTTTATCTCAGATACACTTCTGTGTTCATCATTTTCTACATATTAGGAATTTAAAATCTCTATAATAATGAATCTCCATCTTCAAATCCTCCTCCTTTTTCACCTCCACATGACCACTCCTATCCACCTCCAACAACAACAATGGCCTAATGTCCTCCATCCTGTCTAGAAGCTCCATTACTTACAGAGCCTCTTCCCTCCTATCCGTAGTCTTTTTTTAAGGAATTCTATCTATGGCCTTTTGTGAGGCTTTTCTAACTCAATCTAAAAAGGCATAATGATTTGAGTCTTATTGCTAGAATCCTTGTGGCTGTATTTTTTATCTCAACCTCCTCCAAAGTCCCTCCACAATCAACATGAACCTTGATTTAAGTAGTCAAGCTCGCTCAAAGTCAAAATAGATTCTTGATCGTTGATGAATCTCGTATTCATCATGCTAAAATTGGTCATTTAGGCTCTGTCCCCCATCATCCACCTGTAATTAATCATTAATAGAGCATTATTAGCCATCATGCATGTGTAAATAATATCCGCATTCCATCTGCATAAATTGCATTAAAAATCCCATGTGTAAATTAGCCCAAAAAGCCGCTAACTTCTCATATTTTTAGTTAATTCATCCTAACTCCGATTGACTCAAAACTACCTCCATTGTGTAGATAATACTAACCTTATTAAATAAAAAATATAAAAAAATTACTAACCCCAATAAGTGTCAATAATCCCAAAGTCAAATTTCACATCTGACAGACAAAAATGAGCATATCTCCCACATACAGTGTCCGATTTTGGTCTACTCACTTTTAAAGTACTCCATTTTCAAATACCTTCAAAACAAGACCAATTTCATAAAATTCGGAGCTCATATGTGAAAGTTGGGTTTTGGGCCTCTTTTGCGCATTTTAATTTTTTGCCAATTTTGACCTGAGTTTTTATGTGCATAATTAACCCTTTTAATTTTATTTCTTTTTCATTTGTGTTCTTTGATGAAAGTTTTATTAAGCGACATGAAAATCCAAATCCAGATCAAAACTGAAATCAAAGAAACTGACCAAGTCCAAGTGTCCGTTGTCGGTCTGTACAAAAGTTGTGTTTCGAACTTCTATTTTAATTTCCTATTTTCTTATTTATTAAAAATCCAAAAAATTAGATTAGTGTGTAATTAATTTTCTTATATTTTATCGTATTTTTTCTAGATTTTTATCCTCTCTAAAACCACCAAAAAAAATATAAACCCCCCAAAACTCGGTTTTCTATACACATGGAGAACCGCCAAAAATACCACTTCACACAGATGACCTCTTTTGCTCCCGGGCCCTTCACGAAAGTTGTAGATCCCGTCGAGACGAAAAACTTCGTGAAGAAAATTTTCGATCTGAGATCATCTTCTATCACTTTTTCTCCTCCAAAAATCTGAAATTTTTTTTGGTGCCACGTGGCAACCCACTCTTTCCTCTCTCTCCAGCCACACCTGGGTCACGTGCCCAGCACGTGACCCCGCCCTCTTCCCCTTCCTCCAGAAATTCACGCCCGCTCCTGCCGTTTCTCCTCCTCCAGTCGTTCTCCCTCTCGCCTTTAAACCCCCGCCATGCACGGCCCCGGTCGTTACACGCCTTCTTCCACGCCTATAAAGCAGCTCCCCGGCAACGGTGCCATTTGATGAACGCGAAATCCACCTCTTTAATAATCGGTAATTGTAGTATAGGAGGTGAAATTCGGTCGATCAAAAACCACAATCTGTGAATGTTGTGGAGTATTTTTACTTGGCAAGTCTACCAAGGTCGAACTCAGGGAACGGTGATTCTTAGTTGCGTGGTTTCGAATCAAATTAAATAACTAACTTAATGCTGGATAATTCTTGTGTTGATAAAATATACAATGCACTGAGATGCAAATGCAAAGAAATATACAGAGAAAATGAAGCACTGGATCTGCGATTTAGTGAAGTTCCATCCTCAAATAAATTTATCAATGGATCCTCAAATACTATCACATATCGAATAATTTCAAGAAATATTTATCAATAAGAGAATCAAGCTGTGGGGTACGAGATCAATCACCAGCTACGTAGTCCTGCAGATAAAGAGATCAATAATAATTTTCAAGGAGTTTTGACCCTAATTTTTCCTGTGATTTAATCCTCAAGGAAGGATTGATAGTAGCGAAGAAATAATTCAATTATCTATCCTTGAATATGCCCCTGTAATAGATCAATTTCTCCTCGATTTAATCAGTACACAATGTCAACAGAACCTGCATGAGATCAAATAAGTCCTCGAATAATAGTAATCAGTAAACCTTCTCAGATCTGTCCACAATGTATGCCAAATGATAGAGAATGAAAATAGCTTCAAAATGACATATTATACGCTAAAATCAGAGTCTGTATGACAAAGATATGCTAAAATGAACTTTCAGGGACTAAAATGTAAATAAAATAAAGTTTTTCTTGCAAAGAGGTCCCTGAAGGGGCTTATCTGTAATTTATAAAAGTCGGAGGGGCGCCCACGGTAATTTACCCCAGGCGGGGGTATAAATATAATTCCAGAAAATGGCGGGGCTTTTGTGCAATTTCTCCTTGGACGCACGTGCGTTGCATGTGCGCTAGGAGGCTCGGGTACGGCGCTAGGCTCGGGCGGCCGAGCCTGAGGTTCGGCCGGCCAAGCCTCAGGCACGGATAACGAAGCGGAGGTATGGTTCGGGCCAGGAGGCTCGGGCTGCCGAGCCTATGGTTCGGGGGTCCCGAACCTAGAGCTTCGGCGGATGGCTTGGGGGCGGCACGTGGCTAATCTGGAGCCGTTGGATCAAGGGCCTCGACCCGATCCAACGGCGGCTGGAGCGAGGCGTGGAGGGCGGTGCTGTGCAGCCGAGGCGGCGGGGCGCGGTCGTGGTGGAGCTCCGCGGCCGAAGGGGGAGCGTGCCGCACCTCGGCCGACACACGGCGCGAGGCGGAGGCCGAAGGCTGGCGCGGTGGAGGAGAGGCGTGGGCGGTCATGGCGGAGCTCGGTCGTGGTCGAGTGGGGCAGGGGGCGAGCGGCTGAGGTGTTCCTGCAAAGGTGAGAAAAACACGGGGGGGGGGGGGGGATGCAAGCGTGGCGTGGGCTTGGGGCGCCTAGAGGGGTTCCGTTCTTTGCGAGGACGGCGATGGGTGAGGGAGTTGAACGGAGGAAGGAGAGGGAGAAGGCTCGAGAGAAGGGGGTGAGGGGTGTTGACTCGCCTGAAGGGGAGGCACAGCTCCTGGCTGTCCTTGCTCACGGACCCTTGGCGAAGGGGGACTGAGCTCTGCAGCAGGTCGTTCTGCAACAGGGAGTATGCTCCCTGGATCACGACGTCGACTCGACGAGGGCCACTGTCACCAACCCTTGCGATGATCTTGAAATGATGGCGGACGGAGAAGAAGGCCGGCGAGGGGAGCTGCTTTATAGGCGAGGAAGAAGGTGTGTAACGGCCGGGGCCGTGCATGGCGGGGGTTTAAAGGCGAGAGGGAGAACGGATGGCGGAGGAGAACCTTCCCAACCCTTGAATCCATCCGTGAAACCTTCCCAGACGAGTCAATTTCTGTTATTGACTCACTCCCTTGGTATGCAGACATGGTGAATTATCTCGTCACCAATGAAGTTCCTCAAGATTGGCCCAGAAACAAAATCGATCGACTCATATCTGAAGCAGGACACTATCATTGGGAAGATCCTTTCCTTTTCTTTGAAGGACCGGATTGCATATGGAGAAGATGTATTCCTCAAAAGGAATATCAAAGTATCCTCAACCTATGCCACACCTTAGAGGCGGGAGGACATCACTATGGGAAGAGGACCGCTGAGAAGATATTGCAATGTGGATTTTACTGGCCGACCTTGTTTAAGGATGCTTACAATTTTTTGAGGTCGTGCCCCGTCTGTCAGAGAATGGGAGGAACCATTGGTTCCAAAGATGCCATGCCTATGCAACCAGTGATCATCTGTGACGTATTCGATGCATGGGGCATTGACTTTATGGGCCCATTCCCTAATAGTCAAGGATTTGAATGTATTCTTCTCGCGGTAGATTATTTATCTAGATGGATGGAGGCTATCCCTACTCGAGCTGCAGATAGCAAAACTGTTTGCAAGTTTTTGAAAGATCATATTATTTCAAAGTTTGGAATTCCAAAAGTTTTAATATCTGATGGGGGAAGCCACTTTGTCAACCGAGAGGTGAAGAAGTTGACTAAGGAATACGGCATCGAGCACCGTGTCGCTACTCCTTACCACCCACAATCCAATGGCATGGCCGAGGTGTCAAACAGGGAGGTTAAAAGAATTTTACAGAAGCTCGTTCGCCCTGACAGGAAGAACTGGTCCCAACTCCTGGACCAAGTTCTATGGGCTTACCGGACAGCTTATAAGACCCCATTGGGCACCTCCCCGTTTAGAATGGTATATGGAAAACCATGCCATTTGCCCACAGAACTCGTACATAAATCAGAATGGGCAATCAAAAAGATTAATTGGAACTGTCGCCAAGGAAAGAAGAACCGAGAGATGAATTTGAATGAACTGTCTGAAATCCGAAATCATGCTTATGAAAACAGCACCATCTACAAGGACAAAGTAAAGAAATGGCATGACAAGAACATTCGAACAAAGATCTTTGTCCCGGGGCAGAAAGTTTGGCTATTTAATGCAAAGTTGAAAATTTTCCAAGGGAAATTGAAATCAAAATGGACGGGACCCTTCATTGTAAGAGAGGTACACAATAATGGGAGTGTTGAGATCTTAGAGACCGCAGATAGCACGCAAACATCTATGGTCAACGGTCAGCTGCTTAAACATTTTGTCGAATCCAACGAGCAATTAGTACAAGTTGAACAGATCTCCTTCACTCAGGGCATAGATTTTGACGAAAAATTTAATCTGCCCAGATAGCACACCTCTCTGGAACCTACACTCTCTTGTACATTCATGCTCGGGGACGAGCATGGTCTAAGTATAGGGGTATGATGAATCTCGTATTCATCATGCTAAAATTGGTCATTTAGGCTCTGTCCCCCATCATCCACCTGTAATTAATCACTAATAGAGCATTATTAGCCATCATGCATGTGTAAATAATATCCGCATTTCATATGCATAAATTGCATTAAAAATCCCATGTGTAAATTAGCCCAAAAAGCCGCTAACTTCTCATATTTTTAGTTAATTTATCCTAACTCCGATTGACCCAAAACTACCTCCATTGTGTAGATATTACTAACCTTATTAAATAAAAAAATACAAAAAAAATTACTAACCCCAATAAGTGTCAGTTAATCCCAAAGTCAAATTTCACATCTGACAGACTAAAATGAGCATATCTCCCTCATACAGTGTCCGATTTTGGTCTACTCACTTTTAAAGTACTCTATTTTCAAATACCTTCAAAACAAGACCAATTTCATAAAATTCGGAGCTCATATGTGAAAGTTGGGTTTTGGGCCTCTTTTGCGCATTTTAACTTTTTGCCAATTTTGACCTGAGTTTTTATATGCATAATTAACCTTTTTAATTTTATTTCTTTTTCATTTGTATTCTTTGATGAAAGTTTTATTAAGCGACATGAAAAATCCAAATCCAGATCAAAACTGAAATCAAAGAAACTGACCAAGTCCAAGTGTCCGTTGTCGGTCTGTACAAAAGTTGTGTGTTTCGAACTTCTATTTTATTTTCCTATTTTCTTATTTATTAAAAATCCAAAAAAAATTAGATTAGTGTGTAATTAATTTTCTTATATTTTATTGTATTTTTTCTAGATTTTTATCCTCTCTAAAACCACAAAAAAATACAAAACCCCCAAAACTCGGTTTCCTATACACATGGAGAACCGCCAAAAATACCACTTCACACATATGACCTCTTTTGCTCCCGGGCCCTTCATGAAAGTTGTAGATCTTGTCGAGACGAATAACTTTCGTGAAGAAAATTTTTCGATCCCAGGTCATCTTCTATCATTTTTTCTCCTCCAAAAATCTGAAATTTTTTTGGTGCCACGTGGCAGCTCCAGGGCGTGCCACGTGGCACCCCACTCTTTCCTCTCTCTCCAACCACACCTGGGTCACGTGCCCAGCACGTGACCCCGCCCTCTTCCCCTTCCTCCAGACATTCACGCCCGCTCCTGCCGTTTCTCCTCCGCCAGCCGTTCTCCCTCTCGCCTTTAAACCCCCGCCATGCACGGCCCCGGCCGTTACACGCCTTCTTCCTCGCCTATAAAGCAGCTCCCCTCGCCGGCCTTCTTCTCCATCCGCCATCATTTCAAGATCATCGCAAGGGCTAGTGACAGTGGCCCTCGTCGAGTCGACGGCGTGATCCAGGGAGCATACTCCCTGTTGCAGAACGACCTGTTGCAGAGCTCAGTCCCCCCTTCGCCAAGGGTCCGTGAGCAAGGACAACCAGGAGCTGTGCCTCCCCTTCAGGCGAGTCAACACCCTCACCCCCTGCTTTCGAGCCTTCTCCCTCTCCTTCCTCCGTTCAACTCCCCTCACCCATCGCCGTCCTCGCAAAGAACGGAACCCCTCTAGGCGCCCAAGCCCACGCCACGCTCGCGTTCCCCCCCCCCCGTGTTTTTCTCACCTTTGCAGGAATACCTCACCGCTCGCCCCCTGCCCCGATCGACCACGGTCGAGCTCCGCCACGACCGCCCACGCCTCTCCTCCACCGCGCCGCCTTCGGCCTCTGCTTGCCGCCTCGCGCCGTGTGTCGGCCGAGGTGCGGCATGCTCCCCCTTCGGCTGCGCGGAGCTCCACCACGACCGCGCCCCGCCTCCTCGGCTGCACAGCACCGCCCTCCACGCCTCGCTCCAGCCGCCGTTGGATCGGGTCGAGGCCCTTGATCCAACAGCTCCAGATTAGCCACGTGCCGCCCCCTAGCCATCCGCCGAAGCTCTAGTTTCGGGGCCCCCGAACCATAGGCTCGGCAGCCCGAGCCTCCTGGCCCGAACCATACCTCTGCTTCGTTATTCGTGCCTGAGGCTCGGCCGCCCGAACCTCAGGCTCGGCCTCCCGAGCCTAGCGCCGTACCCGAGCCTCCTGGCGCACGTGTAACGCACGTGCGTCCAAGGAGAAATTGCACAAAAGCCCCCGCCATTTTCTGGAATTATATTTATACCCCCGCCTATGGTAAATTACTGTGGGCCCCTCCGACTTTTATAAATTACAGATAAGCCCCTCCAGGGACCTCTTTGCAAGAAAAACTTTATTTTATTTACATTTTAATCCCTGAAAGTTCATTTTAGCATATCTTTCTCATACGGACTACGTAGCTGGTGATTGATCTCGTACCCCACAGCTTGATTCTCTTATTGATAAATATTTCTTGAAATTATTCGATCTGTGATAGTATTTGAGGATCCACTGATAAATTTATTTGAGGATGAAACTTCACTAAATCGCAGATCCAGTGCTTCATTTTCTCTGTATATTTCTTTGCATTTGCATCTCAGTGCATTGTATATTTTATCAACACAAGAATTAATCGAGCATAAAGTTAGTTATTTAATTTGATTCGAAACCACGTAACTAAGAATCACCGTTCCCTGAGTTCGACCTTGGTAGACTTGCCAAGTAAAAATACTCCACAACATTCACAGATTGTGGTTTTTGATCGACCGAATTTCACCTCCTATACTACAATTACCGATTATTAAAGAGGTGGATTTCGCGTTCATCAATCGCACATCTTCATTTGATGTCTTCAACAACTATGTATGATTTTGAAAAAGATTTTGATCTTGTCGAAACCAAGGACATTAGGAAAGTCTTAGAAAACAATTGACATCATTAATTCGTCGATCCTTGAAGGATATTCACCATGTGAATATGCATCTGTGTATAGGGTATTCCATAAGGCTTGTCTCATTAACCACATCCCCAAAGTATGGCATCATCACATCCTTGTTCGGTCAACTGTCAAGCTTAAAGCCATGTTGAATATCCCCTCCAAAAGAATGGGTTTGCCTCCCACTTCCTCCATCACTAACGTCGTGTCTTCCTAGAGTGCCCACCCCTTGCCCCCCTCAATCATCATTAATAATCTCACACCCTAAAAGAGTAACTTGTCGACCCTCCTCCAGTGAATTAACACCTCCTAATTCCCTGTTAAGAAGCCAAGAAAGTCGAATAATCCTTTTTTTCACCTTAGAATATGGACACCACGTAGCCCCAACACCCCCTTAACATAAAAACCAACCAAGCTAGCTATACCCATCCATATTGTATCATCTCACATCTCCATCTTGAAATGACACATGCAACTGTACAGATAATTATGTAGTCGGTGTATCTTTTATGCTAATTTATTTTCTCTGTTCCATCTTATGTAATTTACCCATGGGTCGTCTCTATATAAGAGAGCCTAGGGTTCCTTGGAATAACAACTCTTTTTCTTCCAACATGGTACCAGAGCCAAAACCCTAGGCTCTTTCCACAGCCCCCCCCCCTCTCTTCTCGGCGCCCCGCCGCCACCCTCTCCTTGCTCCACCCATCGCCGGGTCACCTCCTGCCGCCTCCTCCCCTCCCGCTGTCTCCTCACCTTTCGTCGGCCCCTCCCTAACCGACGACAACCCGTTGGTCCCTCCGCACCCGACCTTTATCGTAGCCGCCTCCTCCGCCATATCTATGGATTTGAGTGCGTAAAGTCTATATACGCACTCAAATCCTATGACGTTTATGTAGACACTTGTCCTTACGTCTACAAGCCATAGTTCTTCGTCTCCGACGATATGTCAAAAACAAAGTCGATATACCTTCCATAGGCGCGTTCAAAGGTCCCACGCCAATAGTCAAGATGGATGGGTCGAACTATGAGCTCTGGGCGATGCAGTTCATGAGCCTCATGAAGTCAAACAGTAAGAAGCACATTCTTACCTAGGAACAGCCGGCAGAGAAGACTGGGATCTATGCCTCCTAGGAGGCTGACGATTCATATGCCAAGGTCTGGTTGTCAGGCACGTTGTCGATGGAGATTGCTAATGACGTCCTCCATCAGCCCACTGTTAAGGTGATGTGTGACATACTAGACATATTCACAGGTGCGGAATGAGACCAAGATGTTACAACTTCAGCACGACATATTCACAATGAAGCAGAATGGACGGCCACTTCACTCCATGTATACATCCCTGAGGGGGATGTTTAAGAAACTCTACAGCACTATTCCTCTCACGGCCACCCTTGAGCAGTAGAAGACATTTCGGAATACTACCATGCTAGGAGTCCTGCTTGCGACCCTTGATCCTGAATATGATGTTGTCCGATCACAGATACTTACCGATGCTACCATTCCTCCTATGGAGGATGTCTACCGGAGGCTTAGCCGCATTTCTGTCTCATCCAGTGCTTCTACTCTACCTCCCTCGACGATGGCTGCTTCCAGAGGGAGAGGTGGTTCTTCTTCTTCATTCTGTGGCCGTCAACCTCGAGGTCGAGATGGTCGATTTCGTCAGCCATGCACTTTTTGTCACCGTACAGATCACTCTGAGGATACATGCTATTCTAAGCATGGATTTCCAGCCTCGACGCGAATAGCCGAACATGTTGCATCTCCGTCAGCATCTACTTCGGATCAGAGGTTTGAGGAGCTAGTTGCGAGATTGCGAGATATTATGCCTCATGTTTCTACATATTCTCCTGGAGGCCCTTCGGATTTGTTGCGTTAGATGCTTCTAGTACTTCTGCCACGGCTAGCACCTTAAGTAGTGCTTGTGCTTTTACCACATGTCATAGTTCAGATGTCTCAGATTGGATCATGGACTCTGGTGCCACGCACCATCTCTGTCGCGACAGAGACAGACTTATGTCATACAGGGAGATTCCACCAGGGAGGGCAGTGGTAATGGCTAATGGGACCCATTCACCCATCGTTGGACAAGGGGAGGTTACTTTGTCACCTTCCATGCATCTACAGAATGTCTTACATGCCCCCGATTTCTCAATGAACTTACTCTCTATTAGTCAGATTACAAAGGATTTGCATTGTCGCGCTATATTTGACCCATCTTCTCTTATATTTCAGGACATTCTAACGGGCAGGGTGATCGGTTGTGTTTCTGAGCAGGATGGTCTTTATCGTCTGAACCGGAGTTCATATGTTGGAGTCTCTTCTCATGTAGCTGAATCTGTCTCTCCCTATACATGGCATATACGCTTTGGTCACCTTCCCCTTCAAAAAATGCGTCATCTCTTGCCTCAGATCTCTCCGAGTTCTTCCTTCTGGTGTGAAGTCGGTCAGTTGGGAAAGCACCATAGAGCTAGCTTCCCTAGTCATCAGTGTCGGAGCAGTAGCTCCCCTTTTGAATTACTTCATGTCGATATTTGGGGTCTCAGTCGTGTCCCTGATCACCAGGGACAGATTTTATCTTGTAGTGATTGATGATTTCTCTCGTTTGTCGTAGGTTATTCTATTAAAGAATAAATCTGAAGCACGTGATGTTATCAGAAATCTTATCAATGAAGTGCAAAATGTCTTTTCATATCATGTGAAATATGTTCGTACTAATAATGCTTTGGAATTTTGCACTCGTTCTCTCTCACAATATTTTTCGTCAAAAGGCATTATTCATCAAACCACATGCGCGTACACCTCTCAACAAAATGAAGTCGTTGAAGAGAAAACACCGCCATCTTCTTGACATTACTCGAACTCTACTTATCCAGAGTTGTGCTCCTATTTCTTTTTAGGGAGATGCCGTTCTTACAGCTTGTTATCTGGTCAATCGTAAGCTGTCCTTAGTACTTGGTGAGAAAATTCCCCTTTCTGTTGTTTTTCCAGATAAGGAATTATTCTCACTTACTCTTCATGTTTTTGGTGTTGTTGCTTTTGTTCATCAGTTGTCCCCGTTCTTGACAAGCTCTCGCCTAGAGCTGTCAAATATGTCTTTGTGGGTTACTCTCGGACTCAGAAGGCATACCGTTGCTATGATCCTGTAAACAGGAAATATTTTGTCAGTGTTGATGTTACATTCTTTGAGTTTGTTATGTTCTTCTCTCCTGCAAGTGACAGATTGGCCTCAAACACATCTAATGACGAGGTCTATGTTCCTCCTCCTCCTACTGTGAGTCCACCAATGTACATTCCAGTTCCTGAGGTCACGCCAACATTGCCACCACCACCACCAAAACCGCTGTCTTGCCATTACCAAAATTTTATACATGTCGGTCGGGCCCTTCTCATGTTGCACGTCACTCATCCAGCATGCCTCAGGTATGTCCAGATGTTAATATTAATGATGGGTCAAATAGTGTGCATGTGCAGGGTTCATCATTGTAAAAGGAATACGAACCGATGAGTACTGTGGTCAATGGATGTCCCTATTGCTATAAGAAAGCAAAAACGTACTTGTGCTTCGTATCCGCTTGCCTCCCAGGTCTCCTTTCATCGCCTCACATGGGACTTTCAAGAGTTTGCAGTGGCTTTGTCTTCTGTGGAGATACCACGGAATTATCAGGATGCTTTGAAAATTGATTGCTTTTGCCATGGAGGAGGAGATGGCTGCCTTGCAGTTACGGGGTACATGGAGCTTGGTTCCCGCTCCCTCGGGAGCATCTGTTGTTAGCTGCAAATGGATATTCACTGTCAAGTATCACACAGATGGTAGCCTTGATCGTTACAAAGCAAGGCTAGTGGCGCGAGGTTTTACTCAGACATATGGCGTGGACTATATGGATACCTTCTCTCCAGTTGCCCGTCATTCCACTCTTCGTATTCTTCTGTCAGTTGTTGTGGTACGTGATTGGCCCCTGTTTCAACTTGATGTTACGAATGCATTCTTGCATGTCGATCTGCAAGAAGAAGTCTACATGCAGCAGCCTCCGGGGTTTGCTGTTGAGGGGGAGAATCATATAGTGTGTAGACTTCATAAGGCAATATATGGCCTTAAACAGAGCCCAAGGGCGTGGTTTCAGAAGCTTTCCCATTTAATTGAACAACAAGGATTCAAGAGATCCAATGCGGATCACTCATTGTTCGTTCAGAAAACTACTACATGTACGGTTGTCATCATGGTGTATGTTGATGATATTTTGGTTACAGGAGATGATACTCATGGGGTAAAGATGACAAAAGCATTTTTAGGCCGTCAATTTGTTACGAAGGATCTTGGTACTCTACAATACTTTCTAAGGTTGGAGTTTGCCAGGAATGCACAGGGTCTTGTGATGACCCAAAGGAAATATATTACCGATATGCTTATCGAGACGGGCATGGTTGGATGTAGACCTTCTACTACTCCTATGGACCCCAGCATGAAATTATATGATAATGATAAATAGGAAGTTGACAGGAGAAGATATAGAGAAATTGTGGGTAAGCTTCTTTACATCACTATAACTCGACCTGATATTGCCTTTACAGTCAGTCGGGTAAGCCAGTTTATGGAACAGCCGAGACAGGTACATATGGATGCCATATATATGATACTCAGGTATCTAAAGGCGTCTCTAGGCACAGGGTTGTTGTTTAGAAAGGAAACAAATTTATCTATCTCAGCATGTACAGATGTTGATTACGCAGGATGCCCTAAGGATTGAAAGTCTACTTCAGGCTTTGCAGTGTTTGTGGGTAGCTCTCTAGTTTCTTAGAAAAGCAAGAAACAAACAGTTGTGGCTAGATCCAACGTTGAATCTGAATATAGGGCCATGGCACAAGCAAGTACGGAGATGATGTGGGTTCGAGCTATACTAGAAGACTTGCGTATAGATGTACTTCTACCCATGCAGTTACAATGTGATAATCAAGCCGCATTGTTCATTGCTAATAATCCTGCCTTTCATGAAAGAACTAAACATATTGAAGTAGATTGCCACTACACTAGAGATATGATCCATAAGGGCCTGATTTCTACTTCACATGTTAGTTCAAGGGAGCAGACGGCCGACATCTTCACCAAACCATTGCTCAGAGGGCCATTCCAGAAGTGTACTTCCAAGCTGAGCATGATTGATATCTACGCTCCATCTTAAGGAGTGTAGAGATAATTATGTAGTCGGTGGATCTTTTATGATTTTTTACTTTCTCTGTTCCATCTTATGTAATTTACTCATGGGTCGTCTCTATATAAGAGATCATAGAGTTCCTTGGAATAACAACTTTTTTTCTTCCAACAGCATCGATCTTAATGTCAAGAATCTCAAGCTCTGGTTCTACTCCCAACATCGATGGAGAGCGTACCCTAGCTCCGATGCCAAAAGGGGGTCTAGCTCTAAGGCCACTTCATCCTCTCGAGACATAAAGCCTGCCAACCATTGAATAACACATCACACCTCAAATTGTGTGTGTGTATGTGTGTGTTTCCATTTGTTGAAAATCTAAATAAAAAATCATTTGTAGCACGTAGTTTTCGTTTTAAAATTGATTTAAACTAATAGCTGATATTTTATGCTAGTAAAATTGAAATTTTAACAAGAGGGATTATTCTTCCCACTATGGCATTTTTTTAGTAAACACTATGGCATTTTTATTAACATGAAGAACGAGTAGAGAGGGGATGGAGGAGATATCATCTTGTTATATACGAAAAAGTACGAGTAAGGCGTCAAACATGGTTGTAAAAGTCGATCGACTAGATTGACTAGTCGGTCCGACTAGTCAAGTCGGAGGGGGGTAGCCAACTCGACTAGGCCTAGTCAGGCAATAGTTGGTCAACCTGATTAATAGGTCTGACTAGTCGACCTAATCGGTTGACATTTACATATAGTATATTTTTTATTTTTTATGCAAACTTATTCTAATAGTGTAGAAAATGTACAAATCTATACAAATATACAAGAATATATGTACAAAAATGATTTATATGTTTAAAATAATTTAAAAATTCAAAACCAAATAATGATTGACTAAATGTGATTACTCGTTGGACTGTCGATTAATCCTTAGTCAGTGACCCCATCGACCAAGTACCAACTATCGATTTCTGCAACCTTAGCCTCAAATATCAATATTGGTGTCATTTTGCCTAGACTCAAAAGGAGTCATCGAGATAATTTTGATGACACGTGAAAAATGAGATAATTTTGATGACACGTGAAAAATACAAAATATTTTATTCAAAAATACAAGGTAGTATTCTTTAATCAATAAGATAGAAATACATACTTTTAGCTTTAAAAGGTTTAAGGAGGTGTGATAAGAAGGCATGAATTGTATTGTAAAACACCATATATTATTCGCTGCAAACCGATATATGTTTTAGAAAGTAAATCATGTAACTAACAAAAGAAACTATAATCCACTACAAATTTAATGATAAAATAATAATACGATATTATATATTGAAAAAATGTTATTTTCAAAACATATAGTTGATAGTAAATACTTGTTAGGTTTCTCATAAGAACTAACTACAAGGATTTTGGGATGGATCTATGTCACCTATGCTAACAATAGGTGTTACCATGTCCATATATTGACGATAACACTCTCATGTCACATGGGAGTACGTTATTTTATTATCAATTATGTGCTATCGATATTCATGACCTGTCATACTTGTAATGGGAGTTGATGTGAGATAAGTATATGCACTTCTCAAACTGAAATTACCGAGAATCCTTGAAGCTTAACATGTTAGTTGGAACAATACATCTACTCTTGAGCTCTATGTTCATGAAAACCTTCACTGACGAGAAAGCCCTCCTTCTAAAATGATGGAGCTCATTAGGAGTAGCTATATAAGCTATCAGAGAGATTATATAACTTATATATAGCTAAATGAGTCAAGTTTTAGGAAGAGTTACATATCATGATCTGTTGATAATGTAATGGAATATATATTTGTGAAGATTATGACAAAAAATAATTTGCAATGTTGCAATATATGCGGCTATGTGGAAAACTTGGATCTCATGCTTCTTATAAGATCAAGAGATCTCACTAAAGAAGCAACTAAAATAGCAACTTTTTCCAAAGATAGAGCAAAGGTGTTGTGGAATGGAGAGGAATTTCACCAATATTGGGCGAAACATCGGATATTTACTGGGAATACTTACATTTTGCCTATATTATCTAATGATGTATCTGATATATACGTGATATCACATGATATATATTGGGGGGAAACCTCAAAACGGATACATGGTGCATATTGATATAGGGCATTGACAAAGCACAATTTGAGTGGAATTTTTCCCAAAGTCAATGAAATCTGAACCAATGAGATTAAGTTCAAAATAACCTTATTTTTCTCTCAATTAGGTGGACATTGTGATGGTTCAGGGGGAGGTTGTCACACGTAAGACGTGTTGATCCTCCCTTGCATAATTGCATTGTATCCTCAAGAAGATCAAGAACAATACTTTTGCATGGAAGGCTTTTCATCTTTGAATTAAGGAAGAATTCTCACCTTGCCAAGCTTAGTATCTGGATTTCTTTAAGAATATCCTATCGTAACATTATTATGTACAAATCTCACGTTTCCATCAAAGGCTCAAAGATAAATAAGGTATGCCGTGATATATGTATTGATACAGTTTCATATATAACTCTGCAGATATACCAATTGCATCTCACTTTTGAACATATGAATATTTAGCTTTACAAAAGATATGTCATCTAAAAAGACTGCCCTATAGCTTATGGTTAAGAAATTTAGAATCCTAATCACCTAAAAGCCTTGTCTAGGATTTCATTCAAAGAGGTATGCCTCAACCAATTTATTCGCACTTCCCAAATCCAATGGATGTTGAAGCTCCCAATAAGTTCACCAGAAACTTAATATTAACAACTTAGCATGGAAAACTCCCATATTTCAGCATCAAAATATAGAGGATGTTAAATCACCGTTTAACAACTATGTTTGCATTCATTTTTCAAACAGCGTGCTTTTGTCTGATAACTATAGAAGACGTATTATAGCACCACAAGATAACATGTTCAGCTCATAAAGGTGTATATTTTAAACTACAAGTCATATTCAACTGATATAAGTGAGAATAAATGCATGCTCCAGGTTAGTCACTACGACCATCCATAAGGTGTATATTTTAAACTACAAGTCATATTCAACTGATATAAGTGAGAATAAATGCATGCTCCAGGTTAGTCACTACCGCCATCCATAAGGTGTTTAATTCGAATACACTTGCTTTTATGATTTTAAATATTTCACTGGATTTCAATAATCTCTTCTTATAGATTTCCATAGTGCGCTGCCACCATGACAATCCAATTATATACATGTACTAGCTAAGCTATTAGTGAAATTGTTAACAAAAATAAAATCAAAAGCAATTTTTGTGTAAGATTATAAACAAATTAGAAGAAAGAAACAACCGCAAGATGACGGAGTTACGGCAAACAATATCCTCGATGAAAGATAAATTGACGAAATAAAAGTGCCCAGCATATGCGTCAAACAAAAATAACTCCAAACCAAAGAATGTGATCCTTAAAATTGATAATGGCATGTCCATTAGCATTAGCTATACGTCTTGATATACGATGCTTTAGAACGGCGGGATTTTCCCGCGGTTCCGCAGCTAGATGTTAAGGTTCGAGGTTAGAGCAGTTGTAGCTCAGATATAATTGTTATTTTTTTTAGCAATGTCTCGACTTTCTATGGCGAAAGGGGTCAGAACGAAAAGTGTAACAGCGAATTCCCACGAAAATCGTATTTTGACTGGATATTGGGAAGGAATTACCTCTTTCGAGGGTCGTACTTCGAGTTCATAGTCAATCTCGTTGCGAAGGATCCGTAGTATGTTTTCTCTGAAGGCGGACTTGCGCATCTCGGCGATGTGGCTCGTCGATCTCCACGAGCATGAAGGGATCGGAGGGCGAGATCGGACTGGCGAGAGAAGAAGAGCTCTGCGAGCTGATCGAAGGAGTCGAGCCATGGCCTCCTTTTCTCAGGGAGGTACGGATGGTTAGGGTTTAGTAAAGGCTTTGTTCGGGCTGGAAACTAACATCTTTTAGGAGGTCAGAGCAACGGAAGCAGCCATGTGTCAATGATGCCTTTGTGTTGGACCGTATGGGACTGTTAGGTAGGTTGTCATGATACTCCAACCATGTATTCTTGGGTTGGGATGGCTAAAAAATGACATTGAGTATCATGCATTCTAGGGTTGTATTGCTAGCACAGTTGGAAAATGACATTGAGTCTCACTATGAAAAACTACGAGGATCTTTCTTTCTTTTGGTAATTAAGTATATCATTGTATTCCAAAAATGAAACAAGTACAAAAAGGATCATTCACAGTTGTAGTAGACTAGTCGAATGAGGTCGGGATTATAGGAACATAACAATAAGAGGCCCAAGGGGACAAAAGACTTGGACCTCACATAACAACCACAACATATGAGCAGACTCACCAATCAAGGCCACGAGTTTCTCGACCACATACATGTCAGCAGGCTCCAAAAAACCAGTTGTCCAATGAAAGATATCTTTCTTTCCAGAGTACCCAGGCCGTTGTTGCAGGAGTTGAGTGTTGGTTATCACGAGCTGTAGAAGCATGGAGGTTACTAATCCAGCAGATAGTATCACAGAGGGGGATGCAAATTGAGTCCCAGGCGCGCATCCTTCCATAAAGCTGAGGCCATCGGGAAATCGAAGAATAAGTGGGGAGTGAGACTCCTGATCGGCAAGACAGATGTAGCAAGAGGACTGAGGGCAGATATTGAACCTTGTGAGTCGATCCGTGGTGGGGAGGCGCCCCATGACCGCCTTGCACAGAGTGCATGAAAACTTGGGGCGTACCCTTCAACCGGACGAGGGGATCCCAATGGGGGACCACCCCTTTAGGCCGTAGCAAATCAACAATATCAGAGAGAGAGGGAGAGGGCATTTGGGTTGCGCGTCCAAACGTAGGGGGAGCAACCCCGCTAATTGCTCCCTCGAGAGCAGACCTACAGTTCGACAACACCTTCCAGCATCTAGAGTCTGACCTGGAGGGTCGAACCTCCCAAAAACTGTTGTCAGAGAGGTATTTGCGCCGCATGTAAAGGGTTTGGATGGAAGAATCCGAAATAATGAGTCTCCAGGCCCAATAAGCCACCATGGCATTACAGAGGGTATCAAGGGATCTAAGGTCGAGACCCCCTCCAATTTGGGGAGGCATACAGTGGACCATGCAATGTCATGTTGACCACGACCCCAAAGGAAATCGGCACAGAGCGTGTCAAATCTACGAGAGGAGAAATTCGATATAAGGGTACATGCGGCCCAATAAAGGGTAGTCCCATGGATTATAGACTTCAGTAATTGGATGCGGTCAATGAACAAGAGTGCCTTCTCTTTCCAGCCACTAAGCAAATCCCTCACCCTGTCCTCTAGGATCTGCATGTTAGAACTCCTACTATAGCAACATGCAAGGGGTAGCTTCTATTAGGAGCTCGGCAAAGACTATCGCAGAATACCTAGGTGCAAGGTAGAAGCAAAATCTTGGGGGCTTGGAAGGGACGAATGAGATTGCGCTTCCTAGCATTAAGCTTCAACCTGGGAATGTCTTAGAAAGTAGCGAGGAAATCCCTGATGGCCAACATTGAGCGAGAGGTTCCCTTGCAGAAGAACAGAAGGTCATCAGCATATATTAGGTGAGATGGAGCGGTGGTGCGACCTCTTCCCAAAGACCTAAGCTGACCGGGATATGTAGCAAGAGCCACGAGCGTGGATAAGGATTCCATCCCCAGAGTAAAAAAACAGGGGGCTGAGAGAATCCCCCTGTCTCAAGCCACGAGATCTGCAGAAGAAGCAACGGGGAGAGCCGTTAACTAGGACGGAATAAGAGGTTGATATCTAGGTTTCCAGAAACGCTCCCATGGCTAATTTTGCTCAACCAATCGGCCTTCATCAAGTGACATTCCATCGACGTTAGCCTAAGACTTGCTTAAGAACTCACTTCAGTTTCGAACGAAACGCATCAACCGATCATGCTTGCCTTAAGATCGATCATTCTAGGGCCTTTCTGACTCAATTGAGCATATGATTATATCTTGAAGTGCCTGGAAGGCATGGGGTTTGTGCCACTATGTATCTCTTGGATTACTAAATGCATTTCTACAACTTTTTTCTTTATAATGATCAATGGTTCCCACATGACTTTTTTCCGTGACACCAGGGGATTGCGCCAAGGTGACCCTTTAAGCTCGCTCCTTCTTGTGGTGGGTATGGAGGCCCTTGCAGGCTTGATGAAGGCCTCTGTTGCTAATGGGTCGCTCAAACTCATAACATGTGTCATTCATCTTCCTCCTCTGATGTCATTTATGCCGATGACTTACTCTTCTTCTGCAAGGCCACAACCTCTTTCCTATTGATTTCAACACTTCTACAATCGTTAGAAAATACCTGTCTAGATGGAGGCCGTAGGAGTCTATGCTTTGCACGAATTTTGGATGAAATAGCATAGGAAAATAGTGATGAAAATCCACGAAAGTATTTTTCAAAAAATAAAAAATGAGAAAATATAGTAGGGGGAGACAAGTAGCTCCTTCTAGAGATTTTACCTTGTTTTGAATCTTATGTCAAACCAGAGTGACTTGGCAAACATGCACATGTATACTTTCTTTTTCACTTTTACATGCTACAATTTCTTCTTTCTAATCCACACACACATATATTCCTTAATAGAATAATGTAATAAGTTCTCATATATGTCTAGTTAACAACAAATGTATGCTAGTGCTATATCTACTTTGATCACACACATCAATGAATAAGAAAGTATCTATCAAAATCCTTTTGCTTTTTATCAAATAAGTTCCCTCGTAAATATTTTTAGCAAATAAATCAAGTCTAAGCTTCTTATTGATCACCCATTTACACCCACTAATGGAACAACTAGGTTGTAGATTGACACAATACACACAACCCATGTGCCTCGCACTCGGATATGTACAATGCTACTCATGCTAACGTCTGCGTGTTTCCAACAAGTAGTTCCCGATTTCCTAACACTATCCATACTATAACATATTAGCTAAGATCAGTTAGATATCTCTACTCCATGATATAGAACTTAAACTCCCAGGCAACAATATCATGATTACACAATGAATTTCACTAGATTCACAATCTAATTCTTCCATTTACTAAAGTCTCGTAATATCTAAACATCATGTACATTACACCATATCTGCAAGTATAACATATAAAAATTATAAATTTCTTACTTTGTCGGCTAAGATTTGAAGAGGATATATCATTACATGTAATAGATCAATATTTGAAATTATATATCAGGAAAAGCCTCCTTATTCTATGTTAAAAACACACTTGAAGGAAATTATTCCCATCGATATCAAGTATACATTTCTTCTTAAAGCTTTAAATACTATAAATATCTCCTATATTGAAGATGAAAAAGGTAGATTAGGTTTAGGTATAAACGAGCAAAGACAATTGCTGCCGTACTAATCACTGCAATTTGCTAATATAGCTAATAGATGCGACCTCTGACCAATATTGTAAATTCCATTTCTAAAAAATCCGACCACATAGATGTGACCTCTGATCAATGCTATACTTGCCTACCAAATTTCACAAAAAACCGACGTTCATAGCTGCCTAATCTCAATGGTCAATAGAGAAGTCAATATTTAGAGAACTTAAAACGTTTTAAAAAGAAGCTGACTTTTGAAGGTTAAGATCTAATAGCTATCAATATTAGATTTTGAATGAAATGTGGTAGGCTCGTAGGACATTAACTTTATATTATATTAATATAGATTACATCCAATGGTGGATTTTTGGAAATAATTTTTGAAAAAAAAGTTGAACTTTGCTTTAATTTTTACTAAAGCAATTGATATTTTCCCACGAGATGGCTGTAGTTTCCGGCAATACCGATGTGGCCTTTTACTCGTACTCACCACTTCCTTTCCCACTTCCGTTCCCGCCCACATTCAAACCCCCTTCTCCTCTCTCCCACGCCCATTCTCGCCATGATTCCTAGGGTTTTGATCCTCTTTCTCGTCGCCTCTCTGCTCCTCTTCCTGCCCATCCCGACGTCATTCTCTCACGGTATCTCATCCCCAATCCGCCCGGCATCGCTGTCCGTCTCCCCCCCGTGCTACAGGATTCGATCATGCCTGGTTTCCAATATACGATCAATGCGTAAGTTGTCGATTGGTAATCCGTGAAAAAGTGGAGTATTCTATCTTAAATTTGCTCGAAAGAATCACAGTGATCTTACAGTTAACTTCAACCTTTGAATGAAAATGATATACATCGCATTAATCCGACTTGGTCCACAGCTCATTACGGGCGAATGCAGCACGATTTTTTTCCAAACAAGTAGACTTGAAATTGTTTGGAAGAAAAAAAGCTATATATCTACAGATAGCGTTGATGTTTCTTCATAGATGTACTTATCATTATCTTGTATGTCTTGATTCGGGTCATAGAGACAAAATGCTTTTGCCGGAAATTACCGTAACTTGGCTGGATGACAGGGCTATATTCCGAGATGGTGACGTCGCGATGATAAAGATCCGGCCTTGGAGTGATTTGATTGAAAATTTGAACGCGACATATGATGATTATTTAGCGAAGTTCTCAATGGAGGTCAGGGGAAGGGGAATAGTTCGTTCATAAGCGGAGTATATGCATATTCTGAAGGAGATTCTGTTGATTGGAACACCACGTTTATCTCCATCATGGTCGGGGAATTCACTGCCGGGGTAACAGAAGAGCACTCCGGTGTGTCGGACACGACCCTCCATTTTAGCGTTCAGTCTGGTAGGACGATGCCCCCTTTAAGATCATTCTGCTTGGTCTCCGTTTAATCCAGTCATTCAATGAAATGCCACTTGTTCAATTATAGCTGTTTTCTTTTTTCTTTGTGCGCAGGAAGCACACACCCCTCGGCTTGCATTGCTTGGTGGGTAAATGGCATGAACGAGTTCATTGCTGGAGACGAGGCTACTGTTGTTGTTGCTCTCCACGATGCTTTTGGCAATAACGCGACATGGTCAAGTGAAGGCCACTCTCATACTATATTGGGATTTTATCACTTGTGCCCTTCCGAGATATCGCAATTTCAGTTATGCCCCTATCTTTTTGGTAATATCAGTTGTGCCCCTCAAAACTTGCTAATTTATCACTTGTGCCCCTCGGGTTAGTAACCGTCCATCCACAGTGCAAACGGCCGTTAACTTTGAGGACATAGATGGAATTACATTAAAAAAAAGGTTAGGAGGTCATTTTAACCTTCTTCCTCATCCTCTTCTTCTTCCTCCTCTTGCCCATCCTCTTCCTCCTTCTCCTCCTCCTCCTCCCTCTCCGCCCCGCCCCTGCCACGTGCTGCCCAGCTCCGCCCCGAGCTCCCCTCCCCTCCCCGGCGCCGCCCCTGCCACGTGCCGCCCAGCTCCGCCCCGAGCTCTCCTCCCCTCCCCGGCGCCGCCCCTCCGCCCCAGCCTCGAGGCAGCCCCGACCTCCCCCATCCCCTACGGCCCCTCCGCCCTCGTCTCCCCTCCCCGACGCCGCCTCCTGCCGCCCCTCCGCCCCAGCCTCCCTCCGCCCAGACCTCCCCCGCCCCCCTGCCCTCGCCTCCCTCCACACTGGGACGCGCCTCCATTCCAGGCGCTTCATTCATCTCTACGTCATCTCCAGGTTAGATGCTCTCTTCCACATCCTCCTTCTGTTCTCTTCATAATTCCCCTTTTTTTCTCTCTAAATCTCTCTCCTCAACCCATCCAAATCACTTTATTTTCATTCAAATCTATCCAGTACTCGTCCAATCACCAGCACCGTCCCGCTCGAATCCACTCGCGAACCATCTGGAGTCGACGCTTCATCACGTACGATATCGGAGTTCACTGCAGTCAGGAATCATACGCACATATCCGAGATCGGAGAGGAAGCACTGAAATCAACATCGACTAATTCTACTGCATAAATCATCGAGCTCCGCCGATTGCCTTGACACCGTCTGGAGATTCAAATCGATTTGGGGGAGAAGAAGACTCGCTATTTTTTTAATCCCACAGATGAAATTCAATCGATGGCTTTGAAATTCCAACAACTCTACCGCTTAAGAGATCCTGACAGCTGGTCATTATGTGCGTGATTGCCAAAGGAAATAGTGTGGTATTATACATGTTCATCAAGGTATTATTTTGACCATAATACCCCTCTTAACCACAACAAGGTTTGAAAAAACCATGGTTAAGTCAATTCATTGACGGTCAACCTGACGGAAGGGCACAACTGATGACGGAGCAAGTTTTGAGGGGCACAACTGATATTACCAAAAAGATAGGGGCATAACTAAAATTGCGATATCTCGGAGGGGCACAAGTGATAAAATCCCTACTATATTTACAGCGGAAAGATGTGATGGAAGTGGCTCTGTACTGAATGTCCCTGAGTTAAATTACAGTAAGCATGATGAGGCAGGACGTCTTTACCTTCAATTAATGTTGTCAACTCTGGAATGTTTCGGCTTTATGTTCTAGGTGACAGTGTCATGTTGAGAGGCACTCCTTTATCATTCAAGGTGAAAGCAGGTTTGACATTCGACCAAGCATAGTATACTTGGAAAATTGCTGTCGTATTTATTATCATTTATTTGAGATAGTAAACATTCTTCTATTTATCTTAAAACTGTCTCAGATTACCTGCAATACCTGCACTGTTAAAACAACGAAATTAATGAATCTAGTTTTCTCTTCCAAAATATTTTATCAAGAATGGTTGTTGGTGTAACAACCCATGAAGTAAGAAGGATATTAATATAAATTTTCCATATAATAGTAGTGAGAAGGAATAATAAAATAAAATAAAATACTTGTTAGAAATAAAGGGGTAGCAACATAAATTTCATATAAATAATAACAGAATGAGGAAGGGAAAAGAAGCCGTGGATGGCAACATACATTTTTGATGTGACTTGTGCATGTCAAATCAAGCAACAAATGTGAAAGAAATAATAATAAAAGAGATAAGAAGAGTTGGTGGAAGTACGTGAGGCATGGCATGGCAGGCATGGGTACCGATGCAGATTTGAAAAAAAATATAATATGAGATGGATAGGACAGGAGAAGGATGTGTGCGTACAAAAAAAAAGAAGCCAAAAGCTTTCTTCACGCAGAAAGCATCAAGTCGGTAGGCAAGACTTACTTGCCTTACAAGTTGGGAGGTCGGCATGCGGAATAAACCTCAACCCCATACTATAAATAGGGGGAATGGTTGGCATTAAAAAAATATCAACGTACAAACAAGAAGAGAAATTGTGAGAGGTACAACCAAGAGAAAGAGAGAGAGAGTACCAGAGGTAGAGAGAGACGAGTGAAAGAAATAGAGAATTAAAAAGGGCCGATCTAAACTAGGTATGGTTTCTCCTCTTTTGAACTCCTCTATTTTTAATTTCTGTTATGCAATTATTCTATTTTCTTCATGCCAAATATTTTTGCTATGCAATAATAATTATGTTTAGGAAATTTCGTAATTTCAGTTATATGTAATCTTGTTAAACGTCGACCTTGAAAGGGCAATTGTTCTATGTCATCGTTGTATCGTTTCAACGTAAGTCTAAACTATTATGTAGATGATTTAGTATGCTATAAGTATATTATAAACCAATTGATTACATAAGATATGAAAATGTTATATAGTTATTGTAATTGAGATGAGGGGTATTATACCATGTTATATTAAAGAAGGGTACATGTGTTTTAATAATTGTATACGATAAGTGCCTACAAATTTTAGTGTATGGTTTATTTTAATTAAATGTTGTCAGGATAAGATATGAAACTCTAAAATAGAGTAGAATAAGGATTGGCACCATAACGACATATGGAGCTAAGTGCTACGCTAAGGCGGGAGCCACCTCTAGAGTCCATTTGTCGGGTCCTAAAGGACATATCTGGCCTAAAGGGCAACACCTTCCGGGGGTGTCGGGTTCAAGGGAACCTCGTGGAAAAAGTCCACTATTTGACTCAGCGGCTGTTGTCATTTTGATCTGATCTGTAAGTACTCTATAAAAACCACTTGTGCCAGTGATAAGTAAAATGCACCTTATACGAATGTAAGGGTAATATGGACCAAACAATAGTAATAAGAAAGTATGCATAACACCCTGATCTGTTTAAGAATATAATTCTTGTTCTGAAAATTTTATGTTCATTGCTTCTTATGATTATTTTGTTAAAAAAAATACCAATAAAACTTTGATGAGTTATATTGCTATGGTTAACTTTCGCTTAAAAAGTATTTCGCCAATCTGTTTCCTATTTATGCCATACCAAGCTATTTTGCTTACGAGCACTTTTGTTCCGCTCCTGCGGTTTTGCCCTGCCGCAGATATATCTGAAGGATAGGGTGCTGAAGACGGATAAAGCAGAGGAACACAGGACTAGAAGCAGTAGTAATAGTAGTAGTTCTTTTTGTTAAATGTAATACACTGTGATCATCTGTGACTTTGTTAGAAGAAATGAAAGTTTATCTTTTATGACTTTAGTGTGACTATGAACTGTGGTATTGATATTCGCAAGTAACACCCCGGACCCGATGTGGCATTTTTATATGAAAAAAAAATATACTTCCGCTGGCCGCTCGGATCTGAGGTCGTTACAGGTGGTATCAGAGCCGAGGTTCACATAGGAACCCTTAGGATTTCCTGACTTAGTTAAATGAACTGACCTAGATTTGTCTCTTGACTTTTAGATGGCATCTGGACGTGAAATCATGCCCACTGGAGGAGAGTCTGATAATACCCAATCGCAACATATGCAATTTATGGCCGATATGGGACAGTGGCTTCGTGAGGAGCGGCGACGAACTGAGATTGAACGTGAATTGGCACGAGAAGAAAGAGAGATGGCTCGTAAGTTGTATGATCAATCGAAGGGAGAAGGAGTCACACTGAGGAAGTTTCTGCAACTTGACCCACCTATCTATAATGGAGAACCAGAACCGGAAAAAGCAGAATACTGGCTTAAGGAAATTGAATTGGCTTTTAGTGCTCTAGATTGTCCCGAGGAAAAGAAGGTAATATTTGCCATGTTTAGGCTGCGAGACAAAGCAAAGGACTGGTGGGAAACTTGCAAGGGTGTTTCTTTTCCAGATGAACAAATTGTTCCTTGGAAGGAATTCGTGAAGTATTTCACGGATCACTTTATCCCTATGCGAGTTAGAGAAAAGAAGAGGCAAGAATTTATCGACCTGCAACAGAAGGAATTAAGTGTAGAAGCATATACTGCTCAATTCTATCATATGGAGAAGTATGGGAAGGGGATCTGCCAAACCGAATGGGAAAGAGCAAAGAAATATGTGATGGGACTAAGAATAGGTTTGCGAGGAAAGGTCTTAATTAATATGCCGGAAACGCTTGCAAAGGCAGTAAATGCAGCTGTAATAATTGATGAAGAACATCAACTGACCCAAAATCAGTTGAAAGGTCAAAGTAAGGCAAGTGGAAGTTCACGGGATAATTTCCAAAACTCTAATAAGAAGATGAAGACCGGATATTATAGCAAAAATGAGGATAGGTTCAAATCTACTAATAGATTGTCTCTTCCTATTTGTCCTCATTGTTGAAGAACACATCCTGGAAAATGTTATAAAATGATCGGTGCCTGCTTAAGGTGTGGACAGAAGGATCATTTCATACGTGACTGCCCAAAGATGAAACCAAGCGAGGACCAGAGGAAAGCACCAGAACCACAGAAGAAGGTCATGGGACGCGTATACTCAATCACAACACAATCAGAAGATCCTAATCAAGTTATAGAAGGTACACTTTCTGTCTCAGGATTTATAGCTAGAGTTCTTTATGATCCAGGTGCTTCACATTCATTTATATCCAGCATATTTGCTAAATTGATTAAAATACAACCTAAAGAAATGGCATTCATATTGACTGTCTCTTCACCAACGGGAAAAATTGGTATAGCTGGGTCCTTCTTGCATGAGGTACCCATTGAAATTGAAGATAAGTCATCGGTTGCAAATTTAGTACTTCTTGAAATGACTGATTATGATGTCATTCTGGGAATGGATTGGCTCTACGAGAACTATGCACATGTTCTCTGTAGAGAAAAGAAGATCATACTTTGTAGACCAGATGAACCCGAGATTCTAATTAAAGGTTCAAGGAAGCCTATTAAACAAATTATTATATCTTCTATAAAGGCGCAACGGATGATGTTAAAAGGTTGCGCATGTTTTCTAGCCAATATGGTGAAGACAGATTCTCCACATACTTCTATAGGTGATTTGCCTGTAGTTCGGGAATATACTGATGTATTTCCAGAAGATCTTCCTGCTTTACCTCCTTCTAGAGAAATTGATTTCGGTATTGAAGTTATACCGGGTTCATTCCCTATCTCCAAACCACCATACCGCATGGCACCAGCAGAATTAGCAGAACTTAGAAAACAAATAGATGAACTTCTTGAAAAAGGCTTTATTCAGCCTAGTGTTTCCCCATGGGGTGCTCCTGTGCTCTTTGTCAAGAAGAAGGACGGGACTCTTCGACTCTGTATTGATTATCGAGCCTTGAACCGGATTACCATCAAGAACAAGTATCCTTTTACCTCGAATAGATGACCTATTCGACCAATTACAGAAGGCAGCTGTTTTCTCAAAAATTGACTTAAGGACAGGCTACCATCAGCTAAGAATAAAGGCCGAAGATACACAAAAGACTGCATTTCGATCAAGATATGGACATTATGAGTTTCGAGTAATGCCATTCGGATTGACTAATGCTCCTGCAGCATTTATGGACCTCATGAATAGGGTGTTCCGGGATTTTCTTGATAAATTTGTCATTGTTTTTGTTGATGACATACTTATCTATTCTGAAGACAAGAATCAACATGATAAACACTTGAGGTTGGTATTAGAGACTCTGAGACATCACCAATTGTATGCTAAATTCTCAAAATGTGAATTTTGGCTCGAAAAGGTGATATTTCTTGGACATGTTATATCTAAAAATGGTATAGCAGTTGATCCATCAAAGGTTGAAGCTGTTCAGGAATGGAAGCAGCCAAAGACGGTTACGGAGGTACGTAGTTTCTTGGGATTGGCCGGTTATTATAGACGTTTCATTCGGGACTTCTCAAAGATAGCTCTACCATTAACCAAATTAATGAGGAAGGAAACTAAGTTTACGTGGACTCCACAATGCGAGGAGAGCTTCCAAAAAATTAAAAGGCATGCTGACATCAGCTCCAATTTTAACACTTCCATCAGGTATTGGGAGTTTTACAGTACACACTGACGCATCAGGATCGGGTCTTGGTGCAGTATTGATGCAGCATGATAAAGTCATAGCCTATGCATCTCGACAATTGAAAACTCATGAGCGTAATTACCCTACTCATGATCTGGAGCTTGCCGCAGTAGTTTTTGCTTTAAAACTGTGGAGACATTATCTTTATGGAGAAAAATTCCAAGTATTTACTGACCATAAGAGTCTTAAATATTTGTTCTCACAGAAAGATCTGAATATGAGACAACGGCGGTGGTTAGAATTATTAGAAGATTATGATTTTACTTTAGAATATCACCCAGGGAAAGTTAATGCAGTAGCTGATGCGCTCAGCAGAAAATGGGAGATTAAGCTAGCTAGTATGAGGCTACAATGGAATATTATTGAGGATTTTATTCAGTGGAAGCCTTTCTATGATAGGAATCATGACATCTTTGTAGCAGGATTGCAAATTTACTCAGCATTGATAGAAAAGGTATTGTCAGTACAAAAAGATGATCCCGAATTAACACAATTGGTTAAATTATCAAAGAGACCTAATAGCGAGTTATCAATCGCAGTTGATGGAGGACTGAGATTTAGGAATAGATTATGGGTTCCTAATAATATAGAAGTTAAGAAAGAAATTCTAGAAGAGGCACATAGTTCTATGTATTCCATTCATCCCGGGAGTACGAAAATGTATAAAGACTTGCAAAGAGATTTCTGGTGGAAAAATATGAAGAGGGAAATTGCAGATTTTGTCTCTAGGTGTCTCGTATGTCAACGAGTGAAGATTGAACATCAGAAGCCGGCTGGGACATTACAACCATTGGATATTCCGGAATGGAAATGGGAGCATATCACGATGGACCTTGTAGTGGGTTTGCCTCCCACGAAAAGTACCAAATATACTTCCATTTGGGTGATTGTAGACCGCCTAACTAAATCGGCACATTTCTTACCCATACGATTTGGTCAGTCCACTGAAAGTCTGGCTAAATTGTATGTGCATGAGATTGTAAAACTACATGGAGTACCGGTATCAGTTGTTTCTGATCGTGACGCACGTTTCACTTCTAGATTCTGGAAGAGCTTGAATGATGCTCTGGGCACAAACTTAAAGTTTAGCACATCTTTCCATCCACAAACAGATGGACAGTCAGAAAGAACTATCCAAACACTTGAAGATATGCTCAGATCTTGTGCGCTAGATTTTGCGGGGAATTGGGACTTCCATCTACCATTAGTTGAATTCGCCTACAATAATAGTTTTCATGCCAGTATCGGGATGGCACCATATGAAGCATTATATGGTAGACCATGTCGATCTCCCTTATGTTGGAACGAGGTAGGTGAAAGACAAATTCTTGGACCAGAGATTGTGTTAGACACTACAAAGAAAATAGATATTATTAAGAAGAGATTGGTAGCCGCCCAAAGCAGACAGAAGAGTTACGCTGATCATCGGAGGCATGATCTGAAATTTGAAATTGGAGATCAAGTCTTCATTAAGATGTCACCTATGCGAGGAGTAGTTCGATTTGGGAAAAGAAGAAAGTTAAATCCTCGATATATAGGTCCTTTCTTTATTATCAAGAAGATCGGAGAAGTTGCTTACCAGATTGATCTTCCTCCTCAGTTCAAGAATCTACATGATGTTTTTCATGTTTCAATGCTAAGGAAATACATACATGATCCATCACATGTGATCGAGTATGATATTCCTGAAGTACAAGAAGATTTGTCTTATGAAGAGACTCCAATCGGGATCATTGATCGTAAGGAGAATAAACTAAGAAGACGTACTATCTCTATGGTCAAAGTCTTATGGAAGCATCACAAACATGAAGAAGCTACATGAGAGATAGAAGAAGATATGAGAGCTAAATATCCTGAACTTTTTGGTAAGTCTTTTGACTCGTAAATTTCGGGACGAAATTTTTTTTAGTAGGGTAGATTGTAACAACCCATGAAGTAAGAAGGATATTAATATAAATTTTCCATATAATAGTAGTGAGAAGGAATAATAAAATAAAATAAAATACTTGTTAGAAATAAAGGGGTAGCAACATAAATTTCATATAAATAATAACAGAATGAGGAAGGGGAAAGAAGCCGTGGATGGCAACATACATTTTTGATGTGACTTGTGCATGTCAAATCAAGCAACAAATGTGAAAGAAATAATAATAAAAGAGATAAGAAGAGTTGGTGGAAGTACGTGAGGCATGGCATGGCAGGCATGGGTACCGATGCAGATTTGAAAAAAAATATAATATGAGATGGATAGGACAGGAGAAGGATGTGTGCGTACAAAAAAAAAGAAGCCAAAAGCTTTCTTCACGCAGAAAGCATCAAGTCGGTAGGCAAGACTTACTTGCCTTACAAGTTGGGAGGTCGGCATGCGGAATAAACCTCAACCCCATACTATAAATAGGGGGAATGGTTGGCATTAAAAAATATCAACGTACAAACAAGAAGAGAAATTGTGAGAGGTACAACCAAGAGAAAGAGAGAGAGAGTACCAGAGGTAGAGAGAGACGAGTGAAAGAAATAGAGAATTAAAAAGGGCCGATCTAAACTAGGTATGGTTTCTCCTCTTTTGAACTCCTCTATTTTTAATTTCTGTTATGCAATTATTCTATTTTCTTCATGCCAAATATTTTTGCTATGCAATAATAATTATGTTTAGGAAATTTCGTAATTTCAGTTATATGTAATCTTGTTAAACGTCGACCTTGAAAGGGCAATTGTTCTATGTCATCGTTGTATCGTTTCAACGTAAGTCTAAACTATTATGTAGATGATTTAGTATGCTATAAGTATATTATAAACCAATTGATTACATAAGATATGAAAATGTTATATAGTTATTGTAATTGAGATGAGGGGTATTATACCATGTTATATTAAAGAAGGGTACATGTGTTTTAATAATTGTATACGATAAGTGCCTACAAATTTTAGTGTATGGTTTATTTTAATTAAATATTGTCAGGATAAGATATGAAACTCTAAAATAGAGTAGAATAAGGATTGGCACCATAACGGCATATGGAGCTAAGTGCTACGCTAAGGCGGGAGCCACCTCTAGAGTCCATTTGTCGGGTCCTAAAGGACATATCTGGCCTAAAGGGCAACACCTTCCGGGGGTGTCGGGTTCAAGGGAACCTCGTGGAAAAAGTCCACTATTTGACTCAGCGGCTGTTGTCATTTTGATCTGATCTGTAAGTACTCTATAAAAACCACTTGTGCCAGTGGTAAGTAAAATGCACCTTATACGAATGTAAGGGTAATATGGACCAAACAATAGTAATAAGAAAGTATGCATAACACCCTGATCTGTTTAAGAATATAATTCTTGTTCTGAAAATTTTATGTTCATTGCTTCTTATGATTATTTTGTTAAAAAAAAATACCAATAAAACTTTGATGAGTTATATTGCTATGGTTAACTTTCGCTTAAAAAGTATTTCGCCAATCTGTTTCCTATTTATGCCATACCAAGCTATTTTGCTTACGAGCACTTTTGTTCCGCTCCTGCGATTTTGCCCTGCCGCAGATATATCTGAAGGATAGGGTGCTGAAGACGGATAAAGCAGAGGAACACAGGACTAGAAGCAGTAGTAATAGTAGTAGTTCTTTTTGTTAAATGTAATACACTGTGATCATCTGTGACTTTGTTAGAAGAAATGAAAGTTTATCTTTTATGACTTTAGTGTGACTATGAACTGTGGTATTGATATTCGCAAGTAACACCCCGGACCCGATGTGGCATTTTTATATGAAAAAAAAATATACTTCCGCTGGCCGCTCGGATCTGAGGTCGTTACAGGTTGGTGTTTCCTCCAGAATGGTTGTCACTGTTTGCTCTTATCATCAGTCATTCAGAATAGTAAATTTCATTGCATGACATGAATAAATGTTGCGACTATGCTATTCGCAATGCCAGATTCTTCTAATATTTAGTGTAACTAATATGATTTTTGCAAGATATGCACAATACGATAAACTGAGGCTAGACTATTCCAATTTAACATAAATGCTTGAAATTCGTTATCAAAGCATTGACATGGAAGCCTGAAGCGAATGCAAAATTCTTGAGAACCACATGATCAAAACATTCATTAGATGACACAAAAAATGAAAATAGAGTTATGAAGTTGTCACCAAAGTGTTTGCGAGAGGAACTCCCCCTTGGAAAAAATGACACCCCTATACTACCATCACAGGGGGTCTTGATGTTCTGCTGTCAATGCCCAATGTTCCAATCTTGCTACATTGTGCTTCATGGTGACCGTCCTCGATTGCTATGTCTCGAAATGAAATCAATACCTCTCGGAGAAGAAAACTTGGCAGAGAATGGGGGACGAGAATCTTCTGCTGCTGTGCTTCTGTAACCCATCCACCCTATCGCATATAAAAAACGAGGACTCAAGCAGTTAGAAAACGTAAGGAGAAATGAAATTACGAGCATCTTGATCTTAAAACAATCCAATCTTAATCAAAACACAAAATACAAGGTCAACAGAATATAATGCAAGGAGTCCTTATCTTCCGTACGTACATGTTGTACATGTGCATCCCACAGCCGTTTCTGTCGTGACTCGTGGCTCGCAACATGCATCATATGATCAAGCCCGACTCAACACTATGTGTGCATGTTTCCAACATTTTAACCTTACTTTTCCAAGACTAGTCAGATTGCAACATAAGGAAGAAGATGGGTCGGAATGAGGGAGCTTGTGTTAGATGTCTTGTACTTCTCTAGATGCATGAGATATATAGGGTTGTTCTCCATCTCGTTTGCCCCAAAATTCGAATCCGCCCCTTCAATTTTGATATTTTACATTCATCCAATGTTTATTGTTCGTTTTTCCCACATTTCATATTTCAGATTTATTTGTCATTGTTGATTGAGAAGAGAGAATGCCTTATTAGAATATGGTAACCTAAGACTCCTTATACAGGGAGAGTTCGAGTGTTAGGGTTACACAAAATAATCATTATAAGGAGAAAAGCCTAGCGTATCCTTAAGTAGGTGGAAATTGGAATAACAAAATCCCTCTCAATATTACTCTTGGAACCGGAGCATATATAAATCAATCATGATTAGCTTGTTACAACATCTAACACCATGTGCGTGGGAGAGAGGTTTGATGAACATATCAATAATCCGATTTTTAGAGGATACACTGGACAATCCTTCTCTTTCTTCTTGTTCTTGGATATTTTGTTCATATATATCTTCTCTTTGTTTCCGAGCCTATATAGAATTATAGTCAGAGTTAGAAAAAAATCTAGGGAAAACCTCTAAAATGATTGCAATATTTGACATTGGATATAGAAAAGTTCTCAATCGAATCAATTTAGAAAGAACATCATTTTGGGATGTACACCAATATTCTTTATTAATTCTCTAGTGTAATGGCAATCAACTTCAACATGTTTAGTGCACTCATGAAACATGATGTTATTAGCTATCCAAATTTCTGCTCGATTGTTGTACATGAGTTCCATAATCTTAGCGGGGGTTACATGAATATTTGTATATACGAAACAAATCAATACTAACTTCGTTGCTGCTTGAGCCATGATTATGTACTCCCTCCAACCACGGAAATGCAAAACAATTATCCGTTTCTTACTCCTCCAAGTAACTTGGTTTCATACCACATAAGTATAGAAACCAATAGTGGATTCTCTGTCTAATATGCAACCTCCATAGTCGGCATTAGATAGTCTACAAGGTTAAAAATGACAACTTTTGTGAATGAAGCCCTTTTCCTGGATAGGAACTGATGTATCTCAGAACCATCATGGATGCATCAGAGTGAGATGGAGCAAGAGAGTCCATGAAGTGCTTTAGCTTGCCAACTATTAGTGATATATTTGGTTGTTTGATGGTAAAAAATATAAACATCCCAACTAGTTGTCTATATCCCCTTATGTGTCCAATCTCACTTGGCTCATAGATGTGTTTCGTGGGATCCATCGAAATCTGTGTTGGCTTGGACCCTATTATCGAAGTCTCTTGTAGTTGGTTGGTGACATACTTTCTTGGAGACATTACAAGAACTCGTATGGAATGAGCAATCTAAATCCCAAGGATGTACCTCAGGGGCTCAATATCTTTAATAAAGAACTATTCTGCTAGTTGTTTCTTTACAACTATAATGCATTTGGAAGTTAAAGCCATCATATATGAGGATGATATCATCCATATAAACTAGCATGACCACTTTGCCTCTCGTAGATCACGACACAAACAAGGTTTAGTCGGATGGAAATATAGAGAGTCCCAAAGCTCCTAATTTTTGGAATCAAACTCGAGGGCTCTGCTTAAGCCAAGAGATGTCCTTTTTCAATGAGCATACCTTCGGATATTCCACTTGAGCCTCGAAGCCAGGAGGTTCCTGCACATAAACAAACTCGTGTAGATTATTATAGAGAAAAATATTCTTCATGTTAAGCTGATGGTGGGGATAATCAAGTTGTATGTCCTCTGAAATAAGGATATGTACTGTTGAAAGATGTACGCTCAGTAAAAATGTGTTCCTCAAACACATGCCTTCTTCTCCCTCCCTCTTTTTATCTCTCACACAAAGTTCCAAATTTCATGAAATTTCGGTGAAATTTCACCGAAATTTCAGTTTCGACAAAATTTCGCAAAATTTCGATTTCGATCGACACCACCGAAATCGAAATCGAATTCTCGATATGAACCCTTCCTTCACAAATCTAGGCTGATTTTGGCCGAAATGGGCGAAATTTCGTCGAAATTTCGAAATTATTTCGTTTTTTCGCCATCTCGAAATGAAATCGAAATCGATATTTAAAACCTTGCTCTCACATATATGCTTTTTCGTTATGTCACTAATTCTCGCGTTGTGGTTGCACTGCACCAAAGAACTTGCAATGAATGGGAGGGGTGGAGCACGACTTCTGGTATTGTTGCGACTAAGGAAAAGATCACGATATTGGGTAGGAGATAGGGATGGGGGACAAGCATGCTCTAACATATGGTTAGGAATGGAGCTTGTAATAAAAGGGAGGAGGGAGTCGGGACTGAACTCATGAAGTATGAGATGAGGGATGAATCTTGCATATGGGAGGAATATAACTTACAAAGAGGGAGGAGGAGCCTGAGGTAGAGTTTGTAGTTGAGGGATGAAGCTTCATTGAGCCTATCCTCTCTCTACTTTAAACGGGTAATGAAAATAGGTGATCTCCTTTTATGAAATAGGTAGGAATGAGAGGGGGGGGGGGGAGTTGAGGAGAGAGACAAAAATTGGTTTGGAGGAAGATTATGAGGAAGATGGGGAAGAAAGGTCAAAAAATGGGAAAAAAATATAATTTATCATTTGTTTTTATAAATATTTTTATTACTTTTGGCGAAATGCGAAGTTCTGGAATTCCAATGGAGGGATAAGGAATCCTTTTGGGTTTCGATTGATAAGAATTGGTCAGGCTAAGAAGAGGGACACACGAAGTTTCCGCGCTGATCTAGGCGATGTGGCTAGCCGGAAATGCTGTTGTCTTTCGGAGGGAGGGGGTAGGGGAGATTTTATTCCGAAAATGTACTTGGGCACGACAACGCTCTCCTTCAAACTTGGATCTATTTTTTAATATTTAATATTTTTTTGGATGGGCCTCTAATGAAGGTTCATCCCATCTTCTCTTAAAAAATATTTTTATTATATTTTAGTTATTGGACCATCAAATTTAAGTCTTGACCTGTGGGCCTTAAGGAAGAGGTGAATGTGGGGGAGGAATTTTTTTTGCAATATCTTGAAGGGTACAAATGTAAACTCTCTTCTTTAGACCATTAATCCTAATAGTTTTACTAATGCATTTTAATGGTAGCAGTTAATGAGTTTTACAATAGTAGAATTATGATAACGATAGGACATGTTTTATTGCAATATTTTGGAGAGACATAAATGGAAAAATTCTAAACTTTTTTTTCATAGATTTGATAGTTGACTTTCTGTATACTCATAAACTATCAATAATCTCACTTTATCAATCTATATATTCACAGCTCAGCCATGGCTTGTCCCAAGCTCGGGTAAATGAGGATGGTTGCGTTAGGTAGCCGGCAATCAGCTTAAAATCGAGAATAACCAAGAAAGACACATTTAATCGCACGAGGAGTCAGTTAGTCAGTAGTGTAAAAATTATGGACAAATGCTATACACCCAAAAATTCTCAGAGGTAGAGGAAAGGGTGACTCATTGGGATATAGTGATGAAAAAGGGGTGGATCCATTAAAGAGGTAGAAGGGACCCTATTGATAAGGTGGAAAACAGTAAGAACTGCATATCCCCAGTAGGTTTTAAGAACTTTCATATGAGTGAGAAAGGAGCGAACAATAATAAGAAGATGCCCGAGTTTCTGTTTCTCTACCCCATTTTGCTGAGAAGTATACAGACATGAGGTTTGATGGGTAGTACCTTGGGAGGCAAAGAATGTTGTCAAGTCATGTTGAGTGAATTCCAAAACATTATTAGAATGAGATATTTGAACAATTGGGGAGAAAATATTTTTGTTATACTGAAAGAAAATTTTGCCAATATTATTAATCTCTAAACATTTCTTTAACAAATAGACCCAAGAGGATCGACTATAATCATCAACTGAAACAACAAAATACTTATGTCCATTCAGAGTACGGACTGGATATGGTCCATATATGTCTTCGTGGACTAGAGAAGATGGAACTTCGTGACAAGGCTCAATTCACGTAGGAAAAGACACTCAATGATGTTTCCCGAATTAGCACGCCTCGCACTTAAATTGCTTGAGCATAGAGAGTTTAGGGAACATCATGGAGATGGCCTTGGTAGAAAGGTGACTGATGCGAAGATGCCAGAGAAGGGTATCGTTGGAGATAGATGTTGCGCCATAAAAATTGGAATTAAAAGGGATGTCGAGATAATAGAGGATGTTCTTCTCATATTCCCCACCAAAAATTGGCCTCGTCCAGATGTCCTGAAAATAAAATAGAACTCATAAAAAATAACCATACAATTAAGCTCAGTACATAGTTTCTACATAGCTTCTGAATATATAATAGACTAAGCAAGAAAATAAGAGCATAATGAACTCCAGTCAGTTGGAGTTTGAAGGAAAACTCTATAGTACCAACAACAATAACAAGGGAATGGATCCCATCAGCAACCTGAACGGTCTTTACAAAAGAAGACATATGTGAAAATGTAAGCAGACTACCTTCTCCGTCAGATGTGTAGGTGCTCCTGAATCAACAATTCAAGCAGAACTAGAGGCAGAGACAGAGTTGGCTATTGTACACGACTTAGTAGCTAGACCAACAGTGAGATTAGAAGCAGAAATGTCACTGGCGGAGGGGCTGGCGTTCTGTAGTAGCTACCTCAGATGGGGGTATTCAGAAGTCGTAAATGGTGCATGTGCTCCACCGGAGTGCTAATCCGACATGTCCTTAGTGTTATCATAGGATGCCTCATACGAAGTTGTCTTATAGGCGCTGTTGGCATTAGGTTGTATGCCAAACTTCGCCCAACAACATTCAGATGGATGGTTCTAGCATCCATAGTATATACACGCTGGATAACAAGTATTGGCAGAATCACGTCCTCATCCATGACCAAAGTTACGACCACATCTTGACTTGCGACCACGGCCATGACCGAAGTCACAACCTCATCATCCCTGATAACTATGTCATCCTCTGTTCCCTGACGATGCATGGTGAGTTGTAGTATCCCCATATGGTATGATGGGAGGATGCTCAACAAGCGTCTCAAGATCCTGCAGATGATCAAAGATGGTCTCAATGGTGGACAGTGTATCAACCGTCAGAAACTGGTCCTTTACAGGCTTGTATCGTGGATGTAGTCCAGAAAGAAATCGATAGACATGCCATTCATCACGCTCTTCCACCTGTTGATCACAACATGCTGTCTGAAAAATGAGGAGCTCAAACATTCTAATGAGCAGCCTGTGGTACTCGACAAGACTTGAATCTCCATGAGCAGCATATCAGATCTGCATGTATATATATCAAAGAACCGGGACTTGGTTGTCTTCTGTGAGTATGTATGCTCAAAATTCTCCCATATTGGCTTTTCAGTATCCTTGTAGAGGAGACTTGCTGTAATATTTGGATCTACGTTGTTGGTCATCCAAGTGATAACCTGGCAATTGTCAACATACCATATGTCGTAGTCCTTGTCCGTCTCATTGTGTGGATCTTTGGTAAGAACACAATTCTTGCACTGACCACCGATGAACACCTTGAAGGATCGATCCCACATACATAGTTATCCGAGCCTTTCGATTTGATAGAAGTACCCTGTACCATCATCGAAGAAGTCGGGTACACGGGTTGTCTCGGTGGACATTATGGTGATTGTGCAGGTCAAGAAAATGTGTCCTAAAAGATATAATTATTGTCTTAACCAAGTGTGAGGGTGACCTAGGTCACCATTTCAGATGATGAAGGCCAGATGTATTGGTCGGAGTTTTGAAGGGCCTAACAGCACAACGGGGTGGTCGAGAAGCCCTGGTGGTGCTGTCAGAGCCAGCGAGAGGGCCGCTGGCGGTGAGGAGGATGCTCGCAGGAGGTCTCCGCGAGGCACGTCGATGGTGAGTAGGCGGGCTATAGGGGTTCCTCTAGGCGCTGGAGGTGCACGAGTGACGCGTTGCATGCGAGGTAGAGGCCTGAAGGGCCTTATGTGAAGCCCTGGTCGGGAGAGGAGGAGTCCGCACAACGAGGAGGGCTGGTGGTGGCAGTAGGGATGGGTATTGGGTTGGGCCGGCCCGACCCAGCCCGTAGCCCGGCCCAAAAAACTCAGCCCGGCCCAAGCCCAATAGAGTAATGGGCCGGGCCTGGGCCTAAAATCTGGGCCCAAAATTAGTTTGGGCCGGGCTCGGGCCTGGGTCGGCCCAACCCGACTTGGCCCGAGGCCCGACCCGTTTAATAGCCCGAGAATTGGCCCGAGCCCGGCCCGAGATTTGGCCCGATTTGGGCCCGCGTAGCCCGGCCCGATAATTGGCCCGAGATTTGGCCCAAGACCCCTCCCCCCTTTAGCCCTACCCGAGGTCCCGAACCCCTTTTGCCCTAACCCATCTAATTCCCTCGCGAGCGCCGCTCCTGCCCTCCCTCTCCCTACCAGAGCCCGCGGTCGCCATCCCTACCGCTCCCTCGTGTCGTGCTCCTCCAACTCAAGGCTCCGGTGCTCCGCGGCTCCGCCAACAGCCACGATCCCCCTCCTGTGAGTCTGCAATCCCCCTTCATGCCTTCAATCCCCCCTCTGTTTGTGAGATAATTATCCATGTGCATTTGTTTTATAAATATATAACATAATCCGAACTCATAATGTAAATATATAGCAGGTTTGAACTCCCAGTATGAATATACAGCACGTTCCAAACCCATGCTAGAAATATAGTAGATAAAAACAATGCAATAAATGTATAGCATAAGTTCTGAATACAACATTACACCAACACCCATTCATATGCAGCTTTATGCAGAAGTGTCCTCTTCTTCGGCCCATTAAAACACCGCTATGTTCGACCGTGTTAGGTAACCAAATTTAAAAATAAAATAATAAAGCGGAAAGATGTAGGTTCATTTTTTTTGTTTTGAGAAAACAATATATCTTGAGATGATCAAACACTTGTAATAAAAGTAATAGTTTTTTTCCTCTCAGCTGTTGAATTTTCATTGGATGTGTCATATCTTTAGTTGCAGAGCACCTCTTTTGAGAGTAATTGCAGAGCACCTCTTTTGACAGTAATATATGTTGATTCTTTGCAGTTTGCTGGTATAAATGGTGTTCTGTACTACACACCTCAAATTCTTGAGCAGGCTGGTGTAGAAGTTTTATTTTTAAACCTTGGAATTGGTTCTGATTCAGCTTCAATTCTCATCAGCACCCTCATTACCCTTTTGATGCTTCCTTGCATTGCAGTTGTTATAAGGCTCATGGATGTCTCAGGAAGGAGGTTAGCTTTCCTCTATTAAATATCTATTATATTTTGCAGTTTATACACATCTCAAGAGCTTTGATCTATTTTAAACTTAAAGAGGTTTGGCAGATAACTTATGTGCTGAGTTTCCAACTGGCTATCTAGCTTTTAACTTGAAATTGATATGCTATTGTGTTGGATATAAAGAGAATTCATACGATAGACCAACAATTCAACATTGTGTGTGTGCAGATGGGCCGGCTCGGCCCAAGCCCGGCCCGAAGAAGTTGGGCCGGGCCTGGGCTTAGGCCGAAGATTTACAAAAACTGCGGGCCTAGGACCGGCCCAAGGCCCGAACTATTAAGATGGGCTTGGGCCTGGGCCCTTCAGGGCCCGACCCAGCCCGGCCCATGCCCAACCCTAGGTGGCAGTGAGGCCTAGGTCAGAACACAGGTCCAGGACCCCTTCTCTGATACTATGTGGAAAAGATAAAACATACAATGAGATATTTTATTCAGAAGGTCTAGATGTCCTTATATAGGACGGAACCCTGGAGTGCTCATAATCGAGAAAATACATAAATACCCCAAGAGGGGTTACAATAAAATAAGGTAAACATAAACGCATCTCTAACAATGTTCAATCAAACACATCGTAGAGCTTGTTGTTTAGTTTAAGAGTTCATGCTTAAATCGGATGGTCATGTAGATATTTGCCTTGAAAGTTGAGGCTCATGTTTGCATGTATAGTATATATTGTGACTAGCATATATATTCTTTGGGATGATATCTCGAACGATAGGGGCGAAATGGAGAAAAAATGATGCCCAAATGGACCCCATTTCTCTTGATAATTGAAGGAAGTTGGTGATATATCAGTGTATCACCCATACAGTGATAACTCACAGACATGTTTATGATATATTTTTTTATTCCTGAGAAAAAGATAGAATGCAACTTTCGATATAGCGATAACGAAGTATCGGTGAAATGTTACATGTATTTTGTGAAATTTAAGGTCATGGTATATTCACAGTAATAATCAATTTCCTTCCATATTGCTTTTAAGGCATCTAGTAACCGGCAACCGAGCTTTCTCCTTGTTCATATTGTAGACATCCCTGCTCAATTTATACAAGTGGATATCATGTTTCTTCTTTTTGTGCATGCTCTCCAACTTGAGACACTGCTCTCTAGCAAATTTATTTAGAAGGATGAGAGGTTCAGTATCTGATTCCAATTTATTCATTATTGTCTTTGATGTACCTCAGATCATACAGTTAATCTATATGGCTTGCATTTTTTTCTTCCATCAATACAACCTCCATGACCCCTCCATGCCAAAGAAACTTCGGTAGCAGCGGATCACATCAAGTAATTAGTCCTTGTTAATTTTATTGTAGTAACCTGAGTCGGCACGTTTTGTTTTAATAGTTATGGATTCAACAGTTTCACAAGGAAGGGCTAACAAAAGAACCACCAAGTCCCTCCAAAAAAAATGTTCACGCACAGGGGGCATAGCACTTGGTTGGGTGGAGGTGTTACCCTTAAGGGGTGGAGGCGTAACACCTCCAAAATTGTCGAGTAGAGGCAGGGGAAAGCGCATAGGCACAAAAGCTGGAACCAGGGGGAGAGGCATGGGTGATCACAGAGCGCCTGGAGGTGGCACTCTGCCTGGAGGATGGAGCCTCGAGGACAACAACGCCCTGGAGAATGCATTGGTGGCGTTGCTACCCTCCGGCAACAGTGAGGCATGGATTCTGGACGTTGTCATTGGGGTTCCTTGGATGTGTGCTGGAGAAATGTCCAATATCGTGTTTACGATAGAGAAGATGATAGAGAATCGCTAAGGATTTGATACCATGCAGAAAACAATCACCAAGTGATTTACGTGGAAAATCCTATAGAGAGGGAAAACCCTTAATTTCTCTCACTAGAGATCAGGACACTTTTCATTAGAATGTTTCAATAATAGGAGGGAATGGGTGCAATATATGATCCATCATCCAACCATCCGTTTGCCCAAGAAAGTAACTCAATATCAAAATTTCGGAATTTATACTCTCCAGCGAGGCGAGAGACATCCTACCTATCTCGATGTTGGAAGTTTGGAACGTCGATATAAGGTTATACTTATATGGCAGAGATTGGAATGTTGACACTAATAAGATCTTTCTCACTCTGCCCCTTTGTTGTATCACTTGATTGATTCAAGGTCTTAAATGTGTTGATTCTAGGTAGTTTATGATTGAAACTCTGGGAGCGAGATAAGGCTATGTGTGAACTATGGTAATGTCCAACATAGAAAATTATTTATTGGGCAATTTCTTTCCCGGGCAAAGGGGATGGTAGAAATCCGAAATGCATTCAGTTAAATCCCCAAGTTGGGACTTCACTGCTTTAGGAAAAATTGTTGAAGGCGTTTATGTTTGTGTTTTGACTTATGGGACTGTCATGGTAATCTCATTACAGCTTGTTGTGTTATCGTCTGATCCTGATGTTTCCTGCAGCCATCGTGAGGCACTCCTCTCAACAGGACAAACTTCGGATTGTCGCCAACGTTATTTCATTCAGTTGATTTCTTCCTTTTTGCGAGTTCCACGTCATTTTCATGTGCATAATAACCTCCATGGAAATACACTTCATCAACATGTGAAAGGGAATGGGGTTTGAATTTGGATTACACTTGAACTCTCGTGTATCTATGTTCAATCATAAAGTTACGAACATTACTCTGCCTTTATTTATTTTTCGTTTAACCATGCTGTCAATGTATTATGTTGCTGCATATCTCTTAACCCCCATTAAAAGATCAGGATCTGCTCCAAAATCAAAGAAGGAAAAACAATATATGGAGTATGCTTTTATAATTATTCAGATCTCAAGTCCGAATATATGAACATGGGTCATCAACTGCAACAGATACATAGCGTGACTCTTTGCAGTGTATTTCCAACGTAGCAAACTCTATACAGAAATTGAACAGAGGTTGTCCAACTTCAACTCTATACAACAACTACGTCGCTGCTCGTATAAAAAATCATTTCGGTTAACTCGAGAGCATGGCTTAAATTTCAGCGAAATTCGGTCGAATTTCGGACGAATATCGATATTCTGTCGAAATCGAAATTCAGCCGAAATGGCTGAAATGACCGAAATACGGGGGCCCTAATACAAAAAATGACCGAAATGATCGAAATTCCACCAAAATTCCGTTTCGGTAAGTCACCGAAATGGGGATCGAAACCGACATTTAAGGTCTTGCTCGAGAGTCACCGAAATGGTGATCGAAACCGACATTTAAGGTCTTGCTCGAGAGAACGCTTAAAGAATCCGAATCTTTCTTGTCAAAGTCGGGTGTTTAGACCGGTTTGGGTACCCAATGATGGGAGGAATAAGTATTCTGATGGTGAGATGCAACCAACTAGAATTATGTTGCTTGTGTTCTCTTCTCTTCTTATATCTGACGTTGATCTAGATTTAAATCTACGTTCCACCAACAAGAAACAGTGTTCTGCGATATTAAAAAAAAAGGAAATTTTACAATGATGCTCCTATAAACATTGGTGTCACCTAAATGCCACTTGATTATATAGAATTACATGTGCGCCGCAACATTGTTTTGTCATTTTTGTTTGATGTTGATGTTTGCGATAGTTGCGAGTTATCTCGTTCCTTTCAATGATTTGAAACTTCCTATTTACTTTGCACGGATTTGACTTCCGGTTAGGGCATGGGCTTGACAAGAATGCCCGGTTAGTGCATGGGATTTAAAAAATTCTCAGTCAGGGCACCGATCGGCGAACGGTTCGCCGATCGGCAAACCGTTCGCCGAATCGGTGCTTCCATACGAAAAATAATATTCCGAAATAATATTATATATTATTTTTAATATATATAAAATTCAATCAGCGTCAGTGGAAGCATCGATTGGTGAATCGTTCGCTGATCGATACCCTGATTGGGAATTTTTTAAATTCCATGCCCTAACCGGGCATTCTTGTCAAGCCTATGCCCTAACCGGGAAATAGCTCTACGAGTTTGGGTTGGAGATTCTCTTGTGAGTAGGTGAACCTGCCCACACACGTATGCACGTATACATGCACACATCGTGCACACACCCAACATGCACATGCCCATGCACAACACGCCCACGCCCATGCGCGCACACACACTCAGCACACACATGCATGTGCAACACGCTCACACATGCATGCAGACACACACACACACGTGTGTGTGCGCGTGCATCTGCGTGGGTGGGTGTAGGTGCATGTGTTTCATCATATTCGAAGTTTTTGTATAACTTGATTTCTATCTTTTTTTTTGAGAAATAGTATATGTATAATTAGTATACAGCTAATTTTACATCAAGTAGGGATGTGGCATTTGCTTAGAAGTGTCCATTTTATAAATGGATGGGTAGTGATTTATATATGAGTACGGGTTTGAAAATAAAGAAACTTACCTCAAACCCGACTTGCTGACATCCTAAACCTAACAATCTTATAAATAGAATCATTGTATTTTTGGCGATAATACGCACAAATCTTTAAAAACAGACAAGTAAAATGTTTTGACACAAATATCTTGTTTTTTATAAAAAGATTTGCATGGATTTGAGGGGGCATTTTTTTATAAACATCGTGGGGGTACCTTGGTAAATAGTATGACATTTGTGATTATGAATTTCAAATGTATTTTGTCAAAAATAGTTTGATTTTTTTAACAAAGTTACGAAACTTATCTTATGGATATAATCTTCATAATCCAAGGTGACGATAATCCAAGGTCTTTGTAAGTAATATCCATTGGTTATAGGCCATTGTTTTTATTGTTGTTGTCCAAATCTATTATGTTACATCTGCTACTTAAGTAGCAATGAATGTTTGCATAGTGCTGAAGTTGGTCTTGAATCGGTAGGGCTACTGACCAAGGATTTATTTATCGTTAGGTGACTCATCCGATTTAGTCATACTTAGATAGTTGTTTTTTTTAAATTATTTTAAACATGTTATATTAATCATCTTATATTTAGTTTACTTTAGAAAACCAAAAAATAATAACAATAAGAACAATAATAAACATCTGTAAAAAAATACAAGTTGATCGAGTAGCCAGGTAAACCGACAAAAATCGATTTGATTGACTGATGAGTCATTTATCCCCAACTCGATTAGCGAAATAAATCGGATGATTTTTGCAAGCTCGATGAAGTCATCTCCTTAAAAACATTCGATCCTCATCTGAATCCATCATGTGGGAGAGAATAAGATGAGTATATTCTAAACTCATCGTTCAGAATATTAAAACGCTTTTCCGAATGCCCAATCATTCGGAAAAGCGTTTTAATGCTTGGATGCCTACATGACTTTTAGACATTGACTAAACAATGAATCGATTGTGATAGGATATCCATATATAGTATTATTTTGGATGGTCGAGAAAGAAAGAAAGCATTACTTGTGAAACAATGGACAAGTCTTCTCTCCACTTTTATCTATGGGCGAATGGGGCCATATGACGAAGCAAAGCATTACGTTAGTAGTTTGTGTGTCAAGAAGCTTTTGTATTATTCATTTTATTTTCAATAATTTGGTTGGATTATTTTGCACTATCCAAATAATGATCAAACTAACCATCTATGACCCATTATTCATTCTATGGATGGATGGTAGTAGTGGTTGTTGTTGTTTTCTTATTTGTCATCTACTTTTCCTTGTTTGAGTCTTCTTGATTGGATGTCAAACATTTGTCAACATGACTGTCTACAATGTTTGAAGAAAAATCTAATCCCTTAACAAAGGGTTAAGGTAAAAGAAAATTATCTATCTATAGTGTCTCTTAAAGAAATATGAAACTGAGTTAAAGTAAACAAAATAGTCGAAATACTTTTATAATATAGGCGAAGGCTCAAAGAAAGACAAGTGTTTCTGCTCCGACCATGGGCGGACCTATGTGCAGCCCAAGTGGGGCACATGCTCCCCCTGATTTTGGGAAAATTTTCTAACTATCCCCAATCTTGCGCCTTTCTTCTCCATATTCCTGTGGATGACATCTCATTCTTTCTCTACTGTGCCTCACCTCATCATTTTAATTGACTAATCACCTGTGCTCGCTCTTAATTCCATTATTGCTCCTCTACCATGGTAGATTGTAGCATGCATTATGGAAATTACACTTCGAATATTGCATCCTTTTCTAGCATTTGACATTTGGTACCACTCATGCATTATTATTTAATAAAAATTATGTAATGTCTATAAGCACCTTATTTATTTGTTATTATCTTAATTTTCCTCTCTTATATTTGCAGTTGGATGTATATGTTGTTAAATGTCCCTAACGATTCGTTCGTTGTTGGTTCTCCACTATTATTCTTTGATCTTTATATAGTGTTGTTTGTTTGCAGTAATGATCCAAATTGTTCTACCACAGTATTTTTTTGTCTTTTGTTGGTCATGAGTTGGAAAAAATAAATTCTTGTTATTTGTGACTACTGTATAAGTTCCTATCATTTCTAATTAGTTTTCTTTTTTACAATTTACAGGTCATTGCATAGTGAAAAGGGGATTGATTAGAGGTGCTTGTAGATCATGATATCCACACTAAAATATTCTTAAAGGAGCTTCAAAAGTACAATACATACCATATGTCCATCACATACTACAATTAAACTGAAGTTACGTGATTGAATACCTCCAAAATTCATTGTTATCTTCCAATGATAGATATAAAGCGATAAATATTATTCATTACAAAAGTATTTTTATTCTTAAAATTCACATTAATAAAAACTACTTGATTTTTTTTCAAAAAAAATCTTCTAATCATGGCTAAATTAGCTCAACACACGATTTTAGCAAAAACATCAATAGATACTTGTTGTTACACGAACCCTTAATTTATTGCAAATTTGAAAAATCAATGACAATTTACACTCCAACAAAATTGAAATAAGATGGAATAATTTGAATATTTATTGTCATATCTTTTGATGTTAATGAAATAACAATGAATATTATTCGTTGTTAAATTATCTTGTGTTCTTGTAATTAGCAATGGCAATCATATTCGTTGTTGATGCAGTGAGTTAACGTTGAATTATTCATTAAAACTTGTATCACTTGTTAGTAAATTTAACAATGACTAGAAGAAAAAAGTCAACGAATATAACTATTGTTATATGATTCATTGTTAAAAGATATAACATAGAATATGATATTAGTTTTCATTTAAAGAATTAAGTAACGGATAATATTCGTTGTCATATTTTAGCTACAGAAGATATGGCAATGAATATCAAATTATTTGTGGTCTTAAGTCTATTTTTATTGTAGTGTTACAACAAATAATATTTGAGTTGATATATTTAACATTGAATGATATACCACACAATATTTAAATTATTCATTATTACATATTAGCTATTATTATTATTCCCTCCTTGAGTTCTTGTACAATTCAAGACAATAACCCTTACATATCCTATTAGTCTTGTCATCTTTTGAAAGAGTGCCTCCCCTACCTTGAGATCCTAGATCGGTCACTCGCTCTGACCACTTGGGTACACATGTTGAGTCTACACGGAAGATCTAATTGGCGAGAATTTACAACAAGTAGAGCATGAGTTTAAAATCCTATCATCAATGCTTTTCTTAGAAACATGCTCGATTATGGTTTGAGCACTGCCATTTTTCTTTCGTATGGACATCAATTAATCCATTTTCCATCATCCATAACCAATCCAAAGACATCCTTCGTCATGTTAAATTCACAATACCATTTGGTGTAGCAATATTAGGTTTTATACCCAGTACTAACTCCATGTATAACTATAGAAACTAGAGTATCAACCATGCCACTTATCATCAAACGGTATCTTGTCGCCTTGGAATATAAAATCTGCGCTGAATGCAACCCGTTACCTAGCACAACCGTTGGGGTTGCGGCCTTCTAGGGTTATAACTTGAAGCCCAAGAGTGTAAAATCAATCCTTTGCATTACCTATCTCTGTCTACATAATATAATGTGAGAAAATATATATGCGTGCAATGCAAAGGCCCATTGTAGAAATGGCATCCACGAGACGATAACTTATCACAAATGAACCCATTGCTCTGTTGTGGGAAGAAGGGGAGGAGGAGAAGCGAAGCCCTATGCATATTCACTTGTAATTGTATATGTTCACTTCCATATGCTCTCAATACTTTCAAGCATTCTTATGTTGATAGCACTTTCCATTCATCTTGTATCTTTTTTTTTGTTGCATTCTTCTTTTAGCGTTCGAGGTATTTTCCCTTCGCATGTATCCCCTAATGTAACCCCATGCCCACTATCTTGCAAACAACCTCTCTCTTGTATTCAACACATATCATTTGTGTATATAACAATTTGAAGACACGGGGTTCAACCACAAATAATATGGCATGACATAAGAGATACTTAACGATTTGGATAGTCAGGAAAGCACTCATCTAAAAATGACCACGAACTCCGTTGTATGTCGATGGTTTCAGATAGTCAATATGGTGAGTTGTGGGGACAATGATTCAATGACAGCTCCAACGAGAAAGTGAGGGTGAGTATGGTTCGAGCCTTGGATAGCCCAGGCTATCACCAATTTATATGTAAAAATGCATGTTCAAGTTTATAATAAGATCTTAAGTTGGTCATGACTCATTTTTACTAAAATATGCATATTCACTTATGGTTCCCATATTGTCTCCTCAATATTCTAAATCTACCTTAGAATCTACCTTAGTAATATTCTCAAGAATTTAGATAGTGTAATTCTCCTTATTGCTCACCTTCTACCAACACAATAGTGTGCATCCATGCTCGTCAATGCTGACATGGTAGTGATTATTATATGTGAATTCTATCAGGGGGTAAATAATCCTTAAATATCCTTCTCACTCAACGGTACATGCTTGGAGTAAGTCCTCATGCATTTGGATCATTCTCATATTGTCAATATACCTGCATATGTTAGGCTAAACTAAGACACAATTCAAACTTCATCGTTTTCGTGAATTCTTCCTAGTAGCACCTTATGGGAGTTCCCATTCAAGAGGATGAAATGGTAAACATACATCTTGGTTTGATCTACTGATGTACAAGTCAAGGGCTGAATGATATAATTGATAAATTAGTAAGAAAATGGCATCATATTCATCCATAATGGGGAGACGAACACCACAAAATTCATGGAGATGATCTCCCACTTCCACATCAAGATAGTGAAAGCCTCCAACAAACCAGGTGGATGCTTGTGCTATGCATTCACTACATGATAGGTGAAGAAATGATTTGGCATGTTTTGCAACATCTTCCATAATTTCCTCCCACTATAAGGGTTAGCGTAGGTCTCCGTAAATTTTGAAGGTCAACTGATGCACCGGTTAGGAGATGCGAGTTTTGGGATGTTGAACCGGCTAAGAGAGGGCAATGAAGACCCAAGAAGTGTTGGAAGGTGATTATACAAAGGGATCTTAGTTTTTTGGATATAAGCCTGAGATTGACCCAAGATAGATCTGAATGGAGGTAAAGAATCCATGTAGCCGATCCTACTTAATTATAGGAAAATGTTTGTTGTTGTTGTTATTATTATTGTGTGGATGAACCGATAGTCTACAATTATGTTTCTCATCTACGACATCCCTCAATAGATCACCATCCTTAGAGATGCAAGCATGATCGCCACTTATATAAAATGTACTCGGAAACTTTGTATTATTAAGTTCATCCTTCAGGTTATGGTGGTACATGTCTTGTGGCTTGTTTTCTACCTACTAACTATGGACAATATTATCCCACAAATTATTGCACTTTGTTAATGCAATCATGGTTCTTAAAGTGTTATCAAATGAGTACCACTAAATAAGTGTCGTGAGCACATCTCAAGTCTATAGCTATGTTGCCATATCCATTGTACATGTGCACCTACTTGATGCATCTATCATAAAGTATACGTTAAGAGATTGCACAATCATTATCCTTCTGCATCTCAATCCACCGCTTATGCTTGTGTCCAGCTCTTACTAGTTGAAAATGTACTTGAGGCTCTTATGATACGTAAAGATTTCGAACATGGCCTCATATAAGTACTACTACAATACCTTCAATGAGAATATGACAACTTCAAACTCTCAATCGTGCGTAGCTAGTTCCATTTTTTCCCTTTAACTATCTTGTTGTGTATGCAACATCATGACTACATTGCATCAATCCAACTTCCAATCTATCATTATATGCATTGTTGTGTTCAATGAACCCAAAGGAACCAAAGAGAAGGGTGAGAATCGGAGTGGTGTTCTAACTCTGTGGGAAGTATGTGTGGATCAAATCCTAATATCCCTAATCATTTAATTATGAGTGGGTGACTCAACAATATAAGTGAAGCACGTGTAACCCTAATTTAAAAAATGGTGTGCCCTCAAATAGGAACATATAAGATGACATGGACCGTCCATTTAGTAAAAAAATAGCACTCATAATAAAAAATAGAACATTACCTTTTCAAGAGATAACATGCATGTGTGGTGTTTCTCTAGCGAATCCATAGTCAAGATGATAATAACTCTAGCTAGATGGTGAGAAGTGATGCATGCATATTGTGTTTGTCAATCTATACAGATATATCCTCAAATATTTGACATATTATGAACAACATTCAGTTATGCTTGACCACATGTGGGCATTTAGTTGTTGATCTAGAAAGTAGTGCGTGGCTCCTGAATTGAGCGAAGCTTATAAAAGAAATCTATACATAAAAAGCATAGCTTGAACAATATATCAAGAGGTGTGATCGCGTTTACAAATGATGACGTTATTCTATCCATATGGTAGCATTGGTACACTGGAACATGTTGTGTTGTAAGTCACTTATGGTGGGGGATATTAAGAACCTCGACCTATGGGATGAAAAGTCGATCATTTGACTAAACCAACAAATCAATTGATCTGGTGCTATACTAGGATGTGCCTAAAATTTTAGCATGTAGAGAAAACTAAGTACTGATACGGCCTAGTTGCTAACATTAGTAACACATGTGACCGCTTGGTTACGACAACTAACCTCCAAAAATGACATAATCTCTTCTAGATTGCAGCTTTGTGAATAGGTTGGAGGAATGATTGAAGTAGTGCCTCGAGTTTCTAAGGCATATCCCAATATGTGATGGGGGGTGAATTCACTTGTTCCATGTGATGTCACCATAGGGTGGAAGTCACGTTATCTACAAGAACAAAAGGAATTATGTTATGTTTCCTACTCATGCTTTGGTCATTATGGTTTTGATTGGTCTCCTTGTATCCTACTATAGGTTGCCTCCATCTTCATAGATGCGGTAACTACCTCCTTAATGGATGTCGAGTACAAAAACCCATTTGATTGCTTAAATCATAGATGATCTCCCATAAGTTCTCTACACGATAAATGATAACTGTGGATGAGTTGCGAGAAAGATTTGTGTAGTGAATCATGTCTTTATAGGTTGTCATCGACCTTTTGCTTTAAATATATGAACTATCTTCTTTCATCCTCTACCCAATGGTACATGTGCAATTGAAATGGAAAATACCTTGGATATTTGGTCTATTTATGGTTTGTCTGACATAGAAGTACGAAGAATGGAAGACTTTGTCCCGCTGGAGGTCGTATATGCAGTTTGGTGATTCTAAAGAATCCTCAGATACTACGTTTTGTTCGACTTCAAGGACTATGAAGGGTGGATGTTACCCTCTTTCTCATGAGAGGGGTAGTGGGAAGATTCATCATGCTACTATGTGAGGCCTCCACTTGATCAACACATTATGCTTCTGCATGCCTTGCATTGCCTAAACATGGACATCCAACTGTTGTGTCACATTAGGATCAACATGATGCATCATATCATTGCATAGAAAATGTCTTTATACTTAAAGGGATAAGTGAAACATCAATTACAAAATTAGAACTCATGCCACATGCCATAGTTTGAATCTTATTAATAGTTTAACATTCACGAGAGGGGATGGCGAATCATGCTTTGATAATAACTGTGACACCATGCCTCGATGGCCACGAGAACCAATAGAATAGGACGTATAAATAGTCCGACTCATCATTGATCTACAATGCTCAACAAAACCATCTTATGCATCAAATTAGCATTTGAATTACTTATTCATGGGAGAACTAGTATAACACTTCAAGTGTGGTATAGTCTTTTTTGACTTTCAACCATATAAGATAGATGGTTCACTACAACTGTTTCTCATACGTGCTTGTCTATGTCGATGGCATTATCGTCATATGAAGAAACAAGGATCTCTTATAATTTATCATCTCTTGTTTGCCAGACTGGGGGCAAGAATTCAAGTTCGAAATTGTACTCATTTACACTATTTTCTAGGAATCAAGATCAATTGCACTTCAAACACATTCATCCTCTTCTGAAAAAAATATCACATATCTACTATAAAATGCAACCATGACAATACATAAATGTAATCAAACACCGGTGTCTACCTCAACCATGGAAGGCCGTATCGATATCGATATCGTTTCGATATCGTATCGATACGATATTTCGACGATATTCGACGAAATATCGCCGAAATATCGTCCATATCGATGAGCCTTTGTTAAGAAAATGCATGGAAATCGGGATATATCGCCATATCGGTGCTCATATCGGTCCCATGTCGATATCGATATATCATCGATATATCGCGATATTTCCTTCCATGACCTCAACAAAAGTATATGATAGCTCACCACATCCTCATCTCGTAGTATGATTAAACATCAATTTCTTTACAATATCCCCACTTAACTCGAACTGCTAATGTATTTACAGTCAACAAAGCATGCCAAATTGTCAATGCATAAGTGGTGGAAGTCCGGCTGTGCCGATCCTAAGGTGGTTTCAAGAGAATGGGTCGAAAGAAGAAGATGTTTGAAAAGCGACATAATATTGAGGAGAACATAAGGTAAAAAACAAATGGAAGGAACTCACTCAAATGATATAATGGTAGAAGCAATGGGCTCTCTCTAGCGATAAGGGTCCCGACTCCACCCTCTCCTTAACTAGTACGAAAACAAGCACATGAAAAGATATTTTGAAAATTATCTATTTTAATAAAGGGATTTTTACCCGGCAGACCCTGTAATCTTTTGCAATTACCGCTACGACCTCTGAAACATCCTAATTCCTCCCTCAACCTCGTAATCTTGCTAACCCTTATCCCACAAACCCTGTGGTTAACTCCCATCCATTTGCGCCGTTAAAAGTGACCGGATTCCGTTATATTCTTATTTTATATTAGAAATTTTTGCACCTAACCCCCTCTACTCGCAACCAGTGTCCAGGCCGCTCCAGCCCCCGGCCTCGCCTCCCCTGCTCGAAGCACTCCGTACTGCCCGAAGCCCTGGCCTCTGCCCCGGATGTTGCCGGAAGCCTCCCCGCACAGAAGCACTCCCCCTTGCCGATAGCCCCCCCGCACCTGCTCGCAGGCCCGACCCTACCTCCCATGTGCGTCCCCCCGTGACACCGCCTGTCACCTCCCCTGCCCCCGGCTCCCCCTTCTCGAGACCCTCCCTCGCCGCCCCGATGCCGGTGATAGCCCCCCCGCACCTGCTCGCAGGCCCGACCCTACCTCCCATGTGCGTCCCCCCCGTGACACCGCCTGTCACCTCCCCTGCCCCCGGCTCCCCCTTCTCGAGACCCTCCCTCGCCGCCCCGATGCCGGTGATAGCCCCCCCGCACCTGCTCGCAGGCCCGACTCCGCCTCCTCGAAGCCCCCCGGCTCCGCCTCCTCGAAGCCCCCCTGGCTCCCCCATCCTCGAATCCCCCCCAGGTCGAGTCCCCTCGGACCGCATCCAGCCCAGCGCCAACCCCCATCACCGTCCCGCGAACCCCACCCCCCGTCCCCGGTTGCTGGAGCCCCCCTGCTCCACCCGGTCCCCGGTCGCATGAGCCCCCCGGCTTCCCCTATTGCAGGATTATTTTTTCTTATTTTTTTTATTTTGGGTAATCCTAACCGTTCAATGGTAAATGGGTTGGGTTAACTCAAGATTAACCCAAGTAACTAACTCAAATATAGTTAAAATAGACGGCAGGGTTTGTTGGGTAAGACGGAGCAAGATTACGAGGTCGAGGGAGGAATTAGTATGTTTCAGAGGTCGTAGCGGTAATTGCAAAAGATTACAGGGTCTGCCGGGTAAAAATCCCTTTAATAAAAATTAAATTTAAGAATGTTACTCATGGCACATTAATGAAAAAATATTGTTATGTTAAATGGAGCCATTTTTTATCAATATGAAGTTTGTAGATGTATTTTTATAACTTCCAAAGCTTCCACTCCTGCCCAAGCATTTACCCCAACAATTATTATATGCGGCATGTGCAGCGCGCGCCTACGTCTCCTATTGCATGTCCTTATCCCAACACATCAGAGCTGGATTCTCGTCCCCCACCTTCCCCTCTCTCGTTATTTTAACCTCTTCTATCTCTCCCTCTATTAATCCCTATGTACTGCTCGTCCATAGATCTCGGGCGTACGTGGTCACCTGCAACAAGGCCACCTAAGCCCCCGCTCTTGGCGCTGCCAAGGTCACCATTTTCTTGCTGCGGATCATCTTCCCGTCTCTGCAGGATCGTACTTTGACCCCTCCGGTCAGATCTTGACGTGGTGGTGACCACTGACCACCGCACTGGGCCGTCGTCTCCTCAATAGGGTCGGTACGCCCCTCCTGCACCTCCCTTTTTTTTTCTGGGAAAAAAAGGTTGGATCTTTTTGGCAATCTGGGAGGACCATTTTCTTGCTATTCCTGGAAACCTGATCCGTTTTCCTTTGCCGTGTTTCGCCCAACTTTCCGTGTCTTGTTGGTCGTCCGATGATGCCCCCTTGATGGCGACTAGGGTTCTTGTCTCGGTACCGAGGTTTGACCGGCGTTAAACGGTGCAAATCACGTTTTTAGAATGTGGGTTCGCTCAAAGTTGGTCGCTTTTGCATCGGTTGCTGCTTCTTTTTGACGATTTGATGGAAAGATCCGTTTTTAGGTTTTCTGAGGCTATGTTTTTATTGATGTCACCGAACCGTTTCTGTGATTTTTTTCCAATGGTTGAATTGTATGCGGTGCCATGATTTTGGCATAGACCTTTTTTTGTGTAGAAGGATTCAATGAGGACGTTGGCACGGGCGGTGCGTCAGCTGCGCGGTGCTTCACGGGCGTGTGGAGCGGAGTTGTTACAGAATGGAAGAGGGAGGAAGGACGGCAATGGGCCCTTTGCGAATTCGGGGAGGTTGGAGACCTTCAGGGCATTTCGCAGTAGCGAGGTCCTTAGATACCTGAACCTGTCGGTTTTCTCGCGGTCGCTGTCGATGCCCGTCGCTAACCGTGCTTCCGCAGGTTTGGTGCCTGCCCGGCGACTTCTGGTTTTTCTGCCTGTAGATTGAATTATGAATAATTATTGGTGTTGTGATGTTCTCTGTTATGATAGATACAGAGAAGGCGGGGCCTCTGCCAGAGTATGAGAGGAGGATTGCGTGTGGGGAGATTATGGATGGCGACGACAACCAGGTATGGACATGAATTATTACAGTAAATCTGTCTAATTGCTCTTTTGGTGAGATGGGCTCCATTCTAAATGTGTTCTTTTCGTGTTAATGATGCCAGCTTGGTACCATTGAGATATTGCAAAGGCTCTACAATCATCTAGTTGAATTGGAAGAAGCGTGCCGGTTGGATAGATATGCTTCATCTAGAAAGGTTGAAAGGTAAACCTTCTTGTTAAGACTCCACTCTGTATGGGATTTGAGTTGATTAATCTTTTCGACTCTTTTTCTCTTACCCTTGTTTGATTAAACCCTTATAGGAGCCGATGGTTGTGGACTCGCACGGTGCCACAAACTTCTGTCTCTCCGGTAAAAGGTTTGTATCTCTATGGTGGAGTTGGAACAGGGAAGACGATGCTCATGGACTTGTTCTACGACCAACTGTGAGTTGTGTCTTGCTAAACTTATCTTTCTTAACCCATTGGTGGTTACTGATTATATACTGTTGCAAAACCACATTAACAGCCATGCATGTGTATTATGATCTATGATGGAAATTAATATTCAAAATAGATAAGGTGGTCTAGAAAGTATTCATTAGTTTCTAATCAGGTTGACAAACAAATTTAAACACATTCAAGATAGACACTATAAACACGTCAATGTTATCCAGCCATTAAATTTGTTGTTGTTTGAACACATTCACATGGACATTATAAACATGCCAATTTGTAGAGGAGGCAAGGACCGGTTAGAAGCAGTTGGAGGAAAACCGCGGGAGTGAGACGAGAATATGGCTATAAAACTGCAGGACTGAGGTGAGAATGCGGCTATCATTTGGTGCTTTTTGCGACAAGGAAAGGTTGTTGGGTCACGGCTCATGGCTACATCCATTGTTTGAGAATGATGTGGCATTGCTTTGGTGAAGGTGGGTGATTGTATCAATAATTGATTTTGTGGTTGATATGTTGGTGGCCATGCTTCTCATATTGTCGGTGGAATTTGAAGAGAGACTATCATGGTTGATTCTCCTTGGGGTATGGGGGTGATATCCGTCATTCTCTTGAGGTGGAGTGGGTCCAGAGTGAGTTTGTCTGTGGTTGATTACCTACAAGAGCGATGGGAAGTAACTATGCTATTGATGTGGCGGTATTCATGCGTTTTCTCTTCACTAGGGGGTTTGGGGATGAGGAGTGAATGGCCCTTTGCTAGAGGATAGTTTGTTTTGGGGAATGGGTGTTTCACTTTAGTGGCTGAGGGGGTAGGAGAAGACAATTGTGGTTTGTTCTCATTGGGACACCCTGTGGTTATTGTTGAGATGTTTGGGGTAATTCTGCACATTAGGTATCCATAATGTTGAGTCCTTGGTGGCTCCGTAGGGGGAATATATATGGTGTCACTCGATTATCGGAAAGCCTTTTTGTGTTGCTTTTGGAAGAGCTATGCCGAGTGCATTCTTTGGTATTGAGATCATGGTGTAACAACAGTTCTTTGGATGCCATGGTGGTTCTAATGGAGATCAAAGTGGCAGTGGCAGGGTTTCCCAACCTATGTTGGGGATAAAGGTGGGTCGGTGATGCACCATCGATATTAGAGGTAACATCTTTGTTGAGTGCAATTTCTAGTGTGATGTTGTTTCATCTATGTGATGTTGGTGGAGGATAAGGCATTGGGCATGTCGAGCATGATTTGGGGGCTCATGGGCCTCCGCTGGAGGTGCAGCCTCAGTAAGTGGTTGGGCAACCCGTGGGATGACAATTATGCAATGCGTGGGAGGTTTGGAACATGTGCCCTTTGCAATAAGATGATTTATAACTTTGGCTAGGTGAAAATTGATTATCCATATTCACATGTTGCTTTGAAGGGTGGGGGTGGTGGAGCGAACTCCTTTTACTTCTTGGCAAGTCTTTTGTGTCCTCCTCAGGTTATGGATCTAAAGTCATAATGAGGACGACCTTCCGACTATGCATTATCATGTCCCTCAAGGGTCCTTAACTTGACACGGATCATCTAGGACTTGATCCGCCATTTTTATTTTCTACGTTTGTGAGGGATGCAACTCATGATGCTAGTGACAACATTGATGGTGTTGGGTCTTACTTGTTTATAAGTAGGTAATGTTTTCGTGTATGCCTTTATCTATAAGTTGAATGGTATCTATTGAGAATGGTAAAGAGTTGAGTCAATTGGTTGGCAATTGGACCTTGTGGGAATATCCAAGGTGATGTCTTTATTCTCGCATTGGTTAGAGTTGGGACTTAATTTGATTATGTTGGGAGTGGGAGGACTTTCTTTGAGTCCACATGTAAATTTTCCGAGGGGACTCCAATATCACCCTTATTAGTTACATGGTTGATTTTGTCGAGACCATGAAAGATGGTGGAAGTGATAAAAACATCTTTGTTTCATTTGGACCATTTCTTATGTTCTTGGCTTTTGTGAAACATTTTTTGATGCGAGGGGTGGCATCATGTCTAGGGCATTGCTTGATTACACGACCCCTTTGGTATCCACCATTGGTATCCATTGGAGACAGGAAGTTGGTCCTATTTAAAGCTTGATAAGACATGGTTGCACGAATCGGGAGTTCGAGATATGCTTCATGAGTACCTTCTCAAATGAGATCTCGACAACTGGGCCGTTGGACTTTGAGTTGAGGTTGACGCGCTTCTTCTTCTGAAGCACATGTTTTGGTTGGAGTTGGTGTGGAAGTTGAGTCTTGCAATGGAGGAGAGATCTGGAGATTAGGTCAACATTGTACTTTGCAGTAAACTTCACGCGCATGCACGCACATGCACACACACACACACGCACATGCACACACGCACGCACGAACGCACACACACATGTGTTGATATAGAAAATGGCCCTATATATATATATAGAGAGAGAGAGAGAGAGGGGGTTGATCCTGTGAGACCCAAAAACTGTGAGAGCATGAGAGGAGTGAATCTGGACCACTAGATTCTGCTCTTCTCTCTTCCTGCAATATATCAAGAGAGAGATGACAGAATCTAGTGGTCCAGAATCATTGCTCTCATCTCTCACAGTTTCTGGCTCTCACAGGATCAACCCACTCTCTCTCTCTCTCTCTCTCTCTCTCTATATATATATATATATACACACACACACACAACGAGATCGACATGTGATTCCGTGAATCTTGTTAAATAACGTTGGGCGATAGGCGAGCTTCTCAGCACCTTGTCAAACTCCCGTCTAACCCTTTTGGTGGGATCTGTAAAACTCGTCTTGTGTGATTAGATGAGCAAATCGATTTAACACATCTGGGGCATTCTTTATCAAACATATGTTCTCCGGCGGTTATGAACTTAACCGATGTTGTCCATATATTAAACATCAATTCTCGACTATACATCAATGCATCATATATTGTTTGAAGTCTTGATCACATGGGAGTGTTTATGGCACACTGCAGAGCGACTTTGTTCTTCATAACTCGATTTGCTAAATGTTTTGATATCGGATTCTGCTGTATTGACTTCGTCGAGTTCATTTCGTTTCCACTGCAGACCGAGTAATTGGAGGAAGAAGAGAATACACTTCCATGACTTCATGTTAAATGTTCACAGTCGCTTGCAGGTGGACAGCTTAGCTCTTTCTGCATGCGTTCGCTCGAAACCGACTGCTTTATCTAAAGGTGATTTTATGTTTGCAGAAGCACAGGGGCCTGTTAGATCCGCTCGATATGGTTGCAGGAGAGATCTCGGACGAGTCTGTTTTGCTGTGTTTAGATGAATTCATGGTATGCCAGAAAACATCGCATAACGTGAAAATTTTCACGCTATCACATTCTCTATTAACATGATATTTTGTCAATAGGTTACGGATGTTGCGGACGCTATGATATTGAACAGACTTTTCGGATATCTTTTCAGCAGAGGCGTTGTACGTGATTTCGTTATTGATATGATTTCCTACTTGTTACCATAGATTTGGGTATGCTCATTCAGGACGTTGATCGTCAGGTTCTTGTCGCCACATCCAATCGTGCCCCGGATAACCTCTACGAAGGTGGACTGCAGCGAGACCTCTTTATGCCTTTTATTAGAACGTTGAAGGTACTTCGCTAAAAGGTATTTGCTCGTTTTCGCCTTGGTGCTCATGCAGCTGTTTTTTTGACGAGATGTGCTAAATCTGTTGATGCAGGAAAGATGCACGTCTCACGCAATAGGTTCCTCGACTGATTACCGGAAAATGACTTCTGTAAGGCTGTCACGTACAATATGTTGTTTTTTTTCTCAACTTTCATGAGGAGGCTTCGGTTTGAAACGGTAGCTAATGTTGCGACAACGTTTTCAGGCGCAGCGAGGATTTTACTTCGTCGGGAGCGAGCATGCTGATTTTCTTAAACAAAAATTCGTTTGGTTGTGTGGAGAAGAAACACCCGTCCCCCGGACCGTGGAAGTCGTCATGGGGCGTCGTCTAGAGGTCGATATCTGGAAGCCGGTTCTGGGAACAGTTCGTTTGTTTGATCTTTTATCTCCAAACAAGATGCGTGCTTTACATAATATTCTCCTTTCTTCCAGGTACCGCTTGGAGCTGGCGGATGCGCGTATTTCCGATTCGAAGATCTATGCGAGAAACCTTTAGGAGCTGCCGACTACTTCGGCCTTTTCAGTATGATTTTCCTTGCGGTTTTCACAAAATCCATTTTTTTGTTATCGCTTCCCTATCTGGTCGGTTTTGCGTCTAACATACGGTGAAATGGCTACCATGCAGAGAAGTTCCACACATTGGCATTAGAGGGCGTGCCGAAATTCCGTCCAGACAACAGGCTGTCTGCGTACCGATTTGTTACGCTGGTCGATGTATGTCACTCTCACCTTTGCATTTGATTTCCTAATCGATCGTAGGATTGTTCTTTAATGGCGGATCGTGCATTTGCAAAACATTTTAAGAAGTCAGCGTTTAGGTCGAATCAATCGAGGAGTGCATTTCATATCTGCATATCACTCCTTGAAGTTAAGGATCGTCGATACCGTGTTTGGGTAGAAGGGATTTTTGGCGAGTAAAGAGGGGTTTAACATGCATTTTCGCTAACCCGCATACCAGTTCGGCATTCTTTGCATTCTGGATCGAATCAATCAGACATCGAACATGCACTTAGACATGCTCGTGCTCATCGCATATGGGTAGTTTCGAAGACCTGAATTCGATTTTTTGGCGTGTAACTTACTGCGATGTCATATCATTCCTGCCTTTCAGGTGATGTACGAGAACCGGGGTAGGCTGATGTGCACAGCCGAGGCATCTCCGCTGGAGCTATTTGAGAACGTTGTTACCCTGGCAGAAGCGAGGAGGATCTCACCGAGATCGTCTTCGCGGGTTCAGGTGGCCGATGCGGTCGATCTCTGTGTAGATAATGAGTTGGGCTTTGCCAAGGACCGCACCATCAGCAGGTACGAAGCCTTACTGTATCGTGGAGGGACATGTTTGTCTACATTTCGTCCTCATCTGTTTTCTTCCATCCAGGTTGACGGAGATGAACAGTAAGGAATACTTGGAACAGCACGCGGGCAACTTGCAAACTGCGGCGAAGGAGGTCCCGAAGGAAGTGAACGAGGAGGTGTTCGACACCGTGCCGGCGCTGTGACAACGTGCAGTACGTACTTATGAATATTCGAGATTAAAGTGTTATTTATAGATTGTAACATAGGCCCATTTGAACAGCGTGGGCACGAAGAAAATCTGCAGAAATTCAACCCCATTTGTTTACCATGTCACCCTTACCCCCTTTAAACTGGTTAAGGGGGCGAATAAGCTCGCGATCGACAAATGCGTATATAGAGATTGATTTACAGTTTGTCATAGTAAAGTAGATTGCAATATGTATTCCTATGAACTTTTTTTTAACGAATTCCTGGTTTCAAAGTGTCGTCGACTAAGGATGTTTTCGCAGCAGTGTTCTTTATACTGGTCGAGCTGCTAGTATTTTTTCTCTTGTTAGCCGCTTTTTTCGATAGGAATCTGACTGGAGGTGAGAGGAACCGTGTTGAGCTGAAATCGACGACCGAGGGCAAGGACCCCATGCTGATCTAGACTTGTGCTATTGATCGATTTCATTGGGTTCTGATGGCAGACGGACTCGAATTTACGAAGAAAACTCCAGTGGGCTGCCTGTGAAACCGGTTTTTTACGGGTATTCTTATATGTTATTGTATGTAGGTCTAGTGTGTTGACCTTAAGAAGAGATTGGTTTAAAGATGCTATGCGATGGTAGTTTTGTTACATTGTTGGTACTCTGTTATGGTCTACGAGCACCTGCTCTGCGAGAGACGATCGGAAACTCTTCGACCACTAACTTTGATGGCTATTTGCGTGATCGATTTTCTTATTATGGACGGCAGAAAGTAAAACTACAGCTTCATGGGTTCAAGTTAAACTACAGCTTCACGGGTTCTGGTGAAAAGAGAGAGGCGAACCTTCTCTTAGCCCCCTTGTTTCTCAACAGAGGTGACCTGCCTCTTGGAACTAGGGATCCAAACAGATGGATGCCAGTATGTGTTACTATATCCTTATCTTTTTTAAAAATACGGATATCGAAATGGATATCTTGTAGTTATTGACAATCACTAACATATTTAAATATGTATACAGATATGGGAATGGAAAATCATATTTTGGATATGAATATTTTACGAATGGATATGGATTATCCATCAAATAAGAAATTTGTCGTAATACTTAACTCGATATAAATATTTTTGTAAAGTCAAAACTAACAGTTAACTAAATCAAAATTACACAAATATCAACTAAAAAAATAAAGTAATATGTTAAACTAAAAACCTTTAAAGCAAATAGTTAAGTAGCATAAGATTTATATATAAGTAAATTACTCGAAAAAAGAACCCAACTATGCCTCAAATTCAATTAAAGCCTCATTGCAAATGCTTTCAACTTTATGCTTTAATGACATATGGAACACATCTTCAATATCATTTCAAAAAGGAGGTATACTTGAAACCTTTTTTGTAATGTATCCTATCTATTTTTCTTCCTAAATTTGAAAATGACCCGAGAACGCATTATATCACATGTAATCCTATGATATATATAGATATTTATTTATACACATTGATATATGTCTAGAATATATACATAGATTTAGTAATACAGATATCAAGAACCACCATAAAATATTGTAATCTTATCTGTATCCATATCCTCAAAAAAATCAGTATATGCATCTATATCCTTATCCGCAACAAAATTTGACATTGCTATCCATGTCCATATCCTTATCCGCAAAAAAGAAAAAAATTCATCTATTATATCCATATCCACCCAAATCAAATATACATATCCATTCTCGATTATCAAATCAGGGTTTAGGTCCTTCATCGCTTAGAATGAATGTCTAGTTTCGTTTCCTGGTCCAAATCCTTCCAAACTTCCTTTATATTTTTTCCTTCATACACATCTGCCATTTGGGATCTTCACTCTCAAATATACTAAGCCTTCTCCCACTATAAGTAGGACCGGTTACATGGATTCTTGCTCAAATCCATGTTGAAAAATTCGGCTATTTTTTAGGCTGTCCGCCGACTATCTAACACAACCACTGCAAGAGTGAGATTTGAATCCTGGTTTTGTGTGGTAGACACACTGTACTACCACTAGACCATTAAGTGGGATCTCCACTCTCAAAATAAAACTAATCATTCTAACTTGATTTTCAAACTTCTTTATTTCTACCATGCTCTCCTTTAAGTCTACACATAAATGCGAACCCAATTTCGAACTCAATCGTTTTCTGACTGCCTCTATTAGCTTATCAGTGAGAGTACCAATATTCCAAGTCTCAACTAACGGGTCTACCTCGACTATACTCTTAATGATAATTGAGAAATAATCTTTACATTTAAAAAAACAATCAATCATTAAGTGTACGTGCAGCAGGGCATGCTTAGACAAAAGAGAAGAAAGATCGTAGATCTTCTCAGTAAGAGAGGTATATCCACGAACCAGAAATTATAGATTTGTCGCCTGCCATGGGGCTGCTAAGAGCTACATGGAAAGTGAAGAAGCATAAGTGGTATTCGAAGGCTGATTGTAGGCAATCGAAATGTGAATGAAGCAGGGATCAAGCCCCTCTAATAAGTAGCTGCGTGCATTTGTGCGTGCTTACGATAAATTTTTGCATGCATAGATGTATAACAACGGAATAATAACGACAAATGTATATTCAGATGGATAATTACATCCGCCGAAGGATAGGTTATTTTATGTCAGCATCTCCAGGTATGCAATTGGTTTTCAGTTTCCCATATGCTGAGGCACAATAAATGATGGTGAAAGCAAACGGATTAAAAATCCAAAGCATACCCTACACCTTGATGCAAGGAGCGCCTTTGAGAGCATGGAAATTTCGTTTGAGCTTAAGTTTGACATCTCCCAGAAGTTTTTCTTTAAAAAAACAAACCATCAATCCAAGGAATGCAGTAAGATGTCCTAATGATGGGAAACATGATAGTGCAGAATCTGCAATGACCAACTCCAATCTAGTTTAGCATCTCCATTAGCCTAAGACAAGTTTCACACTGCAAAGAATGTTCGAGGTGTACCTTGACGGCTCGAGATGTCTACTGCATCTTCCTTTCTCTTCTTGATGTAATCTCAGCAGCCCAAGCTTTGCCCACATCAGTCTGGAACTTCCCTGTTTTAGTAGAGAATAGACGCTTCAACACAACTTGTTGGTAGATGTTCCGAGCGTTTGGACACAAATGCAAGATGATGATAATATATCCTACTCCGTCGATGAAAAACACGTAGCTGCATTTTTTTACGAAAAAGAACTACAAAGACGAGATGCTGGTTCTTTATGTAGAAGGGCTTAGCGTTTAATTCCTGAAACCATATGGCTGGGTCTAAATATCCATGCAAGATAAAGTTTTTTTAATCAAGAAAGGGGGAAACATTCGTGGTTATTTCCATCCAAAATATATTAAAGAGGTTAAATTGCAAAAGTCACGAGTCACGATGAGAGATAGCCAAGTGAATTACATTTTCAACATAAAACCACCAGGCTCTGAAATTGACACCATTGCACATTCACCAGGTAACTCAGAGAGTTGCTACAGTCTCCACACTTCAGTAGCAGGTCTGAACCGACTCACGACTAAGATTTCCCAAAAATTAGGATGTGAAGAGATAATAATCCATGCAATGTCAGCTGAATCTCAAATCTAGCAAGTATAAGCACAAGAATGGAAAAGATGATTGAGATCTTCAAAGTCCAAACCACAAAAGGGGCAAGTGCTATCCTCCCCTGAGCGAAAAATGCCTGTGCGCACCCTAGTCATGGTCCTCTCCCAATGTCGGATACGCAAGAACTTAACCTTCATAGGCATTCGAAGGGCCCAAATAAATTTGCAGCCCCATTCCTTGACCCCCTATTGGATGTTGCGAAGAGTCGTGAGTGCACAACATGCCTTTTTGACCTATAAGTAGCTGTTAACGCATATAGTAGTAGTGTCTGTATCCCGTCTCTATTTTTATTTTTCATTGTATGCTTTATGTAATTTATCCATAGGCTACTCTCCTATATAAGAGAGCCTAGGGCTTATGGAATAAACAACTTGCTCATTTTTCCCAACATGGTATTAGAGCGACGGTCCTAGACCGGAGTTCTCGAAACCCTAACCCTACCCCACCACACCCGCCGCCCTCTCTCTCTCTCTCTTCATCCGATCGGCGCCGCCCTCTGTGCGCTGCCCTCGCACATCTCCGATCGGCCTCACGCATCTCCGGTGCCTACGCGTGCCTCCGGCGCCTGCGCGTATCCCATCTGCGCGCATCCCATCTGCACGCGAGGCTGCGCGCATCCCATCTGTGCGCGTGAACGCCTGCGCGCGAGGCTGTGCGGCTGCGCTGTGCGGCTGCCGTGAACTCCTGGTGCGCGTGACCTGCACCAGCTCAGCGCGCGACCAGTGCGCCAGCACGTGTACTTCCTGTACGCGTGCAAGTGTCCAGCCCTAAAGCGCAGGAAATCATCACCATGGGTTTAGTTGCTTGAGGTCTACACGTGCAACTAAACCCATCAATGTCATTGTAGACGAAGATCATCATTGGTCAATAACTCCAGTCTTCAGTATCCAAGATGTCAGAAAACAAGTCAGATATCCCATCTATTGGCGCCTTTCGTGGTCCAGCGCCTACAGTAAAGATGGATGGTACAAATTATGAACTGTGGGCAATGCAGTTCATGAGCATGATGAAGTCAACAGGCAAGAAGCACATCCTTACTGAACCTGAGCCTGCTGAGAAGACTGGAGTCAATACCTCTTGGGAGAATGATGATGCATATGCCAAGGTTTGGCTATCTGGTACGTTGGCTATTGAAATTGCCAATGACATCCTACATCAACCCACAGCTAATGATATGTGGGATATTCTGGCGGCAACATACTCTCAGGCGAAGAACGAGACGAAGATTCTGCAATTTCAGCATGATATATTCACAATAAAGCAGAATGGTCGTCCTTTACATTCTCTCTATACATCACTGAGAGGGATGTTTGAGAAGCTCTATAGCTTCATGCCTCTTACAGCCACGCCAGAACAACAGAAGACATACAGGAACGCGACCATGGTGGGTGTGTTCCTGGCTGCTCTTGATCCAGAGTATGAGGCTGCACGATCACAGATTTTGGCTGACTCTACTATTCCTCCCATGGAGGAAGCTTTTCATAGATTGAGTCGGATCACAGTTCCTTCCACGGCTGCGAGTCAGAATTCTTCAGCCATGGCAGCCAACAGAGGTCGCAGATTTCATCACCAGGGCCGTGGACGTGGACCTCGTGGAAGAGGTGGCCGCACTAGGCCAACATGTACCTACTGTCACCGAGTTGGGCACAATGAAGACACATGCTACTCGAAGCATGGATTTCCTGCATCCGCACGAGCTGCTGAGCAGATAGAGCCCCCATCTGCTGCTACTTTGGATCAACGGTTCGATGATCTAGTTGCCTGTCTGAGGGGCATTATTCCACCATCTGGTCCAGCATCGACTACAGAGAGTCATTCTGATGCCGCTGCTTCTGCCTCTGCGTCTACCAGTGCTTCAGGTAGTATACTCGCACTCAACAGTAGTAGATCAGATACATTACCATGGATTATGGACTCGGGCGCTACACATCACCTATGTGGCGACCAGAGTCTACTTACAGGATACACTCAGATCCCTCCAGGACGGACAATAGTAATTGCCAATGGTACACATTCCCCCATCACTGGTCAGGGGGAGATTAGATTGACATCTTCTATGCAGCTCAAGAATGTGTTACATGCATCTGATTTTTCAATGAATTTGTTGTCAATTAGTCAAATTACGAAGGATCTACATTGTCGGGCAATTTTTGATCCATCTTTGATTTTTCAGGACATCCATACGGGCAACGTGATTGGTTGTGGCTATGAGCAAGGAGGCCTCTACCGCCTGAACCAGACCCCATTTGCTGGAACCTCATCATCTCCTGCTGGACAAGTATCTACTTTATTGTGGCATCAACACTTTGGTCATTTACCGCTTCAGAAGTTGCGTCAAGTTTTACCTTATGGTCTTCCTCACACACCTATTCATTGTGAGGCGTGTCAGTTGGGAAAGCATCACAGGTCGTCCTTTCCCAATCGTCCAGGTCGGAGTAGTACCTCCAAGTTCGAGTTATTTCATATTGATGTCTGGGGTCCGAGTCGTGTACCTGATCATCAGGGACACATGTTTTATATAGTATTTGTGGATGATTTCTCTAGAGTGTCATGGGTGTTTTTGATGAAAAATAAATCTGAAGCAGGAAATATCATTATCCATTTTCTGAATGAAATACAAAATGTTTTCTCCACATCTGTGAAGTTTGTGAGAAGTGATAATGCTTTAGAATTGTGCACCAATGTTCTTGCCAATTATTACTCTACAAAAGGGATAGTTCACCAAACATCTTGTGCTCATACATCTCAACAGAACGGAATTGCTGAAAGGAAACATCGTCACCTTCTTGATGCCACAAGATCACTCCTTATACAGAGTCATGTTCCCTACTCCTACTGGGGTGATGCAGTTCTCACTGCATGTTACCTAATCCATCGTATGCCTTCTTCTGTCTTGAATGAACAGATTCCGTTTTCTCTCATTTATCCTGGCAAGGATCTGTTCACTCTTACTCCTCGTGTGTTTGGGTCGGTTGCATTTGTCCATCAGTTGTCGCCTGGTACTGACAAGCTCTCTCCTAGGGATGTCAAATGTGTTTTCGTTGGGTACTCCAGAACTCAAAAGGGGTACAAGTGCTTTGATCCTCTGCGTCGACGGTATATGCTCAATGCAGATGTTACATTTTTTGAATATGTTAAGTATTTTTCAGCCTTAGGAGACATGCAGCTATCACCTCTATCCACTAATGCCATATACATGACACCACCACCTCAGATGCCGTCACCAGCACTACCACCACAGATGCCGTCACCACCACCACCACCGCCGCCACCACCACCATCACCACCACCACCGCCACCACCACCACCTATCTCACCGCTACCGTTCGATTATACCCGCAGGCCTCCTCCCGCTCACGGTCATGACTCGTCTACTAGCTCGCCTATGGTATGTAATGAAAATATTACTGTTGATGGATCTGACGACATTTCTGAGCAGGATATATTGCAGGGGCCAGATGAGACTACAACTGATTTAGATGTTCCCATTGCTCTACGCAAGTCGAAGAGGAGCTGTGCTACATATCCATTATCAGCATCCGTGTCTTTTGACAGGCTATCTGGAGATTTCAGGTCATTTGTTGTGGCACTGTCAGCTGTAGATATTCCACGCAATCATCAAGATGCTCTGCAGGATAGTAGATGGCGGCTAGCAATGGAGGAAGAAATGGCGGCACTTCAGTCCAGAGGAACTTGGAGTTTGGTTCCTATACCTCCAGATGTGAACCCGGTGAGCTGAAAGTGGGTGTTTACAGTGAAGCACAATGCAGATGGCTCCATTGACAGGTACAAGGCGTCTTATTGCACGTGGCTTTACACAGACATACGGGGTGGATTACCTAGACACATTCTCGCCTGTGGCACGTCATTCCACTCTACGGATATTGTTGTCAGTTGCAGTTTCTAGAGACTGGCCGCTCCATCAGCTGGACGTGAACAATGCATTCCTATATGGAGATTTGCAGGAAGAAGTTTATATGCAACAACCACTTGGTTTTGCTGTTGAGGGGGAGTGTTCCAAGGTATGCAGGTTACATAAGGCTATCTATGGCCTTAAGCAGAGCCCCAGAGCATGGTTTCAGAAGCTCTCAGATCTCTTCGAGAAACAAGGATACAAACGCTCCAATGCTGATCATTCCTTGTTTGTACAGAAGACTGCTAGAGGTATCATTGTAATTATGGTTTATGTTGATGACATCTTGATTACAGGAGATGATGAGCAGGGCATAAAGCAGGCGAAAGAAATGCTGGGTAGTGAATTTGTCACTAAGGATCTTGGTGTTCTTAGATATTTTCTGGGGCTTGAATTTGCTAGAAATCCATATGGGTTAGTAATATCACAAAGGAAATATGTTACAGATCTGTTGAGTGAAACAGGTATGCTTGGGTGTCGACCTGCTACGACACCAATGGATCCTAGCATGAAGCTTTATGATGATGACACAGAGGAGGTGGACAGGAGAAGATACAGAGAACTGGTAGGCAAACTGTTGTATGTCACGATCACTAGACCAGATATATTATTTGCAGTGAGTCGTGTGAGCCAGTTCATGGAGCAACCACGCCAGGTGCATATGGATGCAATACATATGATTCTTAGATATCTCAAATCTTCTCCAAGTGCAGGTCTGCTATTCAAGAAAGGAAAGGGGATTTCTATCTCAGCATGTGCGGATGCAGACTATGCAGGATGTCCTAAGGACAGGAAGTCCACCTCAGGGTATGCCGTCTACGTTGGAGATGCCCTAGTCTCATGGAGAAGCAAGAAACAGACGGTGGTAGCTAGATCTAGTGCTGAATCCGAATATAGGGCTATGGCCCAAGCTACTACAGAAATGATGTGGGTGAAAGCTGTACTTACAGACCTATGTTTAGATGTACCACTTCCTATGAACTTGGAATGTGATAATCAGGCTGCCTTGTTCATTGCAAACAACCCAACATTCCATGAGCGGACCAAGCACATTGAGGTTGACTGTCACTTCATACGTGACATGATTCAGAAGGGGTTCATTGCTACGTCTCATGTTACCTCAGAGAATCAGACTGCGGATATATTCACCAAAGCATTGCTACGAGGCCCATTCCAGAAGTGTGTGTCCAAGCTGAGCATGATTGATATCTATGCTCCATCTTGAGGGGGAGTGTTAACGCATATAGTAGTAGTGTCTGTATCCCGTCTCTATTTTTATTTCATTGTATGCTTTATGTAATTTACCCATAGGCTACTCTCCTATATAAGAGAGCCTAGGGCTTATGGAATAAACAACTTGCTCATTTTTCCCAACAGTACCCATCCTCCCACATCCGGTGGTCCCCTCCTGTAGACAAACCCTATGCGCTGCTCAGGAAAAGTTGAACTGAATGTCGGTGTCCACTTGTTATCTAGCCATGACTCGTGCACAGATATACTGTGATCCGAAGCTAGGATGAACAATCGAGGAAAACATATGTTCAGAGGACCCACGTGTGAACACGGAGGAATGGATGGATGGGAAGGTCGAAAACACTTATCATGTGACATGCAAAATCCATCCCATTGCCCCTCAATCTGGCTGTCCACTTGAGCATGAGAGCTTTGTTCATATCTTCCAGTCCGCAGGCACCTAGACCCTCCTGGCCCATAGGAAGCGTTGCAGTATCCCAACTCACTAGGTGCGGCCTTTTAGAACTGCCATCCGACGAGCACCAAAGAAACCTTCAAATGCATGACTCAATTTGGCGATGGATCCCCATTGTAGGGTGCGGGCGGAATGAAAACCATTGGAATCGCTGCTAGCACTGCTTTCAGTAGCACAAGTCTATCGTTTCTCGAAGGGCGAAAGGCATTCCATCTTGTCAGTTTCCACGCTAATCTCTCAACCACCGGCAACCAATCTGATTGATGCAATCTGCCACAGGAGAGTGGCAGCCCCAAGTAGCTGAGAGGAAGACTTCCACATGGGGTCAAGATGATCACCGTGCATTCTCCAATCTCATCTTCAGAGTAGCCGAAAGGGACAAAAGTTGACTTAAATCTATTAGCCGCTAGCCCTAATAGTTCCCTAAACATATCAAGCAATGTGCTCATGCCTTTGACTTTTAAGCCTCCCCCATTGATAAAGTAGATGGTGTCATCAACATATTGTAACAAGAAAATGGGGGATCTCATTTTCACTGAATCCCAGAGACCCACCTTTCTGCATCACCTACCTCGCCTGCGAGAGCATCAACCATAAGAACAAAGAACAGCGGGGGAAGTGGACAACCCTGCCTGACACGGTGACACCTCATTAAGGCTTGAAAAAACTCCTTATGGCTTCATGTTAATCAAGATCAACGAAGTAGAGTCAATACATTTCCACATCAAGAATATCTACAAATCCAAGAGGCCATGCTTCGCCAAAACGGCCTAAAGGAAACTCCAATCAACACATATGCCTTCGAGAAGTCAATTTTTCTAAAGGAGTCACGAACCTCTCTACACTTCCAATCGTCCACGATCTCAAGCCCGTCACTATGTTGTCCATCATCAAGTGGTCAGTAATAAATGTAGTCTGGACCTCAACAATAAGCCCGTCGACAACACCTTGTAGCCGGCTTGCCAATACCTTGACCGCCACTAAATAGACTATATTCGATAGTCCACTCTTTCAGAAACCTCCTTCAAGAGAAGGAAGATAAGCACACAATTCAACCTCTCAAAATCATAGTTTCGAGAAGCAAACTCCATCATATCCATGACATCGAAGATATCAAAGGCCAAAATTCCTTGAAAAAGAGAATCGAAAACCCATCAGGACCGGGTACCCCATCCACATTCAGATTTCACACAACTTGAACCTAACAAGCAAGAACTCCTTTATGAGTTCGCTTTCATGCTCAATAGATAAATAGATGCCCCTTGCCCTCTCCATCTCCAACCACCGTGGGGACCACGATGGCTCGTACCTCAAAAAAGGATCACTACTAACTAAGCTCCTTGTCCCCTTCATAATTCTTATTTGCCACAACTACCGGTGAATATAGTAGCACTATCTCCTATTGTTGACTACCGAGTAGGAATATTTTGTGTTGAGATCTCCTTCCCTAATGTAATGTTGTCGTCATTTAACATCCGGCTTATTATCCTCTTCTTGAATTGTTTATGAAAGTCAATACGTTCTGCTTAATATGAATCATCAAGGTCCAATGTATCCGCCACCTGCTACAGCTAGTCCAACCCTTCCTGGGCCTCATGATGAGCCCCTCGTCTCGGTTGGATCTCCTTTTTGCAAGCACATAACTTAGATCATTGAGTGATGCAGCGTGACCCCAAATTATAGGGTCACATTTATTTAATTAAATAATTATCAATTTTATTTACGTTTTTAGCGGTCGTATTGGTCTAATTGAATAATTGAGATCGCCTGTGATCTCAACGTTGATTTCGTAGATTTTAATTATAATTGTTGGTCAATTAAATAATTAGAGTCTAATTAAGGTAATTAGAGGTCAATTAGGATTTGTTAGAGTCCAATTAAATAAGTTGGTTGTCAATTTAATTAAGTTTACTATTTTTGTACACCCTCTCTCCTATATAAAGAGAGGGTAGGTCCTTGTTTTTAGACAGTCAATCATGAAGTAAAAATTGAGATTTTATCTCCCTCTCTATCTCCTCTCCTTCTCCTTCCCCACGTGGTCTTTACGGTTCTTCTTCTTCAACCCCTCGTTTCCGACGAGTTTTCTTCTTCTCAACCTCTCCTTTTCCCCACCGATATTCCACCGCCCAAATTATTTTATTTATCGTCGACGCGCCGAATCTCGTTTGCATCATTTGGTATCAGAGCATGGCATTTAGATCGTCCTCACGATCTAACGATCCGTCCCGGCGCCCGCACCGTCACCATCGTTCATCCGAGCAAACACGACGAACCATCTCCACCGTCGACGCCTCCTTCAAGGAGACGGAGCACATGGTTCGAGATTTGCAAATCAACTTCAACTCACTGTTTCGAGATCTAATGGCCAATTTTGAGGCCTACCGCGACGCTCAATCAAAGCCGCCATCCGTTGAAGCCGCTACCGCGAGATTTGACGAAGAAAACATCGCGAAAGAAGATCAAGCGGTTGCTGTCCAGATCGATTTAGACGAAAATTTCGACGGTTCGGCTGCTGTCCAGCATTTTCCAGAACTAAAACCGTCGCCGGAAGCAACTCCGCTGCCTCCTCCGACCATTCCAGCGCCACCTCAACCCTCCCAGGTACCTCTCCTGCCCTCCCCGGCCCGCGCGGCCGTCAGCCCCACCCCGGCAACCACTACGACAGCCCCAGATCCTCCACTGCTGCTGCCGCCCCCACCCGCAGCGCCCCCCTCCTCCTCTTGCTTCCCCACGGATCCCAGGAACCTCCTCCTACCTCACGCCCCTTCCCCTGGCTCCACGGCCCCCCTTCCCCTCGCCCCGCTACTCGCCAGGCCGCCGCGCCTCCCCTCTCCAACCCCGCGGTCGCCCAGCCCAACCCCCATCGCTTCCCTTCCCACCCTCCTCCCACAGATCGCCCCACCGCTCAGGCCCTCCCCGTGACCTTCACCTGCCCCTCGCGCCACCTCGCCCAGCACCCCAAACCCCCCCTCCTGCTCCACCGCCACCCGCGCGCAGCCCAGCAACCCCCCTTCCCGATTGCGCCTCACCGCCGCCGCCCCCCTGAGATATCTTCGACTCGCCCTGAAGCCCGCGCCTCCACCGTCCTGCTCCCCTTGTGCCGCCAACGCCAGCCCCCCTCGAGCCGCCGCCGCCTACGAGATCGCTCGAACCCGCGGCCCCGCCGCCTTTTGTGGAGGAGAACCGAAACCCTATCGGGGTTTCATGGAGCCAAATCCCTGGAATTGTGGGATTGGCTGGAAAGTGGGAAAAATTGCAAACTACCATTCCCCAAAACCTTTATTTGCAGGGAGATCCAACGTGAAAAGAAAGGAAATCTGAAGGGGTACGAAAATTGCAGAAGCGCCCCCAATTGAAAAAAACTACAAACGTAACGCGGAAAATGATCACATTGGGGGAAATTGAAGCCCCAATTCAAGGATGATTTCTCCAACGATCCGCCTACATCACGCAATTCGTCAGGAGCCGAATTTTTAAAGCGATGGAGAGTTGATGCAGCGTGACCCCAAATTATAGGGTCACATTTATTTAATTAAATAACTATCAATTTTATTTACGTTTTTAGCGGTCGTATTGGTCTAATTGAATAATTGAGATCGCCTGTGATCTCAACGTTGATTTCATAGATTTTAATTATAATTGTTGGTCAATTAAATAATTAGAGTCTAATTAAGGTAATTAGAGGTCAATTAGGATTTGTTAGAGTCCAATTAAATAAGTTGGTTGTCAATTTAATTAAGTTTACTATTTTTGTACACCCTCTCTCCTATATAAAGAGAGGGTAGGTCCTTGTTTTTAGACAGTCAATCATGAAGTAAAAATTGAGATTTTATCTCCCTCTCTATCTCCTCTCCTTCTCCTTCCCCACGTGGTCTTCACGGTTCTTCTTCTTCAACCCCTCGTTTCCGACGAGTTTTCTTCTTCTCAACCTCTCCTTTTCTCCACCGATATTCCACCGCCCAAATTATTTTATTTATCGTCGACACGCCGAATCTCGTTTGCATCATTGAGCCTCCAACTTGTGAAATAGTGTGGCAGTGGTCCCTGCTGCGGAAGTCCTTCATGTCACCAGAAAGCATCTTCAATCTCCGCAACATCTCTGCCAAATTCAGCTTGGAGGTCCGCCTGGAGGTTCCAAACCTATGCCTGGAGGAACTCCTCCGAGCCGACGGATCTGTACATGTACCTCTCTCTCTTCTTCGCCGTAGCAAACCCCTAACCATCAGTGAGGCTCGCGTTCTCGCCTCGACTTGAATCCGAGCTCATCCATATTGGCAGTGGCTCCTCTCCTCTCGAGTCTCACACAGGCGATGCGAGATGCAATCGAAGTCTCTGCCAGCGATGGTGAGCTCCTTCGGTGGAGTCTCTCCTTCCATGCGACTACAGACCCCACTCGCACCTCCAGGTTGCATGACCTCCCACTTGTGGCTCCTCCGATCCTCTTCTACCTTGGCGACATCAAGCCCAGGCGACGACAACCCCATCTCCTCCTCGTGTCTCCTCACCACTTGCGGCGCCCTCGAAGATCTCAGATCAAAGCCCCATTGGGAACCCTACCCACACCCTAGGCAGAACCTTCCATCACTGTTGCACCTACTCTTAATCCAGGGCTTCGATCTCCATGAACCAATCCCATCAATAGTGGCTCCTCCTCTTCCTGGCGAACACCCAACACACGCGAAAAGCAAGACACAAGAAGCAACAGTGGTGTTTCTTCTCAAACAGCAGAAGGCGGCAGCGTCGATGATGCCCCATCGTGGTAGCAGAGTAGACAAAAAGGGGGGGGGGCTTTGGGAACACTAGAGGGGGAGCATGCCCCTTCGGCTCTTGTTTAAAAAAAATGGAGAGGGGGGGCTTACTTGGGTTGTTCTCTGTTGGGCCAAGAGTTGGTCTGTTTTCCTGCTGTTATTAAGAAAAGAAGAAGAGAATGAAGGAAAAGACGGCTTAAAAAAGGAAAATGGCCATTAAAAAAAGGAGGATCGTGCAAAAAAGGCATAAAAAAGAAAAGAAAAGATTGATTTGCAAAAAAATGCATATTTTGTTTCTCCCACTTGATGTTCCATACTCTCTATTCTATCAAGTGTGGGAGAAAGGGGGAGTCAGACTACTTCTGCATAACCACGACTGACAGACCGACACTCCTGATGTCTACATATCATCTGTTTCACCGAGCATCGACTTCTGCATGAGGGCGTATACTTCTTCTTTTACGACCCGACTATTACTCCGTGTTAGACTTCTTCTATTACAACTCTTCTCCATGCACGAATGAGATAAGTTCTCATGATTTGGTATCGCAACGACTCTACATGCATGTCAGAGATATGTTCCGGTGACCTGAAAGCATGGTTTTAAAAGGCGGCGCCTCGAGGCGCAAAGGCGTACGCCTCAAGGCGAGGCGGGCCTAAAGCGCCCCGAGGCGCACGCCTCAGGTACAGACTTAGAGGCGTACGTCTCAGCCTCGCCTGAGGCGCTCGAGGTGAGGTAGAGGCGTAAGCCTCGAGTCATGAGACTTTTTTACAATTTTTGTTACACATAATCCTATTTTTTGTAAAAATTATATTTTTATTTTAGTATTTTTGTTTCCATGTTAAACCTTGCATATTTCTATATATATAGCTCCATGCAAAGAGAAGAGATAGCTTGAAACAAGCGAGGTTACATGATCTTGTATACATCATATTCAATTTATCATACATCTACACATACTAGTTCTATTACACATATTTTTGTTTGAATTGTAATAGAATTTTATATTAGTTGCAGGTTTGCAACTTGATGTTGTTGTTTGGTTGTATAAGTTGTGAACTTAAAATAGTTATCACATATATGATATATGAAGTAATGCTGAAAAATAAACACGTGAAGATTGAAGTAAAATAATTATTACATTTTATTGTGAGTAGCTGAATGCAAGTAATATCATGGTTCTCCAACTACAGGCTCGCTGACCGGGCACCGAGACCCTCGTCTTGTTGGGGTATGATATGGCAGGAGGGGATGCATATGACAGTTCTCCAACTACGTCCAACAAGACAATTGATTAGGATTCAAGGCATATTAATATTTTTTTATTCGTACTAAAGATTATGGTTTCTATTGTATTTTAGTATTAAGTATAGACTTTAGTTTAATACTCATAGACTCATTGAAGTTGGAATTGGAACTTGATAGTATGTATATTAGTGGCTTAGTATTAGTTTTTTTGAACTTCAATGCCTTCATCGCTTATGTATTGTATCTTTTACTAGTTTTAAATTATTCCTGAATGTGTTTTTGGCAAAATGTAATAGTATTATATACTTTTTAAATGTATTTTGCTTTAATTTTAATTTTTTTCCAAAAAAATCGAGGCTTATGCCTCGACGCTTACGCCTCGCCTCAATTTCAGAGAAAACGCCTCGAACCGCCTCACGCTTTTTTAAACCTTGCCTGAAAGTCACAAACCTGCCCTCGTGCGAGGTCTTCTACCAACAACGAACATATTCTTCTTGTGATGTATTATGTGAGGATGTGATGTATACCTTTTCCTTTTTGTCGCAAGCTGCAGCTTTCTCAGCTCCAACTTGAGGGGGAGTGTCGGAGAATAATGTAATAGAGTGATAACTGGATCTTTCCAAGATCCAATTACCACCCACCTATGCTTGGTCCAGCATGGATGAGCGTGGGACTCTGCTCTGTCTGTTAGGCTATATAAGGAGCCTCACACTCCCTGTACTCAATGAGAAGTTCTAATAGACACATATGGCCCTTTGAGGCCTTCACCCACGGTTTCATCCCGCTCCTTAGGGAGTAGGGTTCCATGTAAATCTCTGGTGTTCATGTTTATATTCTTTTTTATTTATGTTGTGTTATCGATTTGCTTCCGTTGTTCTAGATTTCAACCACTATGATGCAACTGTGACTGAGACAACTTCTAATCAAGATCGTAATGGACAGACGATCCAACTAGCGGCCACATATTACTCATGCATGTTGCAATTACTACAGAAATCCGATGCCATTCTCAATTAGACTACGACAACACATCTGGCTATTACTTAAGGTATTGTAATCAGCTATCATACTACAATAGCATCGACATGGATTGTTGACTCTGGTGCATATGCTCACTTAATGGGAGAAGATCGCATGATGTCCTCTCAAACCTCTTCAACTATGAAGTTAGTTCGAGTTGCCAACAATATTCAGTCTCCTATTACCACCACTGGGGCATGGAGTTTCCCTCAAAGCTCAGGCCCATTGGAGTTCAATGCGCTCACCACTTTCCTTTGAGCATATTGTCCGTTCATAAGCTATGTGTTGAGCTAAATTAACTTGTGATTTTTGACAAGTTGTATTGCCATTTTCACGACATTTGGTCACTAAAGCTCTTTTTCAGATGTTTCTCGAACTCTCCTCGTTGAAGCTGTTTGAGTGCAAAGCTTGTCAGTTCAACAAATATCATTGAGCATCTTTTTTCTCCTAGACTTGAGCCGTGTTAATCTTCACCCTTTTATTTGGTCCAGTGTGATGTTCGGGGACCTTGTCTAGTACCCATTATTTGTGGTCATAGATATTTTCTTATCTTTGTAAATGATTATAACATATCCTCTTAGGTCTATTTAATAAAAGAATGGTCAGATGTTAATAAAATATCTTTCTCCACTTGTATTCAGTCTATACAGATTGACAATGCTCTTGAGTTTACCCAATAGGACTTGGTGTATTTCTTTGCCTCTCAGCGGACCCTTCACAGACATCTTGTTTGTATACCTCTCAACAAAATGAGGTAGCAGAAACGAAATTACGCCACCTTCTAGACATTGTACATATGTTGCTTACTCACATGAAGGTTCCCATTCCCAATACCTACTGGTTGGGAAGCTATTCTCAATGCCACTTATCTCATCAATAGAGTTATGTCTTTTGTCCTCAAGGTGTAACTCTTTTCTTTCTTTTATATCCTGATGGATAATCTTTCTGCTCCCCTTGATAATTTTTTGTTGTACTGCATTTGTTCATAATTTCCAAACTACAGATAAATTATCTTCCCGTGCTATCAAGTGTGTTTTTCTCAGATGCTCTCTCACCCAAAAGGGATACAAGGTGTTATGACCCTACTGGTCACCATTACTACATTTCTACTAACATCACTTTCTTTGAACAGACAACCTACTTTACTCAGTCTGTTAGTGAGATGCCCTTGAAGCTCCTGCCACTAGCCATTGTCTACAAAAGGAAACACGCGAGTTATTTTGACTGTGTGTTGATACTTGTTCCTTATTTGTAGGATGATGTTCCCTCTTCGAGTGTTTTCATCACAACTCCAAATGCTCCACCAGAACTCCATATAGTTATGTGTCAGACAAAAAGGCAATGTACTAAACATCATGTGTCACATTTTACTTCCACTGCTATCCAATTGTGACTGATGCTTTGCAGACGCTCTTATTGCTATTAATATTCCTCATGATCACCATAGTGCATTGCAGGATCATGGTTGGAAAAAGACTATGGATGAGGAGATGGGTGTGCTTACATCTAAGGGCACGTGGGATCTTGTGTTGTATCATACATATGTCAAGCTTATTGTAAGTCGATGGATCTTTACGACCAAACAATCCCTTAACGGTTCTATTGACAGGCTGAAGGCCATGATTGTAGCAAAGGGATGCACTTATACTTATGGAGTGGACTACTTTGAGACTTTTTCTCATGTGGCTAGAATGAGTACTCAATTTCGCACTATTTCTCAGTTGCAACTAATAGGAATGGTCAACCTTTCACCTCGATGTGAAGAATGCTTTTTTGTGCGATGACCTCGAGGAGGAGGTCTACATGATGCAACTGAAGGGTTACCTCGTCGAGGGGGAGCCAATGCGTTGACTCGGTAAGATCATTTATGGCCTAAAGCAGAGTCCATGAGCTTGGTTTGACGGACTTACCACTGAAATCAGTTCTCTTGGCTTCCACATGATGACTTTGATTATACTATGTCCGTTAGAAAACGATCCACTAGTACTCTGATACTAGTTGTCTATGTTAAGATATGAAGGTCACTGGTGATGATGAAGCATGCACTCTAAAGACCAAGGTCTTCCTCCAAAAGGTGTTTGTCACCAAGGACCTTGGTCAACTCCGATACTTGTTACTTCGATAGAGGTGATACGCACTGCAGAGGATTACAACTACTACAATAGAAGTATTGTTTAGATATTCATATAGAGGTTGCTTTATTTGGATGCAAACTATTTGGCATCCCAGCAAAGTTGCACAAATATGATACATCCGTTGATCCTGATTTGAGAATACTACAAGATATAGAAGCTTAGTATGCAAACTACTCTACCTCACAGTCACTAGGCCAAATATATCGTGTGTTGTGAGCAGAGTCAACCAACACATGATTGGCATGATGTTCTTCTAATCCTTCAGTATCCAAAGGAATTTCTAGGGAAAGGCCTCCGCTACGGGGTCAATGGCCACATTGATGTCAACGTTTATGTAGATACGGATTATATCAGTTCTCGTGAGGATAGACGATCAACTACAAGCTATACTAAGTTTGTTGGTGGCAACCTTGTTACATGGTAGAAGGCAAAGAGCAAGAAGTAGGCAATCGTTTTTAGATCGGATGCAGAGGTTGAATACAGGACGATGGGTCAAGCCACTTGTGTGATTACCTGGTTAGTCTACTTTCAACAGGAGCTCGAACTTCATGCTACTACTTCCGTACCTTTGTACTGTGACAACAAGTCTGCCACATACATTGCCACCAATCATGTATTCCATGAGCAGACTAAGCACATTGAAGTTGATTGTCACTTCATTCTATATGCAGTACGAGGAGGGAAAATCACCACTCATCATATATTTACAGATCTTCAGCTTGCAGATATATTCATGAAGGCACTACCAAAGAAATGCATCTCGTGGCTGATTTCCAAGTTAGACATAATCGATAAATATGGTCCAACATGAGGGGGGTGTTGAGAGTTATTTAATTAATTATTTATTTCTCTTTATCTCTTATCGAGTCACGTAACCCTTCTGGGATCTTTATGTAATTCTCTTTTGACTTATCTGAGGTTTCACACTATATAATAACCAATTAACCATAAACCTCTTGAATAATACATCTCATTCATTCTCCATAATTCGCCTTGCCATAAATATGGCTCACTAACAGGATTTGTCAGTCGAGTATAATGAGATTCTGGTATTACAAAAAACGTGAAACTCATTAAGTATAATACCACATTTTATGTCTTTAATTCTTCGTGAAATACGATCCCTTTTTAGCAAATAATCATATGCAATCATCTGCTGAAGTTGACGGACAATTTGGTGGCAATGGGCCATTATTTTCTTTTCATTCTAGAAAGCAGCCATCTTCTCAGAGAGATTGGAGATAGCCAAATCAGCAGTGAAGGTTATTCTTTTTTTACTGGGTCAATTTTTGCTGTTGAATGTAGATGGATATTTGTGTTTTGAGCAAAATAAACAAAAAATGGGAAAAAGTTAGCACCTGCAGTTGACCGGAAAAAATCACCCAAATCTTTCCCTTGCTCTGTAGAAAGAAGAAAGACGTATCCAATGTCAGAGACGAGATAACCAGACTTCCTTGAAGAAACAGTAACATTAAAATTCTTATCCTATTGGAAGTAATTGAATATTATTGACTACAACTAAATAGATACGTTAATCCCTATCTTCTACATGCTTCTTTGTAGTCGCTGCTCCTTCTAACCATTAAATCCCCACATCAGTACCTCTTTCTGATGATCAAGGCAAGATTCCACTTCCAGTTTCCTATAATTGACAGCCCATGCATGTGACAACAAATGTCAACAAGGAGCTTAAGACAAAAACAGTTTAATCACATTCCATAGATCTACAAGTTTGTGTTTGGTCATACTTGGTGAATGATACTGCAAAATAAACTGCCTAAGAGAATAGCAAAATAAAGTCCATAAATTTCCTTGATGCAGTAACAATCTTGTGGGGTGAAAAATTACCTGTTTCGTATTCATAAGCCTGAAGAATCATCTCTACCTGGATTCAGAGAAAATCAGAAATGTCAATTAAAATTATGCATGGTTACATGCAATACCAGGAATAATATGTGGGTAAAATTCGTGCATACTCTGTACTTTTGTTTTGATGAGAACAAACTTTTTGCAAGTATAACTAATTTTCAGATTTTCTAATAGCTTGGATCCAAGTATGAAGAACGAAGGAGAAATTTTATTGAGAATTAAAGGCAAAAGAAGAGTCTTCAGTTTTCATGTACATGATTTAATGTGAAGATACTTGTGTTTTTATATTTAACATGTACTTCTTTCTTATTTTATTTTCCGATTGTCTACTTTATGTAATTTACCCATATGCCTCTCTACTATATAAGAGAGCCTAGGATTCTCAGAAATAAACAAGTTCTCTTATTTTCTCCAACATGGTATCAGAGCGGCGGTCCTAGACCGGAGCTCTCGATTCCCAGAAACCCTAACCCCACCGCCAGCCCTTTCTCTCTACCTGCGCGCCATCGCCCTCTCGCTCCCTCGCCTCGTCACCAGCGTTGTAACCTAGCGTGCCGCCACAGCAAAGGCTCCGCGCACGCGCTTGCCGCACACAGCGCATCGTGCGAACAACGCACCGTGAACAGCGCACCACGCTTCTTCTCTCTCGCGCGCACACCTCTTTATGCGCACCGCGCGCACAGCGCACCGTGCGCTAGCCCCCCTTTCACGCGCACCTTAGCCTAGTCTCGCGCGTCGCATGCTGACTTCACTTGCACGCCGCCTCAACCTCGTCCATTGATTGATGGGTTGGTGTGTATGAGTCTACACATGCACCCAAACCCATATAAGTATGTGTAGACATACACCATTTGTTTTGTTGCACCCGTAGCAGTCTTCCTCGGCAGTATGTCTGAGAACAAGGTCGATGTACCCGCCACTGGCGCATTCAGAGGTCCGGCGCCTATTGTAAAAATGGACGGGATAAATTATGAGCTCTGGGCTGTGCATTTCATGAGCCTGATGAAGTCGAATGGTAAGAAGCATATTCTTACCGAAGAAGAGACGGTGGAGTAGACTGGGGTGAATGCCTCGTGGGAGGTTGATGATGTGTATGCTGAAGTTTGGCTATCTGGGATTTTGACGATAGAGATCGCCAACGATGTACTGCATCAGCCCACAGCTAAGGCTATGTGGGATATTCTAGCAACGACATATTCACAGGCGCGGAATGAGATCAAGATACTTCAGTTGCAACATGATATTTTTTACAGTTAGACAGAATGGGCGCCCTCTTCACTCACTGTACACATCCCTGAGAGGGATGTTTGAGAAGCTCCATAGCTTCATGCCGTTGACGGCCACTCCTGAGCAGCAGAAGACGTACAGGAATGCTACCATGGTAGGAGTATTCCTGGCTGCCCTTGATCCAGAATACGATGCTGCCCAGTCTCAGATTCTTGATGATGCTACTATTCCTCCTATGGAGGAAGCTTTTCGCCGACTGAGTCGCATTACTGTCCCAAGTTCTACTGCCAACCAGACACCTTCAGAGATGGCAGCCTCTAGAGGAAGAGGTGGATCCTCTACCTTCCGTGGTCATGGCCCCCGGGGTCGTGGGGGTCGAATTCATCAACCATGCAGCTATTGTTGTCGCCCGAGTCACTCTGAAGATACATGCTACTCTAAGCATGGCTTTCTTGCATCGGCTCAGGTAGCAGAACAAGTTGAGTCCCCTGCACCTTCCTCATTGGACCAGCGATTCGATGATCTTGTTGCCAGACTCAGGAATATCATGCATGGCCTTAAATTTCGGCGAATTTCGACCGAAATTCGGTCGAAATTCGGTTTCGTGGTGATACCGACATCGAAACCATGTATAATATCTGTTTCCAGGATTTCGGCCGAATTTCGGTCATTTCGGTGATTTCGGTCCATTTCGGTGGAAATTGTTCATAGATTTCTCGGATTTCGGTGGAATTTCGATTCATTTCGGTCCATTTCGACTGAAATTGTTCTAGGTCACCATATGTCATGCCTAGGCCACTTATTGATATTCATTGGTACTATTTGGTCACTAAATGAAATTTATAGGTCACTATTTCAACCACCATTGCAATATAAGCCACTATTCCAACCACCATTGTAATAAATAAGGCCATTAAGAGTCCTATTTAAACCTAATAAATATAATGTATATGTTCTCATTCCATCTCACAACTTCACAAGTCACGATTCACAACCTAACTTAAGTCTTGGAGAGCCAAGTTTCCAAATTCCAAGTCTCGTATAACATACATTTTACGATCACAAGCTCGACTACGCATTTATTTTGGCATACATGTTAAAATATTCGTGTTTGTGTGTCTTGTTTTATTTTTAAATAAAAGTATTATTATTCTTTTGAGAATTGATAGAAAAATTGAATGCCAAAATTTAACTGTGTACTGAAATATGAAATTTCACTCTGGACGGTCATTGATATGATGACCGAAATCATTATTTTAAGGTACTGAACATTATAACATCTTATTATACGCAAAAAAACTTGTATTTATGCCTCTTTTATTGATTAAACAACATTACAAATCTTAAATTTTGAAAAAATGAGTTTTCAAGTCGTTTTCCCAATTTCCGGCCATTTCACCGAAATTCCACTGAAATTCCTTTTCTGGGCTTACCGAAACGAAACCGAAATCCGACATTTGAGGCCTTGATATCATGCCTCCTGATACAGCTTCTGGAGATCAGTCAGATGTGGCTGTCTCTGCCTCTGCTAGTTCACCTGCCATAGCCAGTACCTCAGGTAGTTCCTATGCTCTCACCTCTTGTGATGGATCTATGATTACAAACTGGATTATGGATTCTAGAGCGACCCATCATCTCTGTGGGGACAAAGAACATCTCACTATATATAGCCCGGTCTCTTCAGGACGAGCTGTGGTGATAGCCAATGGGACACATTCCCCGATCACAGGACAGGGGGAGGTTCACTTGATACCTTCCATGAGACTGCAGAATGTGTTATATGCTCCCGATTTCTCTATGAATTTACTGTCCATTAGCCAGATTACCAAGGAGTTGAACTGTCGAGCTATTTTTGACTCATCGACTCTTGTTTTTCAGGACATACCCTCAGGCAAGGTGATTGGCTGTGGCCGTGAGCAGAATGGTCTCTATCGTCTGGTTAATACTCCCTATATAGGTGCATCTCTCCAATTTACAGGATCAGACTCTCCATATACCTGGCATCTCCGTTTTGGTCACCTTCCTCTTCATAAGCTGTGTCGTGTCCTGCCCCAGATCTCTCCAAAGTCATCTTTCCAATGTGAAGCATGTCAGTCGGGAAAGCACCATCAGTCTACTTTCGCAGGTCGTCAGAGTCGGAGCACTAGCTCCCTGTTTGAATCAGTCCATATTGATATTTGGGGTCCAAGTCGTGTTCCTGACCACCAGGGACACAGGTTCTATCTGGTCGTACTAGGTGATTTTTCCCGTTTGTCTTGGGTGTTTTTATTGAAAAATAAATCTGAAGCAAGAAATGTGATTCAAACATTTATCAATGAAGTTCAAAATGTTTTCTTTTCTTCTGTGAAAATTGTGCGGTCTGACAATGCCTTGGAGTTTTGTACTAGAACTTTATCCTTGTTTTTTTCATCTTGTGGTATAATTCATCAAACTTCATGTGCTTACACTTCACAACGAAATGGTGTTGCAGAGCGAAAACATCGCCATCTATTGGATATCACTCGAACCTTACTTATTCAGAGTCATGCTCCAAACTCGTTCTGGGGTGATGCGGTTCTCACAGCATGCTACTTAATAAATCGCCTGCCCTCATCTATCTTGGATGAGAAAACTCCTCTCTCTAGCGTTTCCTAAGAAGGAGTTGTTCTCTCTTCCACCTCGTGTCTTTGGTTGTGTCAGTTTTGTCCATCAGTTGGTATCAGGTCTTGATAAGCTCTCTCCCAGGGCTATCAAATGTGTGTTTGTCGGGTACTCCAGGACTCAGAAGGGCTATCGGTGCTTTGATCCGCTGCGTGGAAAATATTTTGTTAGCGCCGACATCACATTATTTGAATCTGTCATATTTTTCTCTCCTACAGGAGACCGAATGACTACTCACCATTCTGTTACTGAGGTCTCCTACATGTCACCACCTCCTATGAGTCAATTACCCTCCATGTCATCTCCACCACCACCTCCACCTTTACCACCTCCAGCAACCATTGTTCCACCGTTGCCAAAGTATTATACTCGTCGGTCATCCTCTGCTCAAGGTCATGGCCAGTCATCCAGCAACCCTCAGGTTGATTCTGATAACTTGATTACTAACGATGAGTCTGAAGATCCATTGATACAGGAAACACAGCAAGATGATGATCATGCAGACTTGGACGTGCCTATCGCTATTAGAAAGCAGCGGCGTACTTGTCCTTCCTATCCACTTGCTTCTCATGTCTCATTTCATCGTCTGACGGGCGACTTTCAGAAATTTGCAGTAGCCCTATCTGCCGTTGAGATTCCACGCAATTATCAGGAGGCACTCCAAGATAGCAAATGGCGTCTTGCTATGGAAGAAGAAATGGCCGCATTGCAGTCCCGCGGTACGTGGACACTTGTTTTGCCACCACCTGGAGCGTCTATTGTGAGCTGCAAGTGGGTATTTACTGTTAAATATCATGCCGATGGAAGCCTTGATCTGTATAAGGCAAGGCTCGTGGCACGTGGTTTTACTCAAACCTATGGAGTTGATTACTTGGACATGTTCTCCCCAGTTGCTCGACATTCTACCTTACGTGTTCTTCTTTCAGTTGCTGTAGTACGAGATTGGCCACTATTTCAGCTTGATGTGAAAAATGCATTCTTATATGGCGATCTGCACGAGGAAGTTTATATGCAGCAACCTCCGGGGTTTGTTGCTGAGGGGGAGTGTGCCCAGGTTTGTAGACTCCATAAGGCGATATATGGCCTTAAACAGAGTCCTAGAGCGTGGTTTCAAAAGCTTTCAGATCTGATTGAGCGACGGGGCTTCAAGAGGTCAAATGCAGACCATGCCTTATTTACACAGAAGACGTCCAGAGGTACTGTGGCTATCATGGTATATGTTGATGATATTATTGTTACAGGAGATGATGAGCAGGGAATTAAGATGGCTAAAGATTTTCTGGGCAGTCAATTTGTAACGAAGGATCTGGGTACCCTAAGGTATTTCTTGGGGATGGAATTTGCTAGAAATGCACAGGGTCTTGTGATGACCCAAAGGAAGTACGTTACAGATATGCTTGCAGAAACATGAATGATGGGATGTCGACCGTCCACGACTCCTATGGATCCTAGTATGAATCTATATGATGATGATAGTGATGAAGTTGATAAGAGAAGATACAGAGAGTTGGTTGGAAAGCTCATTTATATTACAATCACTAGACCCGATATTGCATTTGCAATGAGTCGAGTGAGTCAATTCATGGAGCAACCTCGACAGATACATATGGGCATACTACATATGATATTGAGATATCTGAATTAACTCCAGGCGCAGGTTTACTATTCAAGAAAGGAGACACACTCTCTGTATCCGCATATGCTGACACAGATTATGCAGGTTGTCCTAAGGATAGGAAATCGACTTCGGGATTTGCAATATATGTTGGCACTTCTCTTGTTTCTTAGAAAAGCAAGAAACAAACTGTTGTAGCAAGGTCTAGTGCTGAGTCTGAGTACAGGGCTATGGCTCAAGCTAGTACAGAGATGATGTGGGTTCGAGCAGTGCTATGTGATCTATATGTAGAGATCCCTCTACCCATGGAGTTACACTGTGATAACCAGGCTGCCTTATTCATTCCAAACAATCCAGCATTCCATGAGAGAACAAAACATATCGAGGTGGATTGCCATTACACCAGAGACATGATTCAGAAGGGACTGATCTCTACTTCCCATGTTAGCTATGGAGAGCAAACCGCGGACATCTTCACCAAGCCACTGCCCAAAGGATCATTCCAGAAGTTTTCATCCAAGCTGAGCATGATCCATATCTATGCTCCAGCTTGAGGGGGAGTGTGAAGATACTTGTGTTTTTATATTTAACAAGTACTTCTTTCTTATTTTATTTTCTGGTTGTCTACTTTATGTAATTTACCCATAGGCCTCTCTACTATATAAGAGAGCCTAGGGTTCTCAGAAATAAACAAGTTCTCTTATTTTCTCCAACATTTAAGAAAGATGATAAAGCCAAATCTAAAGGGCAAGTAAAAAATAGTGGACAGCTCAAAAAAGGAAACTTTTGTATTGGGCACATGTAAAAGAATATGAATATATATGCATATGTAACATTTCGGCAATGCTAAGACCTTTCTCTAATGTCATCCGTGTTGATTTCATCGATCAATAGTTTCTAATGATTACACCCTGATTGATAATCCTAATTGCTCTATAGATCATTTAATAGTAATGATGAATAAATCTTCCACTTTCTAAATCATACTAATTATAACTGATTATAATAATGATTACACCCTTTCTTTTTTACAAATAAATTAAGACTTAAGTTTTGTGGAAAAAGCCCCTTTATCTAGGGATGGGCATTGGGCTGGGCCGGCCCGACCCAACCCGAAAAGCCCGGCCTGGCCCAAGTCCAAATAGATAATGGGCCGGGCTTGGGCCAAATTATTGGGCCCGAACTTTTTTGGGCCGGGCTCGGGCTAGGCTCGGCCCAGCCCGATCTGGCCTGAGGGTCCGACCCCATAGTAGCATGTTGCCCGGCCCGAGGGCCCAACCCAAATTAATGATCTTAATACATGTCTTCTCTCTTCCAGCATCTGAAAAGAATAACTCTAACATAGCTTTCTTCAATCTTAAACCCAGAGTTGTTGGAGTAGCCGATCTAGCTCACATATCTTGTTAATTATATAGTCAACTAAAAGCTCATCTGTATGAGGGCATTTTAAATAAATGGAAATTTAAGTTCCCCGTTAACTTTTTAGTTGTATAGTTTCTGAACCACTTGTATGAACATATATGTTCCACTTAATCTATAAGCATCCTTGTATTATTTATTTATGCATGTGCAGGAGAAAGGAGTGATTACAAGGAAACAACACAAGGAGGGAGAAGACTTTTCACATGGTTACAAGGAAACAACCCGTGGGTCCGGGCAGCCGATGCGGAACAGTTTTGGACGTCGATCCGTAGGGTCGGTCTTGGGTCTTCCGATGATGTTTCCAAGCCTCTTGCAGCTCTTTGGGCTATTTGGCTTGGTAGGAATGATACAATTTTCAAGGGGCAACATTTTTACTTTGAAAATGTTGTTGCCCATTGCAATGCTTTGTACAATTTCTGGTTATTTAACTGATGTACCCTATGTTCTATTAATGAATGCTTTGGTGTGGTGACTCCCGCCTCGGGAGGGCTCCCCCGTTTTTTTACTCTAAAAAAATATAAATATCCAATTAGTTTACTATATATCTAACTTTAATCCTGATTTGGTATAGATGTCTTTTGTTGTCTGATTGTTGCAGTGTTACCCACGAGCCACAAGAATCAGAATTTTGAACAACGACACCTTGATATGAATACATATATGATATGACCATAGATGGGCCGGCCGCCTGGCCCAAGCCCGACCCAATGGAATTGGATCGAGCCTGGGCTTGGGCCGAATTGAAAAAAAATTGCGGGCCCGGGCCCGGCCCAAGGCCTGAATTTTTTAAATGGGCTTGGGCATGGGTCCTTCAGGGCCTGCCCTAGCCCGGCCCATGCCCATCCCTATTTAATACCAATCTTCCCGGTTAAAATCATTGATCATTATTAGATATTATTTATTTGATGATCAATCACTCTTGAGTATCAATCAGTCGCTTTTAAACATCAACATTTAAAATTCTAATGTCACTTGACTGATTAAACAATGACCATTAGTTGATCACACTTTCATTGTTCTCAATGAACAATCTTACTTGGCCAATTAACCACTTAAATACTTTGATCACACATCAGACCTAGCTGATCGATCAACCAACTTTCAAATTATGTATTCTTTAGACTTCTATATATGGGCTTGATAAACATCTTCTCAAAAATTCTCTCCAATTTCTAGTTGTTTTATTTTCCTAATGAGGAGATCTTGTTTAATTTTCTAGTCATTATATCTTCTGAAAGAGCCTCCTCCATTGTTATACCTTGAAGGCACATCGAGGTTGCTCTTTAGCTCTCTACTAAATGGTTCAATCTTGATAGCTATTTCCAAGCACACTTGATTTCCAATTCTTTATATTCAATTTAGTGCATTTATTAGCATTACGTTGCATATTTATTTTAGGCTTTATACATTGTTGTAACTTCTTTATTTAAATTACTATTGTACAGTGGATCGTGGTGTATGATCCGCGATGAGGTAACTCAGATAGTGGATTAGTTGATTGATACAGTGGATCAGAATTCCAAAGTCAAGGAATTTGGGTTGTGGCTTTAACCTAGAAGGGTTTCCATGCCAAAAAAACTTGTCTTTTGTGGTTGCATTTGTTATGCTGCATTTGTTATGTGGATCAATTTATATTTGTTGTGGTGATTATTGTCTATGATAATTGTTTATCGGTTATAACATTTGCTTGAGCAATCCCAAAGGTACTCTCACAATACATATAAAATGAGGGACAATAACTACAAGTGCTATAATCATGATCGGATATTCAACACCTATTCTCTAGGTGCCCTTTCTCAAGGCAGGTATGGACAAGCGTAAGATCACATGGTTGGATATAGATTCCCGGGACACAATCGAGACATCTTTTGGAAGGCGAGGGTCCATGGCCCCATATCAACAAGGGGCGGAAAGGACAAGACCATGATGTGATTTGGGTCATCTAGTTGCGAAAGAATGATGCATTCAAATTTTATTGGCCCTATGAAAAATATTCACCAATAATATTCATGTTACTGGGGATCTAGGAAAGGTGGTTTTCTGTTGGTTTTCCTCCATAGTGTACTTTAATTCCTCCTTAATAAAAATTCAGGTGACCAGCAATATCCAGTGTCCATCTTTTAACTTTAAAATCCGATTACTCCCTTCTCACTTTATATGCACAAGACAAAAGTAAAAAGAAGAAAGTCGCTGGGTGCAAGAAAATGTAAATCACACACGCTGTTTAAAAGTGGTTTGGCTTATTATCAAACCTTGTCAAAATCCTTAACAAGTTTTGCTTCAGGTGTCGAATTCTCCTCGTATTCATTCCATAGCTCAGATATTTCGTCAGCTGCAAAGAAAACATCGACTCTTATTAAGAGGGAAATTAAGTCTGCAATGCAAAGGATTATACAACATACTTCCCAGTAAAGCAAGTATCGGACAAGATGTTATTGTGCTTGCGGTTCATTAATCAACATAAGAAACTTTTAAAATGACTAAAGACAGCAAGCAAAAAATTTGAAGTTACATCGCGATCCATCTCCCAGCAGTTTACACATGTGAGCCAATGCTTCTTGTTCTCTCCTACTCTTTTCCGACTTGGAGACACCATCCTCTGGTGTGATATCACCAACAATGGCTGAAAATAACCAAAGTAAATGGCGAGAATGGGTCAAAAGACTCAAGATCATTTTATTAACTAAAAGAGATATAAAGTTGAAAGACACCACAATAATGAATTAGGCTAGCATGCTTGCAATAGGAGATCAACTTGAGGACGAATTTTTCGTGGGAAGTATTTCATAAAACGTTTGCAGACTGAAGGGACTTTCTTCATCAAAAGAATAAGATTATGTCCTTAAAAAAGTGATAGGTGATAATATTACTAAGAAAGAAACATTACACAAGACAAGTGTGGAAAGGGAAAGAAGAATATCTTATTAGAAAATAGGTTGTGGTTTCCTATACAGAGCCGTTGACAAAAATATAGGAACGTCCTCAAGCCTAAATATATTAACAGAAAAATCATAAAAACATTAACACTCCTCTTAAGTTGGAGCATATCCATCAACAATATCTAACTTGGATGAAAGTAAAGAAATGTGTCCTTCGACAGCGCCTTGGTGAAGATGCTAGCTAGTTGGTGCTTAACAAAAACGTAGGGGGCAGTGATCTTCTGTTGCACAATATCTCTAACAAAATGATAGTCAACTTCAATATGTTTAGTGTACTCATGGATTATTGGATCGCATATGCTATGTCTGGCATAATGACTTTAAGCTATTGAAAATTTTCCATTTTGCTTCTATAACATTTAGTGTCTTCTAACATAGTATATTGAGTAGTGTAGCGTTGAGACCCGACTAGTATTAGTGATGGATTACAATCGAGTAAGCATGCTTCCTCAAGGATCAAAGTAGTTTCCTTAGGAAAGAGGTTCTCCAGATTGACAGGTTATTTCAATGCCCTGAAATAATATCACCATAGACAAGGTCCTTGGTAATGAACACTTTCACTAGGATGGCTTGGTCTCTAAAATCACAATACTATTCTCGTCAGTAATAAACATATTGTTAGAGTATGTGTCACATGTATAGATGAGTAAATAGATCCATCCAAGGTCCAATTACCACATCCGCGGGTTTAGTCCCACATCTACTATGAGTGAGACTCAGTCTTACTGGTGGGGCTATATAAGAAGCCCCACATTACCTGTAACAGAGAAACAGAGAGCAATACAGAATACCTGACCCTTGAGAGGCCTTCTCCCGTGGTTTCATCCCCCTCCTCATGGAGTGGGGTTCCACGTAAAATCCCGATGTTCTTCCTATATTTATTAATTTCTGATACTTTCTTCATTATCAGAGCGGGTTTGATTTTAATAATTTCTTCATGACGATTTTATTATGTTCTTTGATTATGTTCAAAGATATGTAAATTCTAGGGTTTGATTTTTGCATATTTTGAAGATCGTCATCAAAGTTCTAAAGATTCAAAGTTCTGAAGATTAATGCTTATGAAGATCCCATAAGTTCCAAGCAACTAGGGTTTTGTCGAAACCCTAATTCTACGCTGGCTCAAGTTCTAGCGAGCAAGATTCCTTGTGAACCCTAATCACAACAATCTTCAGTCTGAAATCAAAACCTCTTATTCTCCATATTTAGAAACAATCAGAGCAGTTGCAACTCCAAACAATGAGGGTTTGGATCAAAGCCTAATTCAAGACGTAGTTTCCATATTTCGAAACAATCAGAGCAGTTGCAACTCCAAACAATGAGGGTAGGGGCATGCATCTGGTCGCTTGGGATGTGGTGTCCATGCCTAAGCACTTCGGCGAGCTTGGAGTCCGGAGATTGGACCTGGTAAATGACGCCCTCCTACTCAAATGGGTGAGTAGACTTTGGGGCAAGGATGATACCTTCTTCACCAACGTTCTTCGTGTGCTCTTGGGCAGCGACTGGTTCGGGCTGCAGCGGGGGGCCTTGCAAATTCATTCTTCCCCTTTCTGGCGCAGCGTCTCGACCGCATTGCAGAGGAATGAGGCGCTCTTCACCCCGGTGCTTGGGACGGGGGAATTCTTCAAGTTTTGGCTGGAAGACTGGTTGGGAGGGGGCCCTCTTCGGGTGCGTTTCTCGAGATTGTTCGCGCTTGCCTCGAACAGGCACGCGTCTGTCGCGGAGTGCTGGACTGACGGTTGCTGGTGCCCTCGATTCTCTGGGAACTTCTCTGAGCAGCGGGTGGATGATTTCGTGTTGATGATGGAGACTCTTAATACTGCTGCTACGCCTACTTTGCAGAGGGATCATTAGCGTTGGAAAGACGGGGCCTTCTCCACTCGGAAGGCCTACCGGGCACTGCTCCCTTCTCCGCCTCCTACGACTTCTCCTCTTGTGCGTGACTATGCCTTCATCTGGGGTTTGCGCTTGCCGGAGCGCATTGCCATCTTCCTATGGTTACTTCGTCAACGGAGATTGTTGACTCGCCATCGTTGCGCCAGGTTCTTCCCTCAGACTAGCGCTTCTTGCCATCTTCGCTGTGAGGACGACGAAATTGCCGATCATCTTTTCTTTCGCTGCTCCTTGGTTGTGGGTATCTGGGACGATGTGGCTTGGGCTCGCGCGGACAATCTTGAAGACTTTTGCGAGAACCTTTGGTCGAATAGGGGGAGGGCCAGGCCTGATGTTTTGGCTCCTATCGCGCGGCTGTGGTGCATTTGGTGTACCAGGAATGACGCTATTTTCTCGGGTCAGCGCTTCTATCGTGAGAACGTCAACATTCTGGGTACTAGACTTATCTCCGATTGGTGTACTTCTTAGTTTAACGGCCCATCTATGGCGGCTACCTTTCTTGTATTCGTAATCTGCTTCTATTACCTTCTACCCCACCTCCCCTATGTAAGTATCTCTCTTCTTTCTCCGTTTTAGTTATATATAATTTTGGGGCGAGCACCAACGAGTGTATCCCCCTTTTTTGAGCCTAAAAAAAGACGTAGTTTCGAGTAGGTTCATGGTTTTTATTCATGAAGATTTATGTGGATTCAATTCTTCGAAGTTCATGATCAAGAGAAAAAAACCAAGGTTTCTAATGAAGATTGCCAACGACGATCAAGATTTTTGTCTTCGGTTTGCATGATCTTCAACAGTAATCGAGGGTTATTCCAAAACCCTATGTTTTTTGTAAACAAAAAGAAGCATGTGTCAAATGAGAAGGCCGACAAGCCCTGATCGCCAACACCTCCACACATCAGAGATCCCCATGTGAAGCTCCGAGCAAGTGAAAGAAGAAGAAGAAACATGAGAAGCACGAGGTGCAACATCCTCAATACTCCCCCTCACGAGAGCCGCCTCCAACCCTCCAGGAGACGTCCTCGATGTAACCTCTAGAAATCAATGTAACCTCTCGCGAGAACTCCTCCAAGCGATAATGCTCGATCTTATACTCTCGCATCCGATCGAGATCTTCTCCAACGATGGTGGCCGTCAAGTTTTTCTCCAACGGTGATGGCAATCGATTCCTCCCCCTTCTACGTGTCGAGATGGGTTCCCTCTCTAGGACCCTCGATTCCGGCCTCCCACGATTTATAGGCAGCCCGGTCCCTTCTACTTAAAGAAAATAGGGGGAGAGGTGCACTTATTTTTGGCCCAACGAACCCAATTGGGAAAAAAGGTTGTGAGGAAAAAGGGGGGAGGGCCCATAAAAAGGGGGTCTGTATTTTCATTGGGCCCAATTTGTGCCGTGAGTTTTTGGAGGGGGGGCTAAAAATTAAGGCCAAGATTATGGGTCCAATTGGACCGTGAGTTTTAAAAAAACAACATACAAATAAAAAAAGAAAAGAAAAGAAAAGAGAAAAGTTGTGCGTGTGAAAAAAATATTTTAAGGAAAAAGGAGGCAACTATTAAAAAAGATAGAGAAATAGCCGAAAAATTTTAATTTGAGATTGTTTTTGTTTCCACATCTTGAAGTCTTTTCCCAACTTGGTCGATGTCGTTGTTTTCAGACAAGTATGGGAGAAAGGGAGAGTATGTGTAGAGCATTCAGATTAAGACTCTACATATTATCAGATTCAGACTTTACAAGATTGTTTCAGAGTATTCAATTTTGTAGATGCATGATTATCATTTGAGAGGTCCCATCTTGATTTGGCTCAGAGTTTTTATGTGATCCATAGGGACTCCAGAGTGGAGATCCCATTATCTAAGTCATTGTAGGCTTAGGGTTTTCATGTGGTTCATAGGGACTTCAGAATAACGATCCCATTCTATGAGATAATATGGGAGAGACCCAGTTCTCTACGAGGAGACTTTCAGACTCCAATCTCCAGTGACAGTGGACTCCGACGAGGATGTTTTCACGGTTTTTCACAGTTTGGCCCTTTAGAGAGATGGAGCAATTGTGGGCTAAAGTTCTTTAGGTGGAGACTCATTCCAGTTTCAATGATTCTGACAAGAACAATACATAGCACATGTTCTCTGACGAGGAAACCAAATTCAGTTCACACTTCGGCCCTTATAGATATGCGGGGGGCTGTTCGCCTGCCCTACTCTATTTCCTGGCAATGACAAAGGCTTGCAAAATATGGCAAGTCTTTGTGATGAAATAACTCGAAGACAAAAGAAGGCCAGTGCCTCATCACCAGCACAACATGAGAAGCAATGCCCTCAGCAGGCAACCAGTAGAGTATGCATTGAGTTGATATTGTTTGTAGTGTCTTGTATTGTGAGTGAGTGATTTCTTTCTATTTGTCCAAGCTGAGCATTGCATGTTCCAGCTAAGAGGGGGAGTGTTAGAGTCACATGTCTAGATAAGTAATTAGAACCCTCCAGGGTCCAATCACCACATCTACAGGTTTACTCCCACATCTATGGTGAGTGGGACTAAGTCTTGCTGGTGGGGTTGTATTAGAAGCCACACACCACCTGTAATAGATAGAGAAATATATAAAACCCATCCCTTGAGAGGCTTATCCCATGGTTTCATCCTGCTCCTCATGGAGTAAGGTTCCACGTAAACTCTCAATGTTCTTCCATGTTTATATTTCTTTATCTCTGGCAAGTTTCCGCACTATCATTTTCTATACATATCATCAACATAGACAACAAGAATAATTATCCCTCCAACTTATTTTCTGACAAAAACAGAAGGGACGAGAGAAGTTAGCTGAAACCCAAGAAAGTTGATCATTGTAGTTAATTTATTAAACTAAAGCTCTGGACTCTACTTCATGCCATAGATAACATTGCAAAGTTTGAAAATACCCCCCTCGACGGTCTAACTCAGCAGTTGAGACCTATAAAATTTTTCCAAAAGATCTCTAAAAAAATCATTTTGCATCGGGTTGGTAGATATACCTGTTGTTAATGGTAAGAGATAAGATAGTACAAATCAAACATATTAAAGCAACATGAGAGACCGTCTCAAAGTAAATCAACCATACATGTTTAGGTAAAGCATTTGGTCACTTGTTGATCCTTCGCTTCAATCTGTCCAATAAACCAACCTATAAACTTTTCCCCGAAGATCTCTAAAAAAGGTTGTAGAAAAACAGAATGCGGAAGCGTATCAGAAAATAGAGATAAAGAAAACATTAGGAGACATCGGGATTTAACGTGGAACCCTACTCCAGAAGGAGCGGGATGAAACCACGGGAGAAGCCCCTGAATTGGGCATTTCTTCTATTGAAGTTCTCAATGAGTATAGGGGGTGTGGGGCTCCTTATATAGCCCCAACGGACAGACCCAATAGTGACCGCTCCCCCATGTGGTACTAAACACATGGATGGGCTCTTTTCTTTTCCAACACTCCCCCTCAAGTTGGTAGCTGGGACAGCTGCAACTTGCAATAATAAAGAAAAATATACATCATTACATCTTCACTTGAAATCACCACAATAAACGTATGTTTCCGCAACTGGTAGACAAACCCGCTTGCTGACGGGTATATCAGGTCACCGGAACGTATCTCTGTCGTGCCTGGAAGGTCACCGGACTGTCTCTGTCGTGCCTGCATGGTCACCGGATCTCTGTCTCAGTCGTGCCTGCGGGTCACCGGACTTTGTCTCCGTCGTGCCTTGAAGAAAACAAATCCAGTGCGGAGTCGATGTCGAGGATAGAGACACCACGACGAAGATCGATGCACAGTGAAGATGGCTTGATATTCTGTGAAATCCGGAGTGTTTGGTCTGTCAATCAACGATGTAGGATGTATATGGCTTTTACTCCCCCTTTCTCCAAAATTTGTGAAAATAATGAAAATAATAGACAAGTTGGGAGAAGCAAACATGAATCACATATTTTTATGCGTACGACTTTTTTCTTGTACGCGATTTTTTTCTTTTTTTTCGATTTTTTTTGTTAGCATATGCGTACGGCTTTTTCTTATACGCGCCTCTTTTCTCTTTTCTTTTTTTAACACATGCGTACGGCTTTTTTTTGTACGTGCCTTTTTTTCGAAAAATTATTTTTTTTCCTTTTTTTTACTAACAAAATATCCAGCCTTTTTTAAAAAAAAAATTCTGGGATGCACTCACTTTTTTTATAAGCCCACTGTTGGGCTCTTATATTCCCCCTTTTTTTCTTTTTTTTTGACACCCCTAGCTTCCCACTCTCTTTTTTTTCATCATTTTTTTAACGGCCCACTTGGACCATTACATCCAAAAGCCCACATGGGCGGCTATACGTAGGGTTTCCCTGCTGGAAACCCTCAATCTTATGAGAATAGTGCCGCCGCCTCCAGAGAATGGGTCTTCATCTGCCGCCTATGCTCGTATGAGAGGATGGGACCGTACGGGGGCGCCGATGCGCGCGAGGTGGAGTGTCGCAAGAACACCGTGGGGCTGGAGGAGGGTGTGCGGGCGCCTCGATCCCGCCGCGAGGGAGGATGACGCCTGCGAGATCGTGGGGACGCGCCTGGGGGTTACGGCATGGCTAGGAAGGCAAGGGCTGGATGGCTGTGGGGTCGCCGCCTGAAGACAAAGACGAAGGCGGCTCGCCTGGGACCGCCGCTTGGATGAAGTCCTGCACATCGCTTCGCCTAAGCGAGGAGATCGAAGGGAACGCACGCCGGGTGCGTGAGGGCGCTGCCTGGAGGCCACCGCGATGGTACTGGATGCGGCAAGGGCTACGCGCGACTACTTGGAAGGAGAGGATCGACATCGGCGTTCGGGCGATATGAAGGAGCTCAAACTGGACGAGGAAGAGGTGATCAAGATTTCTGGGCTCGAACTGGAGCCCCACGGTGGGCTTTAGGCGTGAAGAAGATGCTCGCGGGATCCCTGCCCCTTCTCGCGATAGAGCCTTCATTTTTTTTGGGTCGTTTTGAAGAAGATATGAAGGAGGCCGATGCAGGAAGCTCTCGCTAGGCATGTGCCGCTTTGCAGCCGCCTGCGGCCTGGAGGCGTTGGGGCTTCCATTTTTCCTTGGTTGTCAATCTGCGCCGCCATTAGTGTTACAGAATAACTCCTCGTTTTTTTTGAACATCTTCGAACAGGATACGAATAATCTTCAAGAATGAATCTCCGGCAATAACTAAGAACTGATTATCCGACGAATCTCAAAATAATCTTCAACAACAAAAATAGGGTTTCCATCGAAACCGTAGATCTGAAACTCGAATCTCGAACAAAAAAATATCATAAACTCCTCGAGAATCGAACCCGCTCTGATACCATGTAGAAAAACAGAATGCGGAAGTGTATCAAAAAATAGAGATAAAGAAAACATTAGGAGACATCGGGATTTAACGTGAAACCCTACTCCAGAAGGAGCGGGATGAAACCACGGGAGAAGCCCCTGAATTGGGCATTTCTTGTATTGAAGTTCTCAATGAGTACAGGGAGTGTGGGGCTCCTTATATAGCCCCAATGGACAGACCCAATAGTGACCGCTCCCCCATGTGGTACTAAACACATGGGTGGGCTCTTTTCTTTTCCAACAAAGGTCATTTTGCATTGGGTTGGTAGATATACTAGTTGTTGTTAATAGTAAGAGATAAGATAGTACAAATCAAACACATTAAAGCAACACGGGAGAGTGTCTCAAGTAATCAACCATATGTGTTTAGTTTAAGTATTTGGTTACTTGTTGAGCCTTTACTTAAGTCTGACCAACAAACCATCAGGTGCATGTCTTGTAAAGATCATTTGCAAGCAATTGGATGACACATTAGGGGCATGGTACCATATCCCAATTACCTCAAGAAAAAAGAGTATATATCTCTTATTACATAATCTATTTCCACCTTTTAACCTGCATAGTTGTGTGTTGATCTCTCAGTATTGGAACTGCATGTCACCACTAGACAAATCATCAATTCTAGGAATATAGGGTATCAGTTATGAGGTACACAATCTAATCAAGACTTTCGTAAATCAATGGGAAGCTCACCAGAGGGACCATCCATAGGTACATGTGTTTGAAGGTCACAATGGATGTCTCACCTTATTTGAGCGATACGACACTTCAAAAGGACACACATTTGGTGGATAGCTCAGAGGTTATCCACATGATTCTTGGGAGACTCACTTGCCACATGTACATGACAATAAGAGAATGCCACCTAAGAACAATAGCTTAGATACAAAATGTCGTGGAGCTCAAGGTAGAACGAGCACAACAAGTACATGCAACGGGGTAAGACATAAAAACAGACAGACACATCAACACATGCAGGCATAGACACAAATAAAGCTTCAATGAGCTTGATCAATGAAGTGTGGTCATATAAGCTTACGTACAGAGGTGTACAAGCTCCAAGTTGGTGCATGGTGCTCCAAGAAAAGCATGGAGGCATGGTAGCTACGGAGTATGCATATAGGTGTGCATGCTCAATTATATGTGTACAAGAATGGTCATGAGGCCACATAAATGAAATTTTGGGGACTTCTTAGTTTGTGGATGGTTAAGGACAAGTAGCGAACAAAGTCTCAAAGGTCATGGGTTCCCTTTAGCAAAAGTCCAATCAACCGATGGTGCTTAATTGAAATTTGGCAAAGATGTGTCAACATGCGTTGGAGCGTGAGTGTGCTAATGATTGGGCATGTGATATGGCATCATCTGTAAAGACGAAGGAATTAGCATGGGATCCGAAGAGATAAGAAAATGAAGGATTGCTGCATATTTGAAGGGTTGTTGTGGAACACGAATGATCTTGTGTGTTATTGTCATTATGTTTATAAATGTAGTGATGATGGGTACCTTGAACTTCTTGGGTTCTTGTTTATAAAGAGGTGTGTGGCTTATTCTCTATACTGTACATCAGACACATTATATGTTCCCCTTTAAAATAAAAGTAAGAAGCTTTATGCTCATCCTTGTGTTCGTCCTTGTGGTTATACTTGAGCATTGGAGGTGCATGTTTTCACCACCTTTCCCCTTGAGGCGCATCAACAATGCATAGGGGATGGAGGATCGCAACAGGACGCCAGCTAAAGAACTCTTTTTTAGGGGAAAAAGGGAACGACATAGAGAAGACAACTATGTAAATTATATAAATCCATAGTAACAAGAAGAAGAATAAAATTACAAAGACCAAAGGGTTCATAAGGTTTTAGCATGTTTAATCACATTTTCATATACATTCGCACTCCTCAGAAAATGGAACCATTTCGAGCTAGCCACACAACCCATAAGATGGCCACCACCCACACAATGGTTGGGCTAGTGCCACGCCCAAGACCATTTACGATGCCCAAAACTCATTCCAGCCACTTGCACCTCTTCCAAAATCGACCTCGCAATAGGACATTCAAGGAATAGATGCTCAAAGGTTTCCTCTTCTATTGAACACAACTCACAAGCTGTCACACCCGGAGTGAACCAAGCTCTTTAAGGTGTTGCCTTCGCATCATCCACAAGAAGATCCGGATGCATAGCAGTACCTTCTAGTTCCATAAGTCGACAAAAGGTTTGAGACCAACGTCCAATCCAACACGTCGAGATGGTAGAAAACGATATATGCTTTCGCACAGTGAAGCGGCCATCGGACCAAGACCAATGATCAATGGAGCCACTCACACCTCCTCCGAGGGGCAGCACCTCAAGCAAACACAAGAAGTCCATGAACCGTTGGTCTAACAACTCCATACAAAATATAGGTATATCCAGCTACCACCCTTCCAACAATTGCTAACAGACACCTCAGAATCAGTTGCCAGTGGAAACAAGAAAGGAAAGTGAATCAGTTGCGACCCACGTCCCGTCCAATCATCTCTCTAAAATCTGAAGCCACATCCATTACCTAAAACATGCTTCATATGTGCACAACACACGCCAGCTAAAAATGGATGTTTAGCTATGGACATTATTGCAATAGTCGGTCAACCGGACTGAATAAACGATCCGATTATGAAGTGAGGGGGTGACCAATTGAATAATCAGAATTCACTCAATATTCAGTATGATCGAATAGTTGGACTGACTATTAGTTGAGTGCTAACTTTTTTATTTCTTTTTTAAGGGTTCTAATTTATCCCAATATAATAAAAAATATCAATGCTTCGCGACAAAGACACATACATGAGCAATGGAGAACTTCATAAAGAAGTCGCATTGGGTGGATAACTCGGAGGTTATCCACAAGAGTCTTAGGGACTCACTCGCCATCAGAGTACATGGTAATTAGAGAGCACCACACGAGGACACTAGAATGGGGGAAGTGTCGTAGAGTTCATGATAGAGCAAATACAACAAGTGCATGCAACATGACAAGAAATGATGACAAATGCAAGCATTAGCATGTATATGAGCATAGCGAGGCATGGAAAGTGAAACATCATTTATGTTGAGCAGTGACGAGGTGAGGTCGGGCGTATACATGTGCACGGGATTCATATTGCCCATGGTGGTCCAAGAAGGCATAGAGGCATTGCGGTTGCAGAGTATGAGCATAGGTGTGCATGCTCAATGATGCATGTACGAAAGTAGTCAAGAGTCCAAAACCGTGACATTCTCATGAATCTCCCCTCCATCTGTTGATGGATTAGGACAACTACCGCACAAAGGCTTGGAGGCCACTGGTTCAATTTGGCACAAGGTCAAGTATTTGGCGGCGCTTGCTTGGAATTTGGTAAAGTTGTATAAGCATGTGTTGAAGCGCAAGTATGTTGATGGATGTGCATGTGATGTGGCATCATATACGAAAGACAAATTTATATCATGAGATCCGAAGAGACACGAAAATGAAGGGTTATAGCGAAATGCGAAGGGTTGTTGAGGTTGTCCTTCTGATTGTAATGTAATAATGGAGGGTCTATTGGATTTCTCGGGTTCTCTTAATGCAGTCCAAAATATTTGTTCTCGGTGTAGTTTTATTGTAATTTTTAATTCTTGTAAAAAAAGTCACAATACTGGGATGTGTCCTTTGGTTTAAGGGTGTTTTTCGGGTGAAAGGTTGCATCTTTTTGACGGGTTAAATCTCTATATAAAACAACATATTCGTTTGTACTTTGTAGTGAGGACATGAAATGAAGTAAAAGTTGATTAAACCTTTGGCTTTCTCTTTTTTCTTTCTTCTCTTAAATCCTCCAAACATGTCTTTCTCTCCTCACGCAGCTTGGCGTGCTCCTCATTATTCTATCACCCCGATTTCCTCTCTTCTCACCCCTTGATAATTCTTCCCTAAATATTAGTCCGCATCAATTGGTATCAGAGCATGGACTTTGAGTCATTCTTATGATTTGATGATCATGTCGAGAATTGACAGATGAATTTCGAGTTGAGTTGCCTCACTCATGGTACACATGCACAATAAAAGAATTTGAAACATTGCCTCCAAGCAAACATAAAAGTACATCAATGGTTGGATTTATTCATCATGGAAGATGTATTTCTCAACTTGAGACCTTACACAATGATGATATTTTCAGTCCAAAAGAAGATTTCGTTATTACAACTCCCAATCAAGAAAAAGAAGAAGAAGTACATCCCATGTATGACGAAAGTTATGGGGATAAATAGTTCAAGGTTCTCGATCTTGCCGCTTCCTAAGTTTGTGCCCAAGAGGTCGTAAAGCCGTCACCTCCTCCTTGTGAAGCTCCAGCTACCGCCTAATTGAAGGATGACAAATCTGAAGCGTTAGATCTATCTTTGATCAAAGTTGTTGTCCATGAAGTATTCGAATGAATCGAATCAACCAATTCACCAACAATACCGCATGGGGTTGCATCTCTACCCCATGATCATCCATCGTCAATATAAACCCCCATTATGGCACCGGACTCACCACCACCATCCCTCAACATCGGCTCCTTGGTGGCCCCTGCCGTCGATGCCAATCCGCCACCACGATTCCCATTTCCCCTCGATGCACAACCTTTATGCAACCCTCATGATTGGCACCACCGTGAACCTAGAAAAGGCCATAATTGTCGATGATGCACAATCGCCAATCGTCCCCGCCTCGGTTGGCAATGCCCCCTGGCGACAATAGTTGAAGTTACATCATTGTCGCAACCTACTTCTTGTGTTTCATTATCGGGTCCTTCAATCGAGGCTTCCTCGATACTCGGTGTGCTGCCACCCGCAGTCGCTTCTCCAATTCCATCGTCCTCCCCTGGGCTACTACCACAACCACCCACTCATCGGGGAACCATGCGATTGTGCATGCTACGAATGCCATTGCCCTCTTCACAGGAGGTGCTTCCACTGCCTACCACTTGAACACCGTTGTGCTAGATATCGTGTAAGTGGAGCCAGCATTCAATGCCTCTTGCTCCTTCGATTTCTATTTTGTCGTCTCCATGTTGCCGCGGAAGATAAAACCGTAGTAATTGTTAGGGATTTTTTTCAGCAGGGAACCAAATCCCTTAAAAAAGATACCTTGCTACTATGGAGAATTTATAAGAGGCCCTTTCTTCAAAAGTATTTTATATTAAGTAGAAAGTTGTGCAATGCAACCTAATGGGGATCCATTCAAGGGGTAGAAAAATTGCATTCTCTCCCCACAGTTCAAGAAAATTACAATCATAATGCTGAAAAGAATAAGAGATGGCTCAAATTGAAAAGATTGAACTAAAGAATTCAGATGGGATTCTCCATGTTCGGCATCCGATGATCCAACAACTCATCAAGAGGTGAGTTTCTCAAAGCGGAGGAGAACTGATGCAGTCCAAAATATTTATTTTCAGTGTAATTTTATTGTAATTTTTAATTCTTGTAAAAAATCAAAAGTCACGATCTTGGGATTTATCTTTAAGTTTGGAAATATCTTCTGGGTGAAAGGTTGCTTTTTTTATGGTTAATATCCATATATAAATCAATATATCCCTTTGTAGTAAGGACATGAAATGAAGTAAAAGTTGATCTAGCCTTTCGATTTTTCTCCCCCCACCCCTCCCTTGGTTTTTCTTTCTTCTCTTAAATCCCTTGAACCAGTCGTTCTCCCTTTGTCACGTAGCTTGGTGTGCTCCTCCTTATCCCCTTACCTAATTTCCTCTCTTCTCACCCCTTAATAATTATTCCCTAAACATTAGTCCCAAAAAGATAAGAAGACGAAGAGTTATCACGGAATGCAAAGGATTGTTGAGGTTGTCGTTATTATTGTAATGTGATAATAAAGGATCCACTGGATTTCTCAGGCTCTTGTATATAAGGAGGGATATGGACATTATCCGCACAACCCATCCAACTCATTGTATGTTCCCTTCTGAATAGGAGTGAATAAGCTTTGTCCCTATCCTTGTATTCATGCTTGTGTTTGTGCTCGATTGTTGGTGCATGATCAAATGAAGTATGAGAAGAGTTGGAGAATGTCAATGGTTGTTTTACTTAAGAGAAAACTTGGTTAGCTTGTGGGAAGCTAACGCAACACATGTCAGAGTCTTGAAATCAAGTCTATGATTTTGACCCTATGAGTCTATGACAACTACCACCATGCACAACCTCCTATGTGGCATTTGCCTTTACCTCGATACTTTGCCTCTCCCTATCCCCTACAATAGAAGCAAACAAGATCCCGATTGATGTGTCGGATGACCACCCCTTCACAACGAGAGCACTGATGACCCCTTCTAACATAGGGATACGTTCCACTCCCATGCCACAATGAGTACTTTACTTGCCTCTTTGACCCCCTAGCACCTTCAGGGAGATTCCCCACCCTCCAAACACCCTCCTCTCTCATTTGCCTCCTCACTTTACCAGTGGTGCTCTATCATTAAAGTACTCAATCAAGTGGTAGCTTAGTTATACATGAACCAATTAAGTTTGTGGGTTATGTTTGGTTGGAAGGGTTAAAGGACGAAAGGGAGGGTGAAAAGAGGGGAGGGAAGGAAAGAAATGGTTGTAAATTTGTCGTTTGAATAAGAATGTTCTCTCCAAGAACGAATAATATCTGCGAAGAAATATCTTTCATAATTTAATGCAAGTAAAAATGTCATTTTAAAATGATATTCTCAAGGATGTGTAATAAATTTATTACCTTTAATGTTATAACAATGTCTTTTAAGAGTGAGAAGAGATGTCTGCTAAGGAAGGATTTAAAAAAAAGAATAAGAAATATTCTTTTAGAGAATTCCCTCTACATTGATTATCAGGTCAAACCAAGATTTCAGGATAGCATGCATCCAACCTTCTGCAATATCATGAATGATTGCCATTTTAATACACCTACAATGAAAATAATGGACAAATATTGTTAGTATTAAATAAATTATTAATATATAAATGGAAAGTAAATTAACAAAATAATAAGCTTCTATATTCAGTAGAAAAAAACTGCATCTTTAATATGTTGATGTGTGTAGAAGTTGAAGAAATTCATAGTAATCGTAAACTGACCCGTTGAGTTATTGTTAACATGATGATGGAAAGTCGCCAACAGTATTGGTAAAGAATTAGAGCACAACATACGCATTGTATAGGGTTTGATGGGTTTCTCAAAATGAAGAGGGCATTTTTTTAAACTGGGCTGTCCCAGTCCGTTCCAACCAGATGTCAAACCAGACTACATGGTATAATTATTATCAGCAGCAGTTGATTTCCCCAAATTTTGAACTGCAAGTTAAAGAAATCAATTTTATCCATTCTTTGCACGTTCAGGATAGAGATGTCAGGAAAAACAATCATCAAAAAGTAACTTAAATTATTTCATTTCTATCCCACGGGATATAACCTATCAAATTAAGCAAAGCCTTCCAAATATGTAAACCCGATAATAACAATACCATTACATCTCTTTTATTCATCAAATAGATCTGTCGCATACAGATATTGATGAGTTCCACAGCTCATAATGGGTTGAATCAACATAAATCCTTGTTAGATTCTTAGAGACTATGCTGTTGTGCAAAACACATAGTTCTGAATATTCAACTTCACAAACCTTCCAATTTATGACTTGAATATGCCTTTTACCAAGTCAGGTTACCGCCTAGCAATCAACTTCCCATTGTTCCCTCTGTATATACAGTGAGATTAATTATGTTGGAGTAGGTCCTTCCTTTCCCGTCACCACATTTTATGACCTATGTATATATACCTATTTGCTCCCCATCTTGCTCTCACAGATTCTCAGAGAATCAAGACTCAAATGTGGAGGGCTGTTATAAGAAGATGTCCTAGACAGAGTTTAGCTATGGTGGAGTTGTTTGAGGACCTTCCCCTTCCATTCTTTTTCTTCTCCCATAAGACTGATGAATAATAAAAAGTCTGATTGGAAGGTGGGTAGACACATACCATCCACCCTAGTCTCTAAAACCAGCACATCTCGATCTGTCACTAGTACAAACAAACATGGGAAGCGAACTGCTAGTTTCCTCTAATCGATCCAATCATCAATCGCAAGGTCAGACAAGAAACCATCTACTAAAACTGGACTGAAGAACATAGAAAGTTGTGGTAATACGGTGCAAATTCCTTCCCGCAACGCAAACAGCATAAGCCTGCAGATGACGAACTAGGGATTGTTGGGCGTGGATGCCATAAATTATGTGGATTAACTTGCAACATAAGTCCTCACTGCCTCCTCGTATCCTTCCAATCCAATTCAGCAGCAATGCTTCATTCATAGTCTTCAGGCGACGAATTCCAAGACCTCCCTCCTTAGAGAGCATTACAATATCTCAATCAACCAAGTGTATGCCCAATGTGTTCTGACTAGACATACCCTAGAAAATTCTACTCATATTTATCTCCATAAGATGGCATATCCCAACTGATAGTAGTCTTGATGGCAAGAACAATCATCCTCTTTGTAACAGTGTTGATGCCTTCCACCCAGCAAGCTTCTGATCCATCTTCTCAATCACTAGTAACTAATTTGACATACGGAGACGACCACAATTCAAAGGTAAACCCAAGTAGCAAATCACGAGCAAACCACACACAACACTCATTTCCATGCCACAATCTGTTGCATCTAATTACGAAAGACTGATCAGGACTATAATCGAATTGTCTATGTTGAACCTCAAGCCAGAGAGTTCGCCGAAAATGTCAAGCACTATAGTCATTCCCTTCATAATAATTGCATCCTTGAGGGATCCAATTACCCATCTATGGATGCATACTCTAACACTCCCCCTCAAGCTAGAGCATGCAATGCTCGGCTTGGAAAAATAGAAGGAAAGCACTTACTCACTAAATACAAGGCACTACGACAATATCAATTCAATGCATGCTTCGTTAGTTGCATGTTGAGGACATTGCTTCTCATGTCATATTGGTGAGGAGGAACAAAAGAGTTGAAGTGTGAACTGGCATATGTGCTATGTATTGTGTCTTTCAGAGTCACTCAAACTGAAATGAGTCTCCTCCATGGAGAACTCTGACCCGTAACATGTTGAAATTCAACGCAACATGTGGAAAACTTCTCCTATATCTCTGAAGGGCTAAGCGTCATGGGAATATCCACACGTAGATCTGAGAAGTGGGCCACTCTCATAGGGACCTTGGAAAGATCTTGTACCACTAAAGAAAGTTGTGTGAATATATGTACTTGAGTTCACGATCGTTGGAGAAAGCCGTAGGAATATCCGTACTAGAGTTCATGCAACATGTGGAAAACTTCTCCTATATCTCTGAAGAGCTAAGCGTCATGGGAATATCCACACGTAGATATGAGAAGTGGGCCACTCTCATAGGGACCTTGGAAAGATCTTGTACCACTAAAGAAAGTTGTGTGAATATATGTACTTGAGTTCACGATCGTTGGAGAAAGCCGTAGGAATATCCGTACCAGAGTTCACAGTCACTAGGGGCATGGCTTCTTTTTCTTCTTCAAGATTTAGGGTTTAAAAGATGAACCCAAACATGTTGGTCAACATCTATGGCAGGCAATGGGTTATGACAACGTTCTCGATCTCCATAGAACATCACAGGGGTTGTTACCTCTCTTCTTCATGGATGGTGATGAAGATCTGCAGAACGATGATGATGGTGTCACCTTACAGTATTAGAGTTCCATCAGGAACCCGAGTTTTTTCTCAAACTTCAATGAATGTGTGATCTTCATAGTTTGCTAAAACTCATGCATATGCACCGAACAAATCTTGGAATGGAAGTTTCATTATATGATGCTGGAGCCATTAGACTAGCGTTGGCGTCATAGAATTAAGGTTTCATCAGAAACCCCGATAACTTTTCGATCATGGCAATGATGATGATGATCTTCATGCTGAATATAATTAGTGTTCCATCAAGAATCACAATGGCTTTCTCAAACATGAACAATGATGATCTTTAGAACCTGGAAAAAACTCAAATATAACATAATCGAGATAAAAACTTCATGAACAAATCCATGAACGAAATCTACTCTAAGAAAACGATAATGCAAAAATGTAGTCAGAGATAATAATGATAAAGAACAGTGGAAGAACACATAGGTAATACGTGGAGCCCTCCTCCACAAGGAGCAGGGTGAAACCATGGGAAAATGTTTCTCTATGGCTCGATAATATGTTTTTACTCTCTCAATGGTTATGGGTGATGTTGGGCTTCTTATATAGCCCCACTAATATGACCAAGTCGCGCTCATGCATGATGCAGGTGGTAATTGGACCCTACAGGAATCCAATTACCCATCTATGGACACATACTATAACAGTCACAACACAACAAACCCTTTATCTAAACACCAAAACGTACCAACAATTTACCCACCAACTTGGCCCACAAAAGAAGAATTGCCTCCCTACAAGGTTAGCATTACATCCAAACACACCAAGGACAAGGTTGGTCTTAAGGGAGGGGATTAATTGATAGGCCTTGTTTCAAAAAAAGGCTTCTTTGTAAATAACATGATGTCGGCGTTAACAAATTGTTGACTGTGTGATATACGGTACATGGTCTGTGCAGTAGAGGGTTTAAAATATAAACTGATCTGAGAAGGAAAGGGCGGGCAATTGTTAGTCACATTCCACCTTCCTGTTCATTCTTTCCTGTGGATTCTTTCCTTCTTTCTCTATTTCTTGTCCAAGTTTTCCATTCGTAGTTACCATGGCCGGTGGAACTAGAGCTCGGAGCTCCAGGAAGGGCAATCCTCTCTTGCCGGGTTTATCATATCCTCGTCGAAAGAAACTCGGGAACTTAATAGTAGCTCACTTCGTAAACATTATCAGAGACCACGGTTTAAATTCCTCAATCAAAATTTCCAGCAAGATTACAAGTACGCCAAAAAACGAGACCAGTTCATGTTCATAAATATCTCAAAATAATCAAAATTGTTTATTTCCGTCACCTTCGAAAGCACGACACAAAAGCGTAAATCACGATTCAGCATTTCATTGAATTCAAAGAAAAAAGACAAAAAATGAGGAATTAGAAAAACCTCTGACGATCGACACCGGGGAGATCCTGGAAGACGATCCCCATGACGCCCATCCGGTACATGTGATCCGCCACGGACTCCGGCGCCTCCACGCCCTTCCGCACCCACCCCGTCCTCTTCGTCGTCTGCAAAAGCCACACGATCAACAGCGGAGGGAGGTGGAAACCCTAACTACGAAGCTCAAACCTTCAGGCTGCGGCATAGCGTTAGGAAGTCGATCGCGGAGGAAGGAGAAGGAGACGACATTGAGTGCGAGTTCACAGCTACGAGGAACAAACAATTTGATTTGATTTAGTGTGATGTTTGTGACCACTGACAATGTTTTTATCTTGATGCAGTTGATACTTGTAAATATGAAGCTTTATGTCAAGAAATCCTTTATACTAGAGATTTTTAATAAAAGTATTCTCTTCTCATGCTAAATATATAACAAGTGATAAAGCACTTGAGTTTTGTACTTTATCTCTTATCGAGTTTTTCAATTTACTTAATATTTTGTACCAAACTCGTTACACCTCTAGGCACAACGACATTACCGAGAGAAAACATCGTCATATTTTGGATGTCATCCATACTCTTTGTTTCATAGTGCCCTTCTCGGTCATATTCCTTCATGTGCTTTAAGATGTATTACCTTCATTCACAACATATCTTCAGGATTAGACAAGCTCTCGGGTGAATGTATATTCATTGTATATTCTTGAACTCAAAAGGGATATCAGGTTTATGATCATATCTATAAAAGGTATCATGTGAGTGCTAGTGTTACCTTTTGTGAGTCCACTGGCTACTTCATGTCCACAGGTTCTAGGATGTTGAGTTCAAACTGGTCTGAGAAAGAGGTATTCTTACCTCCTCCACCTTTTGTTTCGAATAATGTGCCTTCTGAGCATGCGAACTCAACCTCAAGGATCGATATGCTCTACCCTAGGAGATCTAGTCCCATAAAGATCGATCCTCCTTATTCAGTACTCATCTAATCTATTTAACTTATGGTAAGTACTAACAACTTGATTATTGATGCTATTAGTATTGAACTCCTGCTGCATGAATGTGCCACTTAACAATAGGTAACAATGGTAGAGGTTGATATACAAATAGTTGCAAAGAAAAACCAAACCTAAATGCTCGTCTATCCATGTAAACAACAACGATTTCACTATTTATCACCTATCTCAAGAGTACAAACAATTCATCCGTGCTCTGTATGATGTATATACTCTAAAGTTACATTACGATGCTATAATAATGAAAGATGCAAAACATCCATAATTGAAAAATGGTCAAATTACACATGGGCACTCTCTCACTTCCTGATAATGTAGTAGTGATAGGAAGTTTTCACAATAAATCACATAGTGGATGGTCGCATTGAGTGCTACAAAGCTTCACCGCTAACTAAGGGGTTTACCAGACCTATGGCATTGTCTGCTAGGAGACTTCATCACTTGTTGCCCCAACATGTCTCTCTTTGTATTCTCCCTACTATCGTAGTAGCAAGAACTATCATCTATATTAGTTATTTGCAAAGGATGTATTCCTATATGGGGATCTTGATAAAGAAGTGTGCATGCAACATGTATCAAGGTTTGCTGAGGTGGAGTTATAGAAGTAAGCTTGCTTTGAAAATCAATATAGAACTCAAGTAGAGTCCGAGAACATGTCTAGAAGCTCTCAACTGTCATTCAGGAACAGTGTTTTACATGTTCAAATGCATATCATTCTCTCTTCATATCTTACGCATCATCATGTATGATCTCCATCCTAATCTTATATCAGTGACATCATCATTACTAGAGATGACATGGAGGGCATCAAAGGGAACAAGCTCCTTCCATGTCAGAAGTTTGTCATAAAGGATCTAGGATATCTGTGATACTTCCTCGACTTAGAGTTCACTTGGAGTAATAAAAAGACTTGTGACGTGTAAGAGGAAGTTTGTGACATGTCTTTTTGAGGAGATCGAGATGACTGATTGCAAGCCCACATTTGTTCTTATGTATCATAATATTAATTTGAATAACGAGAATACGAAAGAAGTAGATGCTAGAAGATTCAAAGAACTTGTAGGGAAACTTCTGTATGTGACATTAATCATGATGTACATCATCTTCACTATGAGCCTTGTAAGCATGTTTATGGCTTGACCCAAACAAACTCATATGTACGGTGGTACGGTGATCACATATACCTAAAGACCTCTCCGGGGATGGGTTTTATTTTCAAAAGAGGATGCTCATTTACTCTTTCAAGGTGTGTTGCTGCAGATTTGTGCATGTTATCCCATGAATAAAAAGTCCATCATGGATTTTTCAGTATTTTAAGTGATTGTTTAATCACATGGAAGAGTAAGAAGCACCAAGCGGTACCCAAATCCGATGTTGAGCCATAATACCGGGTTATGGCTCAAACAATCACTGAAATGATGTGGGTTAGAATAATCTGACAAACCTACACGTTGGGGCTCCTCTACCCTAGTCGTTGTATGGAGACAATCAAGCAACATTATTTAAGTAAACAATCTTGTAATACATGAGAAAATAAAGCATGCTGAGATTTATTGTCATTATACCAGAGATATAATCCAAAAAAGCCTCATCTCTACTACTCATGCCACCTCACCAGAACACATGACTGACATGTTCACCAAAGCTTTCCTGAAAGGACCATTCCAAAAGTGTGCGTCCAAGCTGGGCATGGCAAACATCTATGCTGATATATTGAGGGAAAGGCATTGAGAGATACTTTCTATAGATAGACACTTATACATATTTACACTTCCTTATTGTTTATTCGAGGTAGTTATGTCTTTTACTTATTTTAAGGTACAATCTCTTGTAATCCTAACCCTAACATCTCCCTGTATAAGAAGAATTAGGATACCCTTTATAATCTAGCAAATACAATTATCCTTTTCTCTATTTTCTCTGCAAATATGAATGAGACTTACTTATTATTTAACCTTTCAAACAAATTGTGGTTTGATATTAGGTACAAATAATCATTTTCATATAAACTACTAACTTATGAGCTTTGCAACTTTTTTTAGTTGCGCTAATTATATATCATATCATAAGGATTCAATAGGCAATGTTGACAAAAATGTATTATAGAAACTCAAATTCACTTAATATAAAAAATTTAGACATGTAATACCAGTAAGGGTTTAAGGGATCCCCACCTTTGTATAAAAGGTTATTAAAGAAATATATAAACCAAAAATCAACGTACAACATCTAATAATTAACCAAAGATATTTGCCTTACGATATTTTCTACATAACAACGTTCCAAAATAACAATTTTTTCAAGGCTAATTATGTAATGCCTCGTTACAAAGCTACCGAACACTAATCACAAGCATGTATGATATACCGTTCATGTAAAGTGTGACAAACTTAAAAATATATAGAAAATGTCCACATCTCGAGGACAAGCATTATCCAATATCTCATTATTACATCATCAACGGTGGAAAGAGAAAGTAGAATGGAAGGGCGGAAGCAGGAATTTTATCCAGGGACCAAGTATACATCTATAATGTATAAGTAAAAAATGTAAGAAAATGTATTTTCAAGTGATATTTTTTTAAGTAAAGTTAACAACTTGAAATGTGATTTTTAAAATTTGATAAACTTATCATTTAAATGTTATTTAATTTTTTTCAATAAAATATAGAGTATTTTTTCAGTGGTGATTTTTTAATAGATTTAATTTAAAAAAATTCATATTTAAATGGAAATAACAAAATTTATTTCATTTACAAAGTGAATTAGAAATGATGGGAGAGACAAATGAGTCCCAATATTATTTTATAGCAAATTGTACTTATAATGTTAATATATTTAAAGTGAATAGAAATATTTTTTTAACAAAAAAAGGATGGAATTAATTTGTTAAACAAAAGAAAGGATGGAGAGGGGTAACATGAGTATAGCTATTTTTTTAACAAAAATGCAAGCATGGTTTTCGAACCCTAGTTCAATAATTGGAGGGAACAACACTTTTTACTAATAAGACAACAAGCATTTAATGATAATATTCAACATTATTTTTTTTTCTATATTTACATTTTGAGCAGGGGTCATAACAAAATTTAACAATATTATATAAGTGAAATGTAATAATTAAGGAGGGGTCATGCTCCCCCTAAGCTATACGCCAGTTCTGCCCCTGTAGGTAACGTCATCCTTAGTTGTTCTCAGTTGCATCAGCAATCTTGTATTTCCAAGAGAGCTAACTTACAATTAAAATGACACATTATGATTAAAAACAACTATATAATAAAAAGTTATGGGATAAGTAGGGCAAAACTACAATAATTGAACAATTCTAAACGAAAATCATTCCAAGGGAAATAAGTTGTATGTCTAACGTTTCAGGTCTCCAGCAAGTCCTAATACATTTAGTATAATTAATCCATTTCCCTCTTATACAATCTTTATGTGTAAATTCATTTGTTCATAATCTCGAGTTCAACCATCAAAGGAGAAAGTTTACATTAGGAATGAAGCGATGCAGTACTTCATTCACGTGCAAGCACAACCCTTCAACTGTTATGGTCAGTAGCAGTATTCTCACTCTTGGAACAAGGGGCATAAAGCTCAAGGAACTGCAGTTCCGTCAACATAGAAAATCGGGGACGTCCTGATAATCCCAAAACAAATGGTTAAAATAACAAATCAGTATGGTGAAATGGACACGTGCATTTACTTAAAAGTCTCCAGAGTACCTATCATCATCCCCAATGGGGTGTATCAACCCTAACTTATACTCCACCTTTTTCGCAATAACACTTGTGCTGCTATATTCTTACAAACTTCGCAGTTCCGTCCTAATATTACACTTATGTCCGTATTTTATTTTAATGGAAGGATATAACTGTGAATTTTGTAAGAATATAAGGACACAAGTGTTATCTAAAAATGATAGGGACATGTAATTGCAAAATCTCATAAAGGTACCCGAGTAAAAAATGCATAAAAATTTTGTCCATGCAAAATTCTTAATTACGATAAGATTAAAAAGGAAAGAAACGATGTTAACATATTCCTCCCATCAATATGTAAGATAGTCTCCATGAATATCATTGTCCTAGGCAGTAATATCACAGCACGATAAGTGCCATCAAAAAATCATGGACCTTAATCTTATTTACAACAATATTCTATTTCATATTAAGCATATGCATTGATGCATAGTTATGTAATATCACATTTCATCTCAAAATTCATCATCACCGAATACAAACCTAGCGGGGAAGTCGATTTCCAAGCTAAGTTATCAAATAAAATCGAAACAGTCTAACACGAAAATATGCAACAAACCAACAACAAGAAGGAACCCTAGGGTCTGATCGAAAGCGATCCTTCATCCTCAAACCGACAATCTCCAAAATCACGAGATACACGAATGACAGAATGGGAGAAAGTCGAAGAATCATTAAGCACAACTCCCTTGCTTATATATACACCCTAGGAAAGCTCTTCAAATTAAAGAATACGAAAGGGCTGGAAAGCAACTTATGTCTCGAATGTTCTCATACAGATGAGCCTTTGGTCGGTGTACCACGATCAACGATCTGAGTGTTGTCGCTACGCTCCTCATTTCCTTGTAGAGAAGTTTTACAGCTTCGTGGATGACCAATGGGGCGTCTCTATTCATCTTGCCTCTCTACACCAAGAAGAATAGATAAAACAACAGGAGGAAGAACGAGAATGGAAGAGATGAGATGGTACTTAAGGCCAATTAGAGTTTAGTTTTATGAAGTTATGGATGCCAATTTTGAGGCGAAATAGATATTACTATTCATTTATTTTTTTTGAAATTGTCATATTTTATGTATCAAAGATATGTCATACGTGTTGCTTGTGATTGTTGTTGATAACAATGCTTGGGTGTTGAGATACTCTCTCGCGAGGGCGAGACGTTACAAATCATGATGTCCTGGGAAAAGCGAAAGTTTCTATAAAATTGTCCCCCAAGAGAGGTTATTGCTTTATCATACAATGTTAGATTTATAAAATTACATTTAATTCTCAAAATTCTCATATAACTTTATATTCATGGATATATTTCTAAAAAGAGTATATTACAAAAAAAGTTCCTATATTATACACCTGATTTCAATGTCATAAATGAAATTTAGTAACAATATGATAGCTGAACTTTAAGATTTATATCGACGTGTTCATTGACTATTGAAATTTAATTGGTCATCTCGATTTTCTAACCTTAAATTTTAACAGATAAAGATCACATCGAGACAAATATTAAAGTTCGGGTATCATATTATTATCTTTTAAAGTTCATGTATGATATTGAAATCAAGCGTAAAGTTTGCTCTTCTAAAAAAATTCATAAAATTGCAATGATATATTTTATTTTTATTAGGAATTTATACCGACCGCCGCTAACTTTCACGGTGATCTAGAAAAATAAACTTGAGGAGGGCATGACTATTTGGTTAATCGAATAAAATGTAGCAACCAATATGTTATTTGTATGATTCTTATTGGACTCGACTAAAAGAGGTCGAACCAACTCCCCTGAGCTCGAAAGGGCTCGAGCTTAGAGCTAGTTATCGAGCTCAAGCTAAAATTAGCTCGATTTGTTTGGTTCGATAGATAACGGGCAAATGTAGGATAGATAACCGGCCAATGTCGGTGGCTTTGATTTAATCGTCTTCTTCCTTTTTTTGGATTTTTACACCTATGACCTTCAAAGTTTCCATGGTTACACTTATGTCCTTCTTTATTTGCAATAATATTCGTGTCCCTACCTTTTTGGACAATTATATGAGATGAGCTAGACCAGTTCATGATTGTTCGAACCTGTCTAATTAAAAAGAAATTGTTACACTTGTGCCTTCATATTTATTGATCCAATGCTTTCTTTCTCTCCTCCAGCGCTTCGTCGAATGGCAAGGTGATACCGCTTGGGATGCGATCGAAGCTCGAGTACAAGATTGTTGCATTAAGGTTCAACACGGAGATGGTTTTTTTTTTCGAAGATGGTCATACGGAGGTTGCACGAGATGGTGCACGATGGAGGAGAGGGGTGGAGGGGTCTGGGAGCGACGAGGAGGAGGTTGAGGCAGAGGGAGTTGGGGTGAGGAGGAGGATCGGTGGTGCGATGGATGTGGGTGAGTGAGCGAGGACGAGATTAGACCAGAGGGGATGGGGGCAGAGGAGGCTAGGGGTGGCGAGGAGGAGGTAGGGATGGAGGGCTAGGCTATGGGCATGGAGGACATGTCTGGGGCAGGCAATGGGATCAGGGGCGAGACAGAGATAGGTAGAGGGGGTTGGGCGTAGGGAGGATGATCGAGGGTCGAGTACTTGAGGTGGGCGGTGGGGGAGAGGACTAAGGAGGTCGGAGTAGGAAGGAAGAGGAATGAATAAGATGAGAACGGCGGAAGAACGTAAAATTACGCTTTCATCCATCTTTTTCTTTCCAACTACGCTTGAGTCCTTAATTAATTTATGTTTGGTAAAGGAAAAGATGTGAACTAACCTGAAGGGTATAATCGTTAGGTCCAAAAAGGTAGGAATAAAGTGTTATTGAAAAAAATTACACGCTTAAAGTGTAACTGCAAAAACAGAAGAGCACAAGTGTAAAAATCTTTTTTTAATCAGCGCCACATTAAAATCGGCATTCAAACTTTAAGAACTCTAATGCGGATCGAAGACACATTCCAGCAATTTTGAGTTTGGGAGCTTCCGTGATTCAGTTTCAAAATTTCCTTTCTCTTGCTGTATTCTTGCTTCCAATCGGCGAGAGAAAGATTAATTTATATATATATATATAGAAAGAGAGAGAGCGAGCGATGAGTGATCCTATGAGAGACAAAATCTGTGAGAGTACGAGAGCACCACTAGATTCAACAAGAGAGATAAGATAAAATCTAGTGACACAGAATCACTATTCTCATACTCACAATTTTTTGCTCTCGTAGAATCACCCCTCTCTCTCTATATATATATATAATATGAAAGGTTAAGGGACCATATTGTCATTTGCTTACACACCATGAATATTATGTGCGAGTTTGGCAGGACGTTTCGAGTTCATGGGATAAATGATTAACTCGGAAGATTATCATAATTTTCTATTTACCCGGAGAGAGATTTCGACGGTATAAAAAAATGAGGATATACATTTTGTTTTTCATCATGTGTGCCCTTAACTTCTATAATATCAGTTAAATCTCTTCATTTTTTTTGTAATATGAGTTGTATCCATATATTCTTATGAAACTCACAATTTTGTCATTTTGTAATAGCGGCTATACCTCTATTTTACCTTAACAGAAGGGCAAAATTGTGGATTTTGTAAGAAGGTAGACACACAACTGATATTGCAATAAAGGGAGGGGCATAACCGATATTACATAAATTAAAGAAGGGTACACGTGATAAAAATCCTATCAATTAACGTTCATTCCGCATGGCCACCACATTGGCAACATGGATTCCAAAATTTCTATTTTTTTTAAATACCTCAAGGGGAAGAACATTATTTCACCCAATTTGCAGGTGGTGGCACGACTAGTGGTTGTAAGCAACAATGCACGAGAAAGGGGGTGGCATACAATGACGATGATGTATAATGGTTGATCGCAACGATGCAGTGGTGGTGACATGACATTAGTGGTAGTGGGGTAGTGGCACAATAGTCGGTGTAGCTAGAGGTCCAACTACAACATATTGGTGGTGGTGGTGGTGCGGCGATGGTGGCACGTTGATGGTGATATTGCGGCAGTGGCAGTGGTCCGACGAAGATAGCGGTGGTGACAAATGAGGAGAAAAGAGAAGATAGTAGTGGTGGTGGCATATGAGGAAGAGAAAGAAGATGGTGGTAGTGGCAGGTCCCCAAACGCCTGCCATCGAACGAACTAATAATGCATTTGGTCTCCGAAGACTTGTCACCAAACTGAACAAATAATAAGGCAGGAAACTTCCTGAGATATGCCATCAGAACAAATTAAATATATAATTCATAAAGACCAATTAGTTCTAATACCTTTCACGAGTTCAAGCGAGACACATGGCACGCATGTCTCGAAATTTACAGCAAAATGCAGCCCTGACAAAAGTACAACAAAATCGAATCTAATATTTTGAAATGATGATTATTAGAGATTTTCACATCACACACAGAGATGCAGCAAGTTTCAACGCGTTTACCATTTTTACAACTATGGTGGATTGATCTCGTGGATCAGGTCTTCGTGTTTGGCTTTCTTTGGATTGCAGAAGGCATGATATTGCTTGGGAAAATGTTTGCCTCCCTAAGGAAGAAGGTGGCCTGGCCTCGGTATGAGATTGCTAACGGACTTATCCAATGCATCTAAAGTCGTCGATTGGGTTTGGAGATTTCTCGCGATAGAAAACTCTCTTTGGGCAAGCTACCCATGTTCCAAATATTTCAGATCTAAGTCTTTCTGGTAGGCATCCACATCCCTTTGCATCCCTAGCTATGATGTCGTATGGTGGATTTGGAGGGAGAAAAATTTGCACTAAGACTAATGCATCATGTGCGAACGCTCAGGAAACCGCTAAGCGCATAATAGAAGATTTCAGAATTATTACAGTTTGAACTGGAGTTCTGTCTGAGAAGCGTATAACCCCCAACCCTGTGCTGCGATCTTGGTTGGGAATACATTTTCCATTTTTTAATTAAGGATTTTTACCCGGTAGACCCTATAATCTTTACCAATTACCTCTACGACCTTCGAAACATCCTAATTCCTCCCTCGACCCCGTAAACTTGCTCCGTCTTACCCCACGAACCCTACCGTTAAATTGACACGTCTAGAGTTAGCTTTCTTGGATTAAAAACGAGTTAATCTAAACGAGCTGCGATCGGACGGCTAAAATTAACCAAGAAAAGAAAAAATAATTCTCCCTCCTCTAACAGCTTTCCCTCCAACTGCAACTTGGCTGGAGGAGATGGACGCGAGACTCCTCGCAACAGGGCTCGAGAGAGGATAGGGGGCTTTAAGGAGGAGCACTGCTTGGGGATGGCGATGTCGGGGGGTGGGGTGGGGGGGGGGGGGGGGGGGATTCGACCTGGAGGAGGTGGGGCTTGTTGGCGGTGGGTCAGGTTCTACCGAAGGGGCTTCGAGCAAGGGGTGGGGGGCGGCTTCGAATGACGTGGGAGGGGGGCTTCGAGCGACGTGGGGGAGGGGGGGCTTCGAGCGATGTGGGGGAGGGGGAGGGCTTCGAGCAGGGGAGGCAACGGGCGGGGGGCATGGGGGTGGCTCAGTGTGGGCTCGGGGAAGACGCTACGAGCGGAGGGGGTTATGGGTGAAAAAATCCCTAATATAAAAGAAAGAAGATAATGAAATTCGATCAATTTTAACGGACAAATAGATGGGGTTTAACCACATGGTCTATGAGGTAAGGGTTAGCAAGTTTACGGGATCGAGGGAGAAATTAGGATGTTTTAAAGGCCGTAAAGGTAATTAGCAAAGATTATAAGATCTGTCAGGTAAAAATTCCTTTTAATTACTGTGTAAAGTTAGTTTTTCTGCTATGAATGCAAAAATTTATTTACAGTAAACAAATCTTTTTTCCTAAAGCAATGGTGAAAGAAGATAACATGTTGAATTCCATCCACTATCAAATCATAAACAAATAAGAGGACCAACTCATTCTTGAGGATGTTTAGCAGTGATGGAAATATCAGCATGGAACGACATCCTTTATCACGACTATTCCTTGATCTGACGTCTAGAGCTACTAAGAGCAATTTGATAGGAAATAGGTTGGAAGACATGACAGAAGATTTGACTTTTGAGGATGACCCTCAAACCTCCATTTGAAATCAAAGGGGCAATAGATAGCCCATCAAATCTAATCCATCTACCAATATTTATGAGGATGGGATGCGTGGGACTTCACCTTTCCCTTTCTCCCTCGTCACCTTCTTTCCCAAAGAGGCAATGCCTTCCACCTCCAAATCACAACCAAAGATGAGAGGAATCGACCTGCTTTGCATCGAAGGAATTTAAACCTCATGTGCTAATAAATAAAAATTTAATGGCATAATGCCAACGAAGAGCAAATGCATTCCCCTCTGCCCACATAATGACACTTCTGCATTCAGCAGTCAGATTTGCCATTTGGACTCTACCACTCTCTCTCTCTCTCTGAAATGGAGCAGTGCAAGAAACCAAAAGAAGATCATGAATAATGGATCATTACGACATTTCCACAGGAACAGTGAAAAGGGGGAAAAACAATGCAAACAGAGCAGAACATGGATACCCACAAAGATCAAAGCTTCTTCTCTTGTTGTGATTGAGCCTGCTTCGCCAATATCACCACCACCACGCTCGTCATGCTATCCCTTCCGCATCATGACCCACAAGGCAAAAAGAGCTGGACGCGGAGGGAGGAGAGAAGGGCAGGCGTTTTGGTCGAATCCATGCTGCTGTGACCGGACAGGAAGCAGCAAGAACAGCAGGAACGGAGCGGCGGGCCTTCCTCTTGTTCTCCACCACCTCCACGAGAGAGAGAGAGAGAGAGAGAGAGAGAGAGAGAGAGAGGGAGGGAGGGAGGGTTGTGGAGGTTTTCGTCTGGGAGGTGTTGAGATCAGGAGAGGGGCTCATGTGCTGTGGCTTCTCCCATCACATCAGGATTTACCCATCTGAGCAGTGGGGAGGAAAAGCAACGGAGACGGAGAGAGAAAGGTCAGTGGTATTTAAGAGTAGGGAGGGGGAGTGGGTGTAATGGAGGGAAGGAGAAATGGAGGTGTAACTATTTTGTTGCTTTGTTATTATTAACTTGGAGTTTTTTTTGGATTTTTACACTTTATACCCTGAGTTTTTTTGCGTTCACTTTGTACCTATACTCGTACAAATTTCACAGTATTGACATTTAATCATGGAAGGACAATACTGTAAAATTTGAAATATCTAGGGGCATAAGTGTAATTTTAAAAAAAATCAGGGGTATATATACTATTGCAAAAAGGTTCGGATGGATGCAAGCATAAATATTCATCTTCTTTGTCTTACATAATTATTTTCTATTTCACCAACGAGGGAGGGGTAATATATAGATAAATGTAAAGATGTATGAGAAATATAAAGTTATGAATAATAAAAGGGAAAAATGGGGTTGTCCCCTAGGGGTAGCCAACATGGTTGTTCCCACCCTATTTTTCGCAAATTTTTTTTGGAAAAATATCACTATGTATATTCATCCCTATATCCCTTCTATATGTCATTCGAATTTCGTCAGAAACAGAGACTCCTACGGCCTCCATCCAGACGTCATTTTTTTAACGGTCCCAGGATTTTTTAAATCGACTCTGTCTAGATGGAGGCCGTAGGAGTCTCTGTTTCTGACGAAATTCGAATGGCATATATGAGGGATATAGGGATGAATATACATGACGATATTTTTCAAAAAAATAAAAAAATTTGCCCTAAAATGAGGCGGGGCAGCCCCATCAACCCCATAATAAAACGGCTTGCAACGTAGCGGGGATACCTATGCGAATATTGAGCTTCTCATTGGATAAGAGATGTGGAAAAAAAAAGAAAAGAAAAGAGGATGGACAATCTCTAGTTAAAGCCTGACAGAGTCTATTTGATATATTAGAGACAGGTAAGGATGTGTTTAGTTGTTAGGTTACTTCCGGATAAATAGGGGGAGTATATACTATTTTTGTGTTTTTGGTGTTTGGATAGAAGATTTTGGGTTGAGAGAGTTTGTTGTAACGTGATTGTATGGAAGTTTGGAAAAATGAGTAGTTATTATGATGTGATTGTATTAAAGTTTGAAAAAATGGGTAGAAGTTCGGTATTTTATAATGTTTAGGTGATATGATGATATAATATATTATTATTTTTGGAATGGATAAAAGACAAATGATTTATTTAATTTATTAGAAAAGAGATAGTGGTGGGGCCCACATGATATATTAGATATGGAATTTGGGGGGTAACCCCCATGCCGAACGACTTCTAAGAAGTCTTCTAAATCTAGAAATAAGATTGGATCTCCTTATCTAAGTCACTAAATATGAAATATATAGCTGCCCTGATCTAATCTCCAAGTATTCATGAAGAACGGACATTGTCCTTAAAAGAGCTAAGGGCTTGTTCCATTAGAGACATAATTCGAGTATTGGAAAATAAAGAGATTGTGATAATTAACTTAGCTCCAATTATCCTAGATAATGTGAATATGTGTTAGGCCTAATCGCCTTCTTTAGGTTATTTATATTGTTAGACCATACAATTCAAAGAAACTAGGACTATGTTTGACATTACATAATATTATATAAAAACTTGAAAGTTCATGCAACATTTCATTATAAAGAAGAATAAAATAATTTATAGAGATGGCGAACCAACAAAAAGTAAATCAAAGTGATGGATTTATTATCTAATACCAAGCCCGTTAGAGAAAGAAAATACAGAATTCATATGACTTAGGTTTTTTGGATGTAACATGAAATTTTAAATGAATACATGTCAAATGATTAATTTGTTCATAATCTTTGGAAATTAGGAGTGGTAAACCATCATTTTATTTATATACGTGAAAACTTTTTTTGGCCTCTCCTTGATGTGATTTCCGACTCCTTACTCGTGAACACGACCACTACTGCTAGGACAACTTATGTACTCATTTTAGGTCTAGAAAAGATAAGGTTACGAGCAGTTGTCCAACAACAATGCTAACACTAACTACTGTATGTACGAGTAACAAGACGTGTTTAATATCTCTTAGACCATGTTCCGTTGGGGGTTATCATACCCTTTGGATGGGTATCCCCTCAAAACCCACACTTTTAACCAACTAGTGGAGTCTACTCTCTTCTCATCAAAAAAATTATATATTATATCATCATATCATCAAAAAATCATAAAATACTTAACTTCTACTCATTATTCCAAACTTCAATACAATTACATCACAACAATCACCCACTTTTTCAAATTTCAATACAGTCATATCATAATAACTATCATCTTTTTCAAACTCCAATACAATCACATCACACAAACCCTCCAAACCCTTAACCCACCAACCAAACACATAAACACAAAACCGGGTTATCCTCCCGTGGATAACCCACGAACCAAACGCACCCTTAGGTAGTGTTCGGCTGCTGGGTTATCCAGGGGTGGATAACCCGGATTTGAGTTTGTGTGTTTGGTTGGTGGGTTAAGGGTTGGGAGGGTTTGTGTGATGCGATTGTATTGGAATTTGAAAAAGTTGGTAGTTATTATTGTATAATTGTATTGAAATTTGAAAAAGTGGGTAGTTATTGTGATGTGATTGTATTGAAGTTTGGAATAATGAGTAGAAGTTGAGTATTTTATGATTTTTAGATGATATGATAGTATAATATATATTTTTTTGATGGGAAGGAGTGGGCCCCACAAATGGGTTAGAAGTGTGGGTTTTGGGGGGTTACCCACCCAAAGTGGGGGGTAACCCCCAACCGAACGGAGCCTTAGGGTGGGTTTGGTATGTGGGTTTAGGTGGGTTAAACTCGTAGCAGGTAACTTATTTTGGGGTTTTGGTGTTTGGATAGAGGGTTAAACTGGGGGTGGGTTAGAAGTAAGTTTATTGTGATATGATTGTATTGAAGTTTGAAAAAAATGAGTAGTTATTGTGATGTGAGTGTATTGGACTTTGAAAAAGCGAGTAGTTATTGTGATGTGATTGTATTGGAGTTTGAAAAAGTGAATATAAGTGAAGTAGTTTATAATTTTTATATGATATGATGGTATAATATATTATTTTTTGATGGAATTGATGATGGAGAATTGATTTATTTATTTCTTTAAAAGATAAAAAATAGGGCCCACATAAGAGTGAGAAAATATAGGGTCCCCCGGTAGCCGAACAACACCTTAGGGGCCTGTTTGGTTGCAGGGTTGAGCATGGTTGAGTTGGGCAGGGGTACTCCTGTGAATAGTAAACTGTGAGGGGGATTGGGCTGTTTGGTTGGAGGGTTGGGAAGGGTTGGGCCAATCCAACCCTTCCCAACCCTGCAACCAAACAGGAGGTACACAAACGAATAGCCTGTACAAGGCACAATTCTTAATAATCTTAATATACAAAAAATCATTGCAAACCTCTCAAGTTCACCACCCATTGTGAAAAATCCTCAATGATGTAGAGTACGAGTTTGGTCTCTTGAATTCATTCCTCATTCTCATAGCACTCTCGTGCTATTTTTCTTTGGATATAGGATTCCTTCTCTTGTTCATTACCACAACCCTGAATTCTCCTCACAGTGTTAACACTCATAATACCATTTGGTGCAGCCACATAAACATTATTCCAAATCCTATCTCCATCTACAAGAGAGATTATTGTACTTCCAAATGCACCACTTGACCTCAAACTCCATCGAACAATCACCAAAGTCCATTACCGGACAACAAGTACAATGCATCACCCAATAAGACCATTAGAACCACGACCATCTAAGTCTTTCTGTTGATGGATTTGAAGATCTAAAAACTACTTTAATTCTCCCATTATACTCATCCTAAATTAACTATGTATTTTCTTAGAGGATTCTTGACAAAGAATTCCATTAGTTGTACCATATATAATATCAGCAACATAAATTTGAACAACTAATAAATCTTTTTCTATCTTTTTAATAAAAAAGAGTTAGATCGATCAATCCCACCTTTTAACTAAAAGCTTTAAATTATCTTCATAAATACTTGTATTAGGTATGAGTTGCTTAACTTATTATAGAGCGTTTTATGTAGACAAAAAACATGATCAAAGCAAAGCTGGGAGGTTGTATGATGCAGATTTTCTCTTTAATAAAAATAATTTAAAATTGCACTATTGACGTCCATATGAAAGAGCTTAAAGTCATAAAAACTAGCATAAGCCTAAAGTAACCGAATTTATTTAAGTATAGCAACATGTGCATATATTTCTCTTGGTTATACCCTTGAGCATCTAATATTGCTTTGTTCTAAATAACATTTCTTGACTCATTAAATTTATTACGAAGACCAATGAGTTGTAATAATGGTATGGTCTTTCGCATTATAAACTAAATCTCAAACAATATTCCATTCCGTTCAAAGTTATTAAGTTCTTCTTGCATTGCTATAAACAATACTCATCATTACATGCTTCTTCAACATATTTAGGTTCAAATCGAAAAACACTAACATTAAAATCAAAGAGTAACCAAAAGCTCAAAAAGTATGCAAACATTTATAGATATCATTAAAATAAGTTTTGGAATGGTCACTCATAAATGCATCGTGATATTTTCGGAATTTTTTGAGTCAAGAACATCCATAGTTGTTGGTTATCATCATCCCTATTGATAATAGAGGGATTAATCAATTTAAATGAATAGCTAACTGAGACGTGAAGAGTCTCTTCCACTTTTGATGTTGTCTCATTAAAAATACTATAAATTTTATATATGACAGTAATAACCAATGAAAACAACTCCAAAACCTTTGGAATCAAACTTATCTTTAATTTTCTATTACCTGAAAAACATTAGTAAAAATGAGTTTCCATAAAAATTAGATGTAAAAGAACTCAATTTAAAACAAAGCAAGTTGTGTTAACATCCTCAGTTTAGAAAATACCTAGGCATGCCTGATTCCATTCATCACTCTTTATTCTTTTATTTTAGCTACAAAACCCTTGCAAAACATCATTAGATATGTGTAAATAGAATAAATTACCAAACATGCATTGTGTAAATAACAAGAATTAACATGTTTTTTGTGAATAAATAAAAGAATAAAGAAACAAAAGAAAAAGAGGGAAATATTTAGAATAAATATTGAGTGACCTAATCCCAAGGGAGGGCTCAGCATTGGCCTGACCGCAAAAGAACCCAAGTAGAGAGAGATAAGGTCATTCATACATGTACATATCCCCATGTAAATAAATAAAATCTATTTTCCTCAAAATAAAAATTAAAAAGTGTTTCTTATATTTTGTACATGTTTAAAAAATAAAACCAAAATAAAAATAAGAAAAACAAAATAAAAATAAAAATAAATAACACCTCTCTCATCAGTGTATATAGACCTTGTATATGAAATAGCATACCTATTTATTTTCTCCTTGTAAATAATTAACAAAAATCCCATAAAAATATATCTATATTCCGGATTTCATGATGTAAATAAATAAAATAAAAATCAGGAAAATAAAAATAAAATAAAAATAAAAGTAATAAAAATCACTTCCCACACTGTATATATGCCATGTACATATGTATATACCCATATTTATTTAACTCATGTAAATACATCATAAAAATAAAATAAAAATACTATATTATTCCAAATTTTATTTTTTAAATAAATAAAATATAAAATTGGAATAAACATATAAAAATAAACAATTAAAAATAAAAATAAAAAATACATACATGTATATACCTATATATAATAATAATATATTGTAAATACATAAATTTTTTTCAAAAAAATAATTAAAAATAACAAAAAAATAATTTGAAAATAAATAAATATTTTTCACGTTTTGACTTTTTTGAAATAAGGTCATTTATTAATTTTAATTGAATTTACAAATATTTATGGAATGGCCGCTTCTGATTGGTCCACGGAGGATGTTGACCCTCGGTCAACTCCCCCTCGGACCATTCGACCCGGATCTTTGCGCCCCGACCCGATTTCTCATAATTTTCGCGCCTTGATCCGACCATCATTGATCGAAACCCCGGGCTCCATTTACAGATCTCTTTAACCATTGTGGTAGCTCACCATATTCACCCGAGACCCTCGCCTGGGGTTGAATCTAGGGATCCGAGCTTCACAGAGCCATGCCCGACTCATCTTCTCGGACCCTCAGTTGTATAAAGCTCCACCTCCGCCGCACATTACCCGCCATCTTTGGCTACGCCCCTTCGTCCCAGAACCTCCACTCTCATCCCTAGAGTGACAGCTACCGATAGGAGTGTCGAAGAGAGGAGGAGGAGCCTCCAGCCATCGATCGGGCGACCTTCGTCGCCGTGCGCCGCCGCGAGGTGCGTCTAGCCTCGGAACCCACAATTCCTCGAGGCCAAGACCCCCAGAGCTTCTCCAGCTCATCCCCAGTCGACTCCCTCCATCAGGTAACCTCGATACCCTGTAGCTTAGGCTAATTTTGATTTTCGCCCAAATCGCTCCTCCGCCGTCGCTGATCGATTCCCATCGCTCCGATCACCCATTTCACCATCCGACCCGACCATCAACTCCGTGAGACTTCTCTCCACCTTCTACACCCACACACTCAACTTGGTTCGCCCCGGAACCAAGAGTCGTCCTCCCTCGTCGTCGCCTCGCCGGAGGTCTTCGCCGCGACTCACCCGCGCATCCACTTCACCCCTAACCGGGTCAAGGCACTTTGCCATCGACCCAGCGTGCTTTCTGTGTTGTTTTTCAGGTCAAAGGGACCTCATATGGAGGTCCAAAGCTCGAGCACAGCAGCTCCGCCGTCACCTCCCCGTTGGGAGAAACTAGGACTTCTCAGCCTCATCGAAGACCAGCATCCGCTGCGGACAACCACCAGGACCATTTTTCCCATCAGAGCAGCTCCAGAGGAGGTCCTCGGCGTGCGCATTGGGCCGGAAAACCTCGCCGACATCGAGTTCTTAGAAGATCCTCCTCCACCGTCGAATCAACCCTCCGCTCCAGACTTGATCATAGCCGTTCATCCGCGGAGCTGTAGCCACCGCCCGATCTATTTCGGGCTCGATCCAAGCTGTCCATCCAGACGAAGAGGCGCCTCATATTCCCAGTCATCGATCATCCACGTGGTGCCTTCTCGTCCCTCAGATAATAAGAGGGGTAATTTTCCCTTAAGCACCTATCTTTTAGTTTTTGCTATTTAGTCTTGTAAATATTTTGTACGTTGTTTTTAACTAGGGTAAATTGCACTGTGGACCTCTATGTTTATTTCAATTTCATTTTAGTCCATGTCTACGTGGAACACGTGCATCGTCACGTGACTTTTTGGATAATTTGCATTGTATGGGCTTGGGGTTTTTGTGTTATGAAATGAAATTAAGTTTCTAATATTTGCATTTATGACCCTGTGAGTGGTTTTATTCGACATGTGCTAATTTATCTGGATATTTTGCATTTTTTTCTCCTGAGCTTTTAGCACGTGTTGCTATCAAGCCCCTGGAACTATTTTCTTTGCATCTAGGTCCCTATGTACTATGTGCCTTGTTTTGATTGAATAAAATAGCAAATTAAATCCAAATTAGGTGAAATTTGGATACATAGCTCCTGTCACTGTGTAAAAATTTCTCTAAATTTTTGAGATATTTTTGAGGCTTTTTGATATTTTTAAAAATTCATAAACAGTGATTTTTGATACTGCCTGAATTAGAAAATCAAAGAAAAATACAAAAACTCTTTTAAAAATTACAAAAAATTAGTGTAAGTTAGTTTTAGTGTCTTTTAATTTCTGTCCAATTTTTGTGCTTTTTGGATATTTTTGTGCTTTTTGGATATATAAAACTCTTAAAATTTAAAAAACCCTAAAACTATTATAAAAATTCTAAAAATTTATATAAAAATCAAAAAATTGCAAACTCTTTTTCTGAATCTTAGTTTTTGTTTATATTTTTCATAAAAATTGCTTCCAGACTTTTATAGATCCATTTTATATTTTAATGGATCTTTCAAGTCTGGCTGTACAATGACCATTGTTTTTCTTCTTTCTTGATTTTTAGAAAATTATATAAAAATTAGAAAAATATGAAAAATTCACCAACACTAAAAAACCTAAAAAACATAAAAACATTTTTATTAGAATTTTTTGTGCATTTTTGAGTGTTTTTAATAATTGCTTAAGTTGCTTGTTTCGCCTTTTTCTTATTTTTCCTCATTATTAAAAATAAAAAAAATATAAAAATAATTAAAATCCTTCAAAAAAATAATTTATTCCTTTTTATTGATTTTGACTACTTCGTAGGCCGCAAGGCCAATTCGTTCTCCCTAAGACCGACCCTGGGTGCTATACCAGGTTAATAATTTAGCGAGGACCGTTGTTTTGTCTTTATTGATTTTATCTTTCTGATTGGTGGTTTCTTTCATTTTTCTTGATTGAGCTGAGTCCCAAGATGTTGAGGTCGCAATGACCATTGACACCTTCTTACCTTAGTCGCTCAGGTCGCTCATCAGAATGGCATCGTTGCCGGGAGCATGGCTTAGTAGTTGATTTAGATTTTTCCACGGCTTTTCTTTTTCGTGGCTTTTTGTAAATATTTTTGTAGATATATTTTCTATATTTTAATTACATATTTTCAGGACTGACACTTTGGTTTATCTTCCTTGCGAGGGCTCGAGGACTGAGGCGACTTTCTTGGAAGTCGAAGCAACCGCGGGAGTCGAAGGCGGCTTCTTTCTCTACGAAGCCGCAGGAGGACGCGAGGAGGAAAAGCCGAAGCTCAGGAGCCACGGAAGAGCCGTGAGAAATAACTGTAGATTAACCGTAGATTAGATTTAGCTTAGTTTATTTTCCAGCATTATTTTATTGTAATAATACATGAACCTGGACAGAGACTTGGACACTTGATATTTCAGGGTCTGTTTCGCCGAGCACCGGTGTGCTCGGGGGACCCCATCGAGTTTTTTGTGGTTTTCGCGGTTTTGACCGTTTATTTACTGCTTACTTGATTTACGCGGTTTTCAACCTTAGCTTAGGATTTTTATTGATTGTGACGTAATTAATTAGGCTCCAAACACCTAATTATCTGCATGTACCTATAGTTCGAATAATTGGACCTAATTAATTAATTCACAAGAAAAAGCCGGATTATTAGAGATCTGGTCCACGTACCTTGAGGAGTCACGTACAACGCGTGCAAGATCTGTTGTGGCAGACACCGAGTGGCTCCCAAGATAGGACTCAGGACCTAGGCTCGAGTGCCCGGCTACTGTTCTCTCGTGTAGAAATGGCTCTGCTTGGGACGGTTTTCTGCGTGCATCATATAGGTAGTTTATGTTCAGTCTTTTATTTATGCGCGGATCACCCTGCATGTAGACTGTTGGATTCAGGTATGCATCTCTTACTCTGCATGTACCACTGATTCCCGCGCATCAGCTTTTTCGTCTTCTCCCCCCGATTTTTGGACTAAAAATAATCAGGAGAACCAAAAAATTCGTTAGGCGTTGGTTTTTATCTGAAAAATACTTAAAAAAAGAAAAACTATAAAATTAGGACTACTAAACAAACTTGACCCTAAAAGACACTTCACCTAAAAATCTGTCTTGGGGAGAGCAACCCCCTCATTGTCTGGTTTGATTGCGCGAGAGAGTGACCCGCACACTAGGCTAGAGCCACATCCGAGCCCGATCATATTACCAGCCTTTTATATGGGACAATCTGGTTGGTTGATTGGATTCCTACCAGGTCACGTAACCCCTCTGATATCCTGACATAATCACCTAAATAAAATTGACAAGATAATTGACCGAACTCTTACGGTCTTCAGCTCAGCGTGGAGTAGGTGAATTCGGGGTTTGTATGCTCATCTTGTTTGTTTCCAGATCTCATCCTCCAGACTCGCCAGATCGAGATGATGGGCAGGAGGTCCCTTAAGCAGCCTCTGGCTGCACCGCTTGACCGCACTCCAGCCCGTTCATCTAGGTTGGTTCGCGAGAGCTCAGACCCGCTCTCCGAACCCGAGTTCGATTCCACCCTGTTCCCCCTTGACCACCCTTCTTCCTGTCCTAAGATGCCAGTGCCAGATACAAGTCGACAGATAGATGATATTTCGGCACCTGATTTTTGGTCTTTTACCTTTGCAGAGACCATGGCCAGCAACGAGGATCACACCGAGGGTCAGAGGCCAGAGACGACTACCTACATTCTGGACCAGGGTGCGATCAACACCACCATGCTAGCCTCCCTTGAGACGATGCAGCGACAGATACGAGACCAGGGGGCTTTCATGGTGGAGATGAGGAGAGAGATGGAGCAGCTCTGAGAGCAGAGAGAGCAGCCGCGAGCTGATGGACGCAGGGGTCCAGACCAGCCAGTTCAACCAGACCAACCGGCCGCAGATCCGAGGCCGATGCGGGAGTTGCACAACCCCAGATCGACACTGACACACCGGTGGGTGGTTCTTCCGGTGATCGTGGGGGACTTCAAGTTCCTACCCCGCTTCCACGGGCTAGCCACTGAGGAGCCCCATCTTCATCTCCAAGAGTTTGAGATGATCTGCAGCACCGTCCACGACCGTCAGGTGGACGAGGATACCATAAGGATGATTGCTTTTCCTTTCTCCTTGGCAGACAGAGCAGCCAACTGGCTGAAGCACTTAGGGAGATTTGTTTACACATGGGAGCAGCTCCGACCGAGTACTTGAACAAGTACTATCCACTCGGACGGACGAATGCAGTGAGGGCCCTAATTAGCAATTTCTCCATACTCCCCAACGAGCAGTTTCACGAGTCATGGGAGAGGTTCAAAGAGCTGACTGACAGATACCCGTACCACGACATCACGAAGCCGAACCTAGTTCAGAACTTCTTCTACGGGTTGACACCAGAGCTGCAGGGCCTGGTGAACACTTCTTGTGGCAGTTCCTACTTCACTAAGGATGAGGATCAGGTCTGGTCCATCTACAAGAAGATGCTAGCCGTAGTTTTCGCCCTAGATAAGTTCAGATCTTACATCATTGGATCTAGAGTGACCATATACACTTATCACACCGCCATCAGGTACCTCATGGCAAAGAAGAATGCCAAAGCTAGATTGACCAGATGGATCCTTCTACTCCAGGAGTTTGACATAGAGATTAAGGATAAGCCTGGAGTCAAGAATGTGGTGGCAGATCATCTCTCCGATTGGAGTATCTTGAGGATTCTGAGCAGATTGAGCCTATTTGTGAGACCTTCCCAGATGAGGCGATTCTTTCTATCACCTCATTCCCATGGTATGCCGATATTGTGAACTATCTTGTCACCAAGAAAGTTCCACAAGATTGGCCCAGGCAGAAACTTGAGACCTTCCTCACGAAGGCCAAGTTTTACCATTGGGAGGATCCCATCCTTTACCATGAGGGAGGGGATAGTATCTGGCGTAGGTGCATTCCTCAGGAGGAGCACCACAGCGTCCTCACTTACTGCCACAAGCTTGAGGCAGGAGGACATCACTCAGGGAGGAGAACGGCACAGAAAGTGCTCCAATCCGGCCTATGGTGGCATACTCTCTTCAAGGACTCTGATTTGTTCGTGAAGAGGTGTACTGACTGTCAGAGGATGGGCACTTGTGGACAGCGTGATATGATGCCGATGCAGCCCATACACTTCTGTGAGGTTTTTGACGCATGAGGCATCGATTTCATGGGTCCATTCCCTAGGAGTCAGGGATTTGAGTACATTCTGTTGGTCGTGGATTATGTGAGTCATTAGGTTGAGGCCATCCCCGCCCGAACCGCAGATGCTAGGACTGTTTGCAGATTTTTGAGGAAGAATATCATTTCACGATTTGGGGTACCTCGAGTGCTGATATGTGACGGGGGGTCTCATTTTGTCAACGACAAGGTAAAGGCCCTTGCTAGCGAGTTCAGCATAGACCATCGAGTTGCCGCTCCATACCATCCTCAGACGAATGGTCTTGCTGAAGTGTCGAACAGGGAGATCAAGACTATATTGCAGAAAGTCGTCCGCCCTGACCAAAAGGATTGGTCACAGCTTTTGGACTCGGTCTTGTGGGCATATCGGACGTCTTTCAAGACTCCTTTGGGTACATCTCCCTTTCGCCTCGTTTATGACAAGCCGTGCCATTTACCTGTTGAGCTAAGACATAGGTCACTTTGGACAGTCACAGATATACTTTTGGATCCAGAGAGTATAGGAGAACAGAGGAGGGTAGAGTTATCAGCCTTGGAGGAGCTTCGTGATACCGCCTTTTCAAACAGCCTACATTATAAGGAGAGAGTGAAGGTGTGGCATGATTCCCATATCAGCCACAAGCATTTTGAGCCAGGACAGAGAGTATGGCTATTTGATGCTAGGCTTCGATTATTTCCAGGGAAGCTACAGAGCAAATGGAAGGGACCTTATCTAGTTAGAAAGGTGCATGAAAATGGGAGTATTGATATATCTGAGTTGTCTTCTGATGCTACCTTTCGAGTGAACGGCCAGCGGCTCAAGCCATATCTAGATCATGAGCCACGGTCGTCGATGTTGCCCCTATTCACTTTGCGTGAGAGGTGGTCTCTTGACTCACATCTATTGCATCTCACACCTGATTATCACTGTTCTCCCGACTTGTATAGATCCAGTTGTCCATATCACTCTATTCTTTAGTCCCACATCCCTTTTCTCATCTTATGATTATGCTATACTTAGGGTATACTTTACCCTAAGTATACGGGGGATGTAGGACTCTCAGGTATTCTGTTGATTCTTTCTACCCCTGTTTTGCTGCCTATACTTAGGAATATTTCACACTAAGTATAGGGGGGGTAGACTCTGTACATCCTTCTACTCGGATTTCCCTTCATGTACGGCTTTCTATACTTAGGATTACTTGATCCTAAGTATAGGGGGAAACACCGAGTCCTTTTCATTCTATTATTTGATTCATCTTTGTATATACCATTCCTTTTCACTTCCCTATACTAAGCACGAGTTATGTCTTCTTCATCGCTCTCGATCACTTTGAGGACATCGTTCGAGCTAAGTATAGGGGGGTGTGTATATATTTCATATATACTTTAGCCATAACTCGTACTTTGTGTGAGTGTGTTACTAAATAAAAATGACTAAAAATCCATAAAAATTTAAAATTTTTTCCCTTATATATAAAATTCTTCTTGCACATACCTATTTATTTATCAAATTATTTTTGTACAAATGATTGTAAAATCTTTTTGTAAATAGCTTGTAAATATTTTCATATAAAAAATTATGTATATAGTACAAAATTTTTGTAAAATGTTTTGAAAATAAAAAGTTTGCAAAAACCTTGTGTAAATTTTTGTAAATCTTTTGCAAAACTTCGCATTCATGCATACATCCATGTTTTCAAACATTTTTCAAAAAATTTGTACAATTGTAAATATTTGTAAATAGCATCTTTGTAAATACTTGCACAGTTTTTCTAAATCATAGTTGACATTTAAACTGGCCTGGAATTAAATTGACAAATGGAGCTTGGTTAAGACCTTAATCCACCTAATAATAAGAGGAACCTTATAGGGCTTAGGATTGAGACTTTTCAGGTCCATTGGGACTTAATTCTTTGAGTCCACTAGACTATGAGCATATGTCATCTTGATGAGCCTAAGTAGAGCACTTAACAACACACGCATGACTCTCAGAGACAATGGATTTACTTGCACCAGCACTTTGCACCTAGCTCTCCACTGATGAGGTGGTGAGGAGGCAATTTCCTTTGGCTTGGGGTAGAATATGAGGGTAGTACTTCTAGGAGGAACCTCTCTTCTTCTTCTAGTGAAGGAAGTGCGTCTCAACTTGGTCTGGTGGTTATGAAATCTAAAGACAGTAGCGGTGGGTTGCAATAAAGCTTCAAAAGAGGGATAGTCTACTGGCTCAAGAGGAAAAACTCCTGGTATATATGCTGCACCATGTAGATATGTTGTACAGATGCACATGAAAAAAAATGTGCAAAAAGAAAAGAACTAAAAAAAGTGGTGAGTCGGATTGAAAATTTAATAATCCCACCGGAGTGTATATAGTCAAATAAAGCAAAAGCTTATGTTATACATGTTCCAATCTCATGAAGCTTGCAACGGGAGACTCAGCTACACTGGTTAGATCTCCCAAGGATACATGGCTACACTGGTCATGGTCCATTCTCTTCTTCCCTCTCTTCTTGAGCCGGTTGCACTTGAACTTAGAAGGGAATACCCCGCTTCTCGAGGAAAGAGTTGCTAGACCGAGGCATTAGAGTTACCGAGTTAGGGGAGGTTGTTTCTTTGTTACTTCTGAGGTGGGGAGCTACATATCACTTACACCGTACAAGGAAAGATTCATGGTCATTAGAGTTTGTGTATGTAGACTTGTTCTGATCTGGTTTATTGAGGAGTCTTGACCATAGATTGGTGGAACTTAGAGGTTTTTAAGTTTTAAGCTTAAGTCTAATTAAGGTTCCGACAAATTAATAATCCAAAGGTCTGACCGAGCTCCATATTTCAATTTAATGAAGGAAAGTTTAATAATCAACCTTGATTTCCTCTCTTTTTCTTTTTCTTTCTCTTTTGCACTTCTTCTTCAAATAATTGTTTGCTAAGGGACTAGAAAAGTTAAGTATGGGGGTGATGAATACCCATTCATAACTCTTTATTCTTTTATTTTAGCTAGAAAACCCTTGCAAAACATCATGCAGATATGTGTAAATAGAATAAATTACCAACATACATGCATTGTGTAAATAACAAGAATTAACATGTTTTTGTGAATAAATAAAAGAATAAATAAACAAAAGAAAAAGAGGGAAATATTTAGACTAAATATTAAGTGACCTAATCCCAAGGGAGGGCTCAGCATAGGCCTGACCGCAAAAGAACCCAAGTAGAGAGAGATAAGGTCATTCATACATGTACATATCCCCATGTAAATAAATAAAATCTATTTTCCTCAAAATAAAAAGTAAAAAATGTTTCTTATATTTTGTACATGTTTATAAAAATAAAACCAAGATAAAAATAAGAAAAACAAAATAAAAATAAAAATAAATAACACCTCTCTCATCAGTGTATATAGACCTTGTATATGAAATAACATACCTATTTATTTTCTCCTTGTAAATAATTAATAAAAATCCCATAAAAATATATCTATATTCCAGATTTCATGATGTAAATAAATAAAATAAAAATCAGGAAAATAAAAATAAAATAAAAAGAAAAATAATAAAAATCACTTCCCACATTGTATATATGCCATGTACATATGTATATACCCATATTTATTTAACTCATGTAAATACATCATAAAATTAAAATAAAAATACTTTATTATTCCAAATTTTATTTTGTAAATAAATAAAATATAAAATTGGAATAAACATATAAAAATAAACAATTAAAAATAAAAATAAAAAATACATACATGTATATACCTATATATAATAATGTACTGTAAATATATAAATTATTTTTCAAAAAAATAATTAAAAATAACAAAAAATAATTTGAAAATAAATAAACATTTTTCACATTTTTACTTTTTCGAAATAAGTCATTTATTAATTTTAATTGAATTTACAAATATTTATTGAATGGCCGCTTCTGATAGGTCCACGGGGGATGTTAACCCCCGGTCAACTCCCCCCTGGACCATTCGACCCAGATCTTTGCGCCCCGACCCTATTTCTCATATTTTTTGTGTCTTGATCAGACCATCATTGATCGAAACCTCGGGCTCCATTTACAGATCAATCATCCGAGACCCTCGCCCGGGGTTGAATCTAGGGATTCGAGCTTCACAGAGCCATGCCCGACCTCATCTTCTCGGACCCTCAGTTGTATAAAGCTCCACCTCCGCCGCACATTACCCGCCATCTTTGGCTATGCCCCTTCATCCCAGGACCTCCACTCTCATCCCTAGAGTGACAGCTACCGATAGGAGTGTCGAAGAGAGGAGGAGGAGCCTCCAACCATCGATCCGGCGACCTTCGTCACCGTGTGTCGCCGCGAGGTGCTCCTAGCCTCGAAACCTGACGATTCCTCAAGGCCAAGATCCCCAGAGCTTCTCCAGCTCATCCCCAGTCGACTCCCTCCATCAGATAACCTTGATACCCTGTAGCTTAGGCTAATTTTGATTTTCGCCCAAATCGCTCCTCCGCCGTTGCCGATCGATTCCCATCGCTACGATCATCCATTTCACCATCCGACCCGACCATCACCTCCGTGAGACTTCTCTCCACCTTCCGCACCCACGCACTCAACTTGGTTCGCCTCGGAATCAAGAGTCGTCCTCCCTCGCCGTCGCCTCGTCGGAGGTCTTCGCCGTGACTCACCCGCGCATCCACTTCACCCTTAACTGGGTCGAGGCACTTTTCCCTCGAACCAGCGTGCTTTATGTGCTGTTTTTCAGGTCAAAGGGACCTCATCTGGAGGTCTAAAGCTAGAGCACAGGAGCTCCGCCACCACCTCGCCGCTGGGAGGTTCTAGGGCGTCTCAGCCTCATCGAAGACCAGCATCCACTGCGGTTCGTATTTGATCAACAATTAACCCACACTCAAACAATCAAGCAATGACAAACAGATGTGAAGTTAAAATTTATTTTTAACTCTACATAAATGATGTATAGAAAGCAAGTACGTAGAGAGTTCGAGCACAGGGAGCAAGATAGGGTAGATCAAAAAGTGTGTGTGTGTGTGTGAATGTGTTGTAATGTCTACACTATGCTAAGCCAATGTTTTTGTGGGTTTTTAATATATATATATATTATTTTTAATTTTTAATTTTGTATTTTGATTTTTTTACTAATTTTGTATTTTCTTTTTATATTTTATAATTTTTATATTTTCTTTTTCAATATAGGAAAATATATATACAATACAAGACAAGAGGGGATAAGGTATTTATAAAAATAGTGAAAATGCTCACAAGTTGGGAAACAAAATCTTTTTGGTCTTTTTAGAGTTTTCTACTGTTTTTGTGATTTTTGGGAGTTTTTCAAAATGTTTTTGGTATTTTTAAATATCAAAATAAGGGAAAACAATGGACTAGGTTGCTGGCCGAAATCAAAATGAGGGTGAAAAATCCTAAACAGTACCCAAAATTCCTCAAATTAAATTTGAAATATAGACAATAAAATACGGAAGACACAACAACTGAGTTTTATATTTTTTTGAATTTTCTATGACTTTTTAGATTTTTATAAGGATTTTTGGGGTTTTCCAATTTTTAAGGTTTTTCTTTTGAAATTTTTAATGGTTTTTGGACTAACACTAGTAGATGATAAAACACACAAAATATATTTTTTTTGGAATTTTTTAAACGTTTTTATAATTTTTATGGGTTTTCTAACGCAAACAGTATGAAAAATGCATGTTTTTGATTTTTAATAAATATGAAAATGCAGTAAAAATGCAAAGAAAAAATATGGCGAGAAAGTGCGAGTTAACATGAGCCTAACATGATTTTTGTGGAATTTTTCAAGTTGATATGATGCATGAAATAAATAGAGCAAGCAAGCAAAAATATCCAGCCTAGCAGGGGTATAAGTGCAAATATTAAAAACATCCAGGGGCAAACTTACAATTTTCACAAAAGTATAACACTTAATATTTAATTCCCTGGACCAATGACAAATATTCGAACCCGGAAGGGCACAGGTGCAAAATGTCCACCAGGGCGCTGATGGGCTAAAATCCTACTAATCCGGATCTGGTAAAAATATCACACTCGGGTCGTTGCGACCTGGATCGATAAGAATCTCGGCTCAATCAAGAAAATAAAGATCATACCACCAAACAGTAGAATAAAATCAATGAAAAACGATAGCGGTCCTGGCTATTGGATTAACCTGGTATAGCGACCAGGGTCGGACTCAAGGAGCACGTGATGGCCTTGCGGCCTACGAAGTAGTCCAGAATAAAATAAAATAAAAGAAAATGGTTTTTGGTGGATTTTTAACTTCTAATATTTTTTCTGGATTTTTAAATAATGAAGAAAATAAGGAAAACAAAGAAACAATCAACTATACATAATTATTTAACTACTCAAAATTATTCCAAAAATTCAAACAAAAATATTTTTATGTTTTTTTTATATTTTTTACTGTATCTGGTTAATTTTTGGTAATTTTTTGATTTTTATTGAATTCTATAAAAATCAAACAAGGCAAGAAAAGAAGGGTACTGTCCAGTCAGACTTGGAGGACCAATTTAAAATGCAAAATGGCCCTATGAAGGTCTGAAGATAATTTTCCTGTAAATAAGAAAATATAAGAAAAATTTAGGCACCAGAATTATTATTTTTGGATTTTTATTTTAATTATTAGAATTGTTATGGATTTTTAGGGGTTTTGTAATTTTTATGGGTTTTATAAAGCCAAAAATGACCAAAATTAATCAGAGAATCAAGCAAGACAAAGCAAGCAATCTATAATTTTTTGTAATTTTGTTTTAATATTTTTTGTAATTTTTCAAGTTAGATAGTAAAGAAAATGTGTGTTTTTGAATTTTTAAAAATATCAAAAATTGTCAAAAATGTCTCCAAAAATCAGAGAAAATTTTACACCATGGGAGGAGCCATGTATCCAATTTTCATCAAATTTGGAGTTGACTTGCTATTTTATTAAAATCAAACACAAGGACACAGTATAAAGGGACCTAAATGCAAATAGTAGAAAGTCCAGGGGGTCCGGTGCAATTTCTCCACGAAATCACGCGTGAGGCGCGTGACCTGGGCACTCAGGGACCTATTTTCAAAGAAACTAAGGTTCGTGGACTATTTAGTAACAAGTACTAAAAGTCCAAGGGCCTTAGTGTAAAATACCCACTAAATTAAGCACATGCACATTAAAACCTTTCACACGGATATTTCTGCAAATATAAAAAGTATAAATGCATTCAAGAACACCCTGAAACTATGAGCTCATACATGCAAATAACCCAAACAAACACGTGTCGATGCACGCGATCCACTACAGGCAGGGGTATAAAAGCAATTACCAAACACTACAGGGTCCACTATGCAAATTACCAAACGTAAATAAAATATCTAAAATATTTACAGGACTACAACATAGCAGCTAAAAAACTAAGGGCCTAAGAAGCAAATTACCCTTTAATTCGAGGGCCAGATGCGCGCCACGTGTAGATCGGACGGTCGGGGAAGGGGCGCACCTCAACAAGGGGGTCCTCGGTCCTGATCGAGCGGCTGGGACCTCGCCATGTGGAGGATCGACGGCTGCGAAGCGACGTGGCTAACCCTCAACGATCGGACGGTCACGATCACTCCTCCAAAGATCGAGCGGTGATGGCTGCTCCTGGAGTGGACGGCTGTGATGCAAACTGGAGCTGAAGGACGATCGAACGGCTGCGGAGGGATCTTGAAGAACTGGACTCCGGCGAGGTTCGCCGGGTTCGTGCTGGCACTGGAGGCCTCCTCGCGGGCTGCTGAAGATCGGAAGAGAAGCTCCTTGGCCTCCCGCGTCGAATAGTGCCCTCCGATGTCTCGACGGAGCTCCTGGGAACTCAAGCGAGGCCGACGGAGGTCGAGCTGCTGCACCTGGGTGTCGAAGCCCTCAGATGGGCTCCTTGGGACCTACAAATATGTTCAACGAACTCGCGGGTCGAGGACAAAGTTCCTCAACCCTGTAAGCGGGGGTGAAGGTGGTCGGTGCGGCAGGGCGTGCGAGCTCCGGCAGAGCCACGGCGAAGGAACTCGAGTCCTAGCTCCTATGCGAGCTGGGTTGGATGAAGGGGTGGAGAAGGTGCGCAGGGAGAAGGCGATCGTGATGGGGTGCTCCGATGAGCGAATAGGTGGATAGGGTGGACGGAATCGAAGCGGAACGGCGATGGGTCGATTTGGGGCAAAATGGAAATTCGGGAAAAAGAAGAAAGAGAAGGGCTACCTGATGGATGCAATCGACTGTGGAGGAGCAGGGGGTGCAACAGGTCCTTGCCTCGAGGACCGTCGGTGTCCGAGGCTCTAGCGTCACCTTCAGGCGGTGCACGGCGACGCAATGTCGCCGGATCGATGGTCGAGACGTCCCCTCCTCGCTGCAACAACGCCTGGAGCGAGCTGTCACTCTCGCGGAGGCGATGGAGGTCACTGGGTGGAAAGCGAATGAGCCAAAGATGAGTGAAATGGGAGGCGGAGCTCGTCTTATATGCGATGGAAGGTCCGGGAAGAAAGGGTTGGGTCCGGCTCGGTGAAGCACGGACCCCTAGGTACGGTGTCGGGCGAGGTTCCCGGATAACTGGGGAGTCATTAGGACACGTGATTTGGCGGAATGGTGATCGGGTCAAGGAGGGATAATTGGGAGAAGATGGGTCCGGGAAGAGGATCCGCGGGTCTGTGGTCCAAAGGGGGGAGTTGACCGGGGGGTCAACGTCCCCCGTGGACCAATCAGAGCCCGCCACCTCATAAATATTTACAAATTCAAAATAAAATAATAAAAGGCTGAATTAGTAAACTTAAAACATAAAAAATGTTTATTTTATTTTTCCTCTATTTTTTAGTGATTTTTAATGAATTTTTCAAAATAAAAATAAGGTATTTACACTAGGGTGCTATATATAGGTATATATACAATATGGCTTTTTAATTTTTGCTTTTTAATTCGTTATTTTTGTACATTTTTATTCCCATTTTCGATTTTATTTATTTATAGCATAAAATTAGGAATAAAAGGGTATTTTTATTTTTATTATTTATATACAAGGGTGAAATAAATAGATATATACATCTATATACATGGTATATGTGCAATGTTCTTTTTGGATTTTTAATTTTGTTCTTTTTATTTTTTTTTATGGTTTTTATTTTATTTTTTTATACCATAAAAGATAGAATATGTACAGATTTTTATGGATTTTAATTTATTTATTTACGAGGCTAAATAAATATAGAGGTAGTTGTATGTACAAGGTGGATATGCACAAGTGGATATTTTTATTTTCTTTTTAGTTTTCTTCTTTTTATTTTGCTTTTATATTTTCAAATATATACAAATATAAACAAATAAATATGACCCATTTTTACTTTTAGTTTTTAGAGGAAAATATTTATTTAATTACAGGTATATGTACACATGAGCTTCCTTATCTTTCTCTACTTGGGCATTTATACGGTCAGGCCCTTGCTGAGCCCTCCCTTGGGATTAGATCGCTCAATATTTATTCTAAATATCTCCCTCTTTTTCTTTTGTCTCTTTATGCTTTTATTTTTGCCCAAAAACATGCTAATTATTAGTTTTTACACAATGCATGCTTTTGGTAATAATTTGTATTTACATGAATATACATGTATTTGCAAAGATTTTTGTAGCTAAAATATAAGAATAAAGAGTGATGAATGGGTATTCATCACCCCCCTATACTTAACTTTGCTAGTCCCTTAGCAAACACTTATTTGAAAAAGAAGTGAAAAAGAGAAAGAGAAAGAAAAAGAGGAGAATATACATGGATTAAGGCTGATTATTAAACTCGCCTTCATTAAATTGAAATATGGAGCTCGATCAGATCTTTGGATTATTAATGTGTCGGAACCTTATTTGGACTTAAGCTTAAAACTCAACAGCCTCTAAGTTCCACCAATCTATGGACAAGACTCCTCAATAAACCAGATCAGAACAAGTCTACATACACAAACTCTAATGACCATGAATCTTTCCATGCAGTGTAAGTGATATGTAGCTCACCACCTCAGAAGTAACAAAGAAACAACCTCCCCCAACCTGGTAACGCTAATGCCTCGGTCTAGCAACTCTTTCCTCGAGAAGCGGGGTATTCCCTTCTAAGTTCAAGTGCAACCGGCTCAAGAAGAGGGGAAAGAAGATGAAGAATAGACCATGGGTGTAGCCATGTATCCTTGGGAGCCCAACCAGTGTAGCTAAGTCTCCCGCTGCAAGCTTCATGAGATGTAACATGGATACCATAAGCTTTTGCTTTATTTGACTATATACACTCCGGTGGGGTTATTAAATTTTCAATCCGACCCACCATTTTTTTGGAGTTCTTTTTTTTGCACATTTTTTTTCCTTTTTTTTTCTTTTTTTTCATGTGCAACTGTACAACATATCTACATGGTGCAGCATATATGCATGGAGTTTTTCCTCTTGAGCCAGTAGACTATCCCTCTTTTGAAGCTTTATTGCAACCCACAGCTTCTGTCTTTAGACTTCATCACCACTAGACCAAGTTGAGGCGCACTTCCTTCACTAGAAGAAGAAGAGAGGTTCCGCCTAGAAGTACTACCCTCATATGCTACCCCAAGCCAAAGGAAACTGCCTCCTCGCCACCTCATCCGTGGAGAGCTATGTGTAAAGTGCTGGTGCAAGTCAAGCCATTATCTCTAAGAGTCATGCGTGTGTTGTTAAGTGCTCTACTTAGGCTCATCAAGATGACATATGCTCATAGCCTAGTGGACTCAAAGAATTAAGTCCCAATGGACCTGGAAAGCCTTAACCCTAAGCACTATAAGGTTCCTCTTAGAATTAGGTGGATTAAGATCTTAATCAAGCTCCATTTCCCAATTTAATTCCAGGCTAGTTTAAATGTCAACTATAATCCTGGAAAAACTATACAAATATTTACAAAGATGCTATTTACAAATATTTACAATCGTGCAATTTTTTGAAAATTGTTTTGAAACCATGGAAGTATGCATGAATGCAAGTTTTGCAAAAATATTTACAAACATTTACACAAGGTTTTTGCAAACTTTTTGTTTTCAAAACATTTTGGAAAAATTTTGTATTATATACATAATTTTGATATTAAAATATTTACAAATCCTTTACATAAATCATTTTTCAATCATTTGCACAAAAATAATTTGTATAAATAAATAGGTATGTGCAAGATGAATTTTATATACAAGGGAAAAATTTTTATTTTTTTTGGTTTTTAGCCATTTTTATTTATTCACACACTTACACAAAGTACGAGTTATGGCTAAAGTATATATGAAATATATACACACCTGATGAATCCACATTTCATCATCTTTATTCTATCATTTTGGCACCAAAAACCCTGGCAAATGCCTGTAAATAGCATTAAAATCACCATCTTAGCATCCATGCATGTGCATCACAATAGTGTATAAAATACTGTAATTAAGGCCAAAATTATAGAATAAATAAAGAAAAGAAAAAGAATAAAATATTGTAAATATTTTATGACCCAAAACCCCCGAGACCTAGGCATCTTGATGAATAGGTCGACCAGGAATAAAGTAGGGGGAGATAAGGGACAAATACCTATTTTATTTTATTCATTCTTTATTCATTTTGGGACCTATTTTTGGTTCCACTTTTATACACCAAATAAAGAAACTTTGTACATGAAAGTTGTAGATAATTTTATAAAGAAAAATACAAAATTGATTTCACAGAAAAAGAATACACAGATAAAAAGTTATGAGCTGAATAAGAATCCAGAATCCCAACTTCCCAGACCTGTATCTCACAACTGACAACTCCAAATGTAGCAAACTCACCTTTAATTGTATATAGAATAAAATAATCTATTTAATGGTGGTGGTTTCGCATTTGGCGGAGCTACGGTTTGAAAGTCAAGTTTTGGACCCCTTTTGTATAGTTGTACATATTAAAATATTCAATTTATTATTTATTCATTATTTTTATATTTTTATAATGTTGTAAACATTACTTATAATTATGTGTATTAAAATCAGAATAAAAACATAATTAACATACAAATAAAAATACTTGTATATATTCAATACGTAGATACATTACTAACACACAAACCTATACATTATACCTTTATATTTTATTAAATATACAAAATACATCAATAGAATAAAATAAAAATATATTCATGTGTATAAAAGTATTTTATAATTTTATAAAATTACAAACAAAATTAAAGAAATTAAAATACACAAAATAAAAATAAAATACTAAAATACATAGGTATTATACCTATATAGGGTTAAAAAGGTAACTTGTAAAAATATAAGTCATAAAAATAATTAAAAATCATAATAAAATACTACATAAAATAACGAATAGTTTTTATTAAATAATCATAATTTAATTCGACTATTTTCTATTTTTAAAAGAATTAATAAAACATTTCTTTCCGATTTTTCCTGGTTGGTCCACGTGGACCAACCAGGAGGCCATAACTGTTGACCAAGGTCAACAGTCTGACCTACCCTCCCTGCAGCTCTGCTACCTCGTTTTTCGTCCGCTTTTGCGGATTTTTCGAGGATGCATCTTTCATCCTTTTAGATCGATTTCTTCTGCAACTATTTTCCCCTACCATCCATCTTGCTCGCCCAAGGATCTTCTTGGGCTGAGGGCCTCTGAATCAAGCTGAGCACCTCGATCAAGGGACCCCTTCGTCAAACCCTTAAAACTGACCCCTTTACCTAATTTGAATTTGTGAACCGCATTGTACCCAGTTTTCGTCCACCTGAGGGTCGAGTGAGGAGCTGTTGGTGACAGCATCGGCTCTCCATCGCCCAAGCGGAGGAAGGACGACATCTCAGGCGTGTTCCAACCTCCGGCAGCCGCCGTTGAGGTACCCCCTCCCTCGCCCGACCTGGGCTCGAGGTCGTGTCATTCCCTTAGTTTTTCGCCGTCATTTTATCCCTTGCATTCCCAGCTACATTTTCCCCCGTTTATCCATTTCATCCGTGCATCGATTCGCCAAATCGATCAGTCACCGGAGCTCTCTCCGACCACCTCCATCCATCACGCGCTCCACCTCGTTACACCTTTATTCCACCCCGCTACGTGGTCGGGGCAATTTACCCCCGACCATATCACCTTTTTGTGCAGGTTCCAGGAGCGCCAGAACCCCTCCTGGGGTCGTTTTTGAAGCAGGCAGCACCACCTGGGGCCACCTTCCTCTGCTGGCAACGCATCGACGCTCCGGCCACTTCTTGGCCGTTTTGGGGGCGTCATAGAATCGAGAGGGCTCCCAGGGGTTCATTGGTGCCATCTGGAGGGAAGATGATGCTCTGGACATCGAGATTTTGAGGATCAAAGGTGCCCCGGAGGCTGTTCTTTGCGCGTTCGTCCTCGACACTCCAGAGCCGTCGGATCCCTCGTGTTCTTCGCGAGCTACAGCATCCCTTGGATCGCTCCCATGACCAGCCGTTCGACTGAGCATCGCCATCTAATCTGAGCCGTGGATTTTGAAGGGGTATCGGGCTTCGTCCGCACGCCACGTGGCAAGTGGGAGAAGGAGAGCCCTCGGATCGTCTCTGCTGGGTATTTTGCACACCTTCCCAGCGCTTTTGTATATTTATTATTCAGGACCGAAACTTTCATCCGCGTTTAATATTTTTTTGGTATATTTACAAATCAGCCCCCGCACTTCCACGTATTTCCAAATAGGGTCTCGGCCACGTCATCTCACATGCCAGTGCACGTGAGGTGCGTGGCCATTTTGCATCAAGCCCCTCGGGGCGTTTTGTTATTTGTAATCGGTCCAAGGACTATTTGCTCTAGTGTAATAGGTTTGTAAAATTTATTGTCGAACCCCCCGACTTTTGTGGTTTCACACTCTAGCCCTTCCCAGGTGTGTGCATCGCACGTGCTTGGGGTGGGTATTTTACGCGGACAGTGCTGTGGGTTTTGTTATTGATATTTAGTCTAACAAATATTATATTCAGTTCAATATTTTGTGGAAATTTTCACGTATGCCCCTGGATGTTTTGAAAATTGCATTTATACCCCTGACAGGCTTATTTATTAATTGGATGTGGGACTAAAGAATAGAGTGATATAGACAACTGGATCTATATAGGTCAGAAGAACAGTGGTAATTAGGCGTGAGATGCACTAGATGTGAGTCGAGAGACCACATCTCACGCAAAATGAATAGGGGCAACATGAACGACCCGCGGCTCATGATCTATAAATGGCTTGAGCCGCTGGCCGTTCACTCGAAAGGTACTCTCAGAAGATAACTCAGATATATCAATGCTCTCGTTGTCGTGTATCTTTCTCACAAGATAAGGTCCCTTCCATTTGCTCTGTAGCTTCCCTGGAAATAGACGAAGCCTAGCATCAAACAACCATACTCTCTGTCCAGGCTCAAAATGCTTGTGGCTGATATGAGAATCATGCCACTCTTTCACTCTCTCCTTATACTGTAGGCTGTTTGAGAAGGCGGTATCACGAAGCTCCTCCAGGGCTGCTAACTCTACCCTCCTCTGCTCTCTTACACTATCTGGATCTAAAAGAATATCTGTGACTGCCCAAAGTGACTTGTGCCTCAACTCAACAGGTAAATGGCACAGCTTGCCATAAACGAGGCAAAGTGACTTGTGCCTCAACTCAACAGGTAAGGACGCTGTGATGCTCCTCCTGAGGAATGCACCTACGCCAGATACTATCCCCTCCCTCATGGTAAAGGATGGGATCCTCCCAATGGTAAAACTTGTCCTTTGCGAGGAAGATCTCAAGTTTTTGCCTGGGCCAATCTTGTGGAACTTTCTTGGCGACAAGATAGTTCACAATATCGGCGTACCATGGGAGCGAGGCGATAGAAAGGATCGCCTCATCTGGAAAGGTCTTACAAATAGGGTCAATCTGCTCAGAATCCTCAAGATACTCCAATCGGGAGAGATGATCTGCCACCACATTCTTGACTCCAGGCTTATCCTTAACCTCTAAGTCAAACTCCTGGAGTAGAAGGATCCATCTAGTCAATCTGGCCTTGGCATCCTTCTTTGCCATGAGGTACCTGATGGCGGTATGATCTATATACCGTCACTCTAGATCCAATAATGTACGATCTGAACTTATCTAGGGCGAAAACTACGGCTAGCATCTCCTTCTCTGTGATTGTATAGTTCCGCTGCGCGGAATCCAATGTGCAGCTAGCGTAGTGGATAGCGAATGGAACTCCGTCCCTCCTCTGTCCCAGCACGCCCCCACGGCAAAATCGGAGGCATCCGTCATGATCTCGAACGGGAGAGACCAATCAGGCAGCTGGAGAACAGGAGCCTCAACAACACAATGCTTGAGAGTCTCAAACGACGAAAGACACTTGTCATCGACAAGGAACTCAGTGTCCTTCGTCAGCAAGTTAGTCAACGGTCGGGCAACCCTACTGAAATCACGAATGAATCGCCGGTAGAAACCAACGTGCCCCAGAAAAGACCATAACTGCCGCAAGTTGGACGGTGGTGTGAGTTTTCTATTGACATCAACCTTGGTCGGATCAACCTCCATGCCCCCTGTTGGGGATGATGTGGCCAAGCACCGTCCCTTGAGTCACCATAAAGTGACTCTTCTCCCAAGATAGAACCAAGCAAACCTCTATACATCGCTGAAGTACTCGGTCTAGGCAGTCAAGACAGGAGTCGAATCCGTCGTCGTAAACCGAGAAATCATCCATGAAGACCTCCAAGCACTCCCCTACCATGTCCGAAAAGATCGACAACATGCATCACTGAAAAGTCGCAGGGGCATTGCACAGCCCAAATGGCACGCGTCGGAAGGCGTATGTGCCGAAGGGACATGTAAAGGTAGTCTTGTCCTGGTCCTCTGGAGCGATTGCCACCTGGTTGTAGCCCGAGTACCCATCCAGAAAACAATAGTGGCTCTTTCCTGCCAGTCTCTCAATGATCTGATCTATAAAGGGCAGGGGGAAATGATCCTTCTTGGTGGCCTGGTTGAGTCTCCTGGAGTCAACGCAGACCCTCCAAGAAGTGGGTACTTGTGTAGCGATCTCCTCTCCAGACTCTGTCACCACTGTAGTGATGCCCGTCTTCTTGGGCACCACATGTAACGGACTGACCCACTTGGAGTCGGAGATGGGATAGATAAAATCGGCACTCCACCACTTCGAAATTTCCTTCATGACAACCTCTCTCAGATTCGGGTTCAGCCGCTGCTGGAACTCACGCGACGGCTTTGCCTCATCTTCGAGATAGATGTGGTGAGAGCATAAAGCCGGACTAATCCCCTGGAGATCTGCTACGCTCCATCCTATCGTCTTGCGGTTCTTTTCAAGAACCTCCATCAAACGGGATTCCTGCTCTCCAGTCAAATCGGCTGTGATAATGACTAGGTACATCTCAGGTTCTCCCGCAAGGAACCTATACTTCAACGACGTAGGAAGTGGCTTCAGCTCTGGACAAACTGGTGCTGGCAAATCTGGCTTCTGAAGAATCCGAGTATATGCGGCCAAATCTGCCCTGGAGAATGAGAACTCTCTCTCACAAACTGGATCTGGAGAAGGCTGCTCAACTGAACTGTCTCTGCTCTGCTCGGCATCTACCTCCTCCCTATATGCAGGCTCAATGGAAGTCAGATCTGGCATATAATCATCACAATCTGCCCAATCAGACTCTGAATCTGAGGGATCTGTGTCATCCAAGGTGGCATCAGCTCCACCATCATTACAAGAATCAGTATCGCAGTCGAGAACCAGTTCTGCTGCCTCTGTAGTATCCTGGACCAGGAATGCGCTCTCCAAGCTCTCCTCTGCTATCTTCTCTGCATCAGCGGAATCTGAAAGTGAGAGGATGGCCTGTGCTGCTGGTTCTGCCCAAACTGCCTCATCGTCTGTAATCACAAAGTCGCAGTCCTGGTGGATGTCTAGCCTGGCATCTGTCATCTGCTCTGTGTCTGAGGTGGTCTCTGAGCATGATCTGTCTCTAGCTCGGCTGTCCTCGACCGTTTCTATTTGTACACTTTCGCCCTCGACGTGAAAGTATACCTTCCCGCTATCATGGTCGGTCACTGCCTTGGCTGTGGCCAAGAACAGGCAACCTAGAATGATGGGGCTATCGGTCACTGACTCAGGGATCTCCATGTCCAACACTATGAAGTCCACGGGGAATTGCAGGCCCTGAATCGTGACGACAACATCTCCCTTCGGTCTCTTGACAGATCGATCAACAAACTGAAGGAAAGTCCTGCTCTGTCGAAGAGTGCCCAGCTCGAAGCGGTCGAGAAGGGCTGCCGGAAGTAGGTTGATCGACGATCCGCTGTCTAATAGAGTACGGTCGAACTTCTGCTCACTGATATGGCATCTGACATAAGATGCTCCTGAATCTAGCCTCTTGGCCGGCAGACGGTTCTGGATCGCGAAACAAGTGGCTTTCGTCAGCACATGAATCTCGGCATGGTGGTTCCTCCTCTTCCTCCTGACTGTGGTCCTGTCTCTAAGTGAACGCTGGAGAAGATGGATGTGTTGCAAAGCCTCCTGAAGAGTCTGCTGTATGTGAAACCGATCTATCATCTGCTGGCTGAACTCTTCCTGCTGCATCTTTTTCTGATTTTCATTTTTCTTCCCCTTCCCCATCTGAAGGGCTCTAGGGAAGGGGATCACAGGGTCCTTCTCAGATGAAGGACTAGGAAAGGGTCAAGACGGTTCGATGACCGAATCCACACATACATCATGCACCACAGTGGGACCAGAAGAAAATAAACCCCTTCCTTTATTCACAAAAATGTTCCGAGACATAGGTGCAGAAGAAGGAAAAACTACATGGCTCTCAACAAAAGCATGGGTGGCCTCAGTACCACCATCGGCTGGATCGGCTGGAAGACTCGCGGCCTCAGTACCGCGCTCTGGCTCGGCAAAAGAGGTGGCCTTGGTACCACCTCCTCGAACTGGTGAAACAACGACCTCAGCACCGCCTGTGGAATCAGCATCCTTGGTGACATTAGTACCACCGTCATCATCTCTAGCGGCCTCAGTACCGCTCTCCTCCTCGTCTGGTACTCTGGAAGTGTCCTCGTGGTGTAGCTCAGACGAGGCGCCGCCTACTGGCATCCTACCACTCCTAAGTGTGACAAAGTCAGTATCAAAAAGATATGCAGACATATCACTAGGAGTGGCATACTCAGTACAAACTACCTGCTCAGATTTCCTCTTCAGACTGTTGGGGTTCGGCTCAATCTGGGTAGGGATGGCGGCCTTCCCTCTCACGATGTCCCGCATCTCCTGGCAGAACTCATCCATCTCCCGTCGAAGAGTAGCCTGCTGATATGTGAGAATACAGGCTATATCATCCAAGACAGGGTTCTCATGGGAACCCGACGGGTAGCCTCTCTAGTAGTGAGGCTGCTGGAACTGCTGCTGTGGCTGAGAGGGGTAAGTGTGTGGTTGATGCTGCAGCTGGTGAGGCTAATCACGCCTCCAAGACTGTCCCTGGTGATGGGGACGAGGACCATACTGTGTCTGCTGCTGTGGTTGATACACTGGGGGCTGCTGCTACTGGTGATCTCTCTGATGGCCGTACTGGCCACCCTGTCCTGATGGCTGCTGCTGCGGCTGGGCACCTCCGGTCCCCCAATGGAATCCGGGATGGTCTCGTCGGATACCGGGCTGGGGGCGGTCATACCAAATCCCGTTGACATCCATCAACGGCTCTGTGTCGTACTGGGGTGGCGGGAGCACTACCAGAGGCTAATCCAGCTCGTATACCACCATCTGCATGTCTTGAGACGGTGGTGACTGGTAGGTGGGCTGCGGTTGCTGGTACGGCTCCGCATGTACAAGATGAACCTGTCTAGGCTGCTGGTGGGAGCTGGAGCGTTGGGACTAGCTGCCGGAGCTCCTCGGATCGCCTCGTGCCTGAAAACAGGGCTGGGAAGCCGTCTGTGCCTCCTGGAGACACTTGAGTTGTGTCTTCAGGTCACTCAGAGTCTGTGCCATCAGTTCCATCTACGTGATGCCTTGGCACTGCTTCTTCTCAATACTCTCCATCCGGTCCAGCTTCTCGCTGATGATCCCCATGTCTGCGGCAGTGGACTCGGCCTGTGCTGCGGCTACCGTGGACGAGCTGGATGGACCGACGTCGACCCGTGCTATTCTCTGGTACTGCACGGTCTGTAGTTGCTGGGGTCTGCCCTGAGTATACAACCGAGTCTGGGACATCACCATGTAGTTCTCGGCCATCTCCTCGTAGATGGCCCAGACCTGGTCGTGATCCTTGGCGAAGTAAGACCCGCCACAAGAAGCGTTCACCAAGCCCTGAAGCTCTGGTGTCAGCCCGCTGAAAAAGCTCTGAACAAGGTTCGGCTTGGAAATGTCGTGGTGCGGGCATCTGTCAGTCAGCTCTCTGAACCTCTCCCATGCCTCGTGGAACTGCTCGTTGGGGAGCATGGAGAAGTTGCTGATCAGGGCTCTAGCGGCGTTCGTCTGCCCGAGTGGATAGTACTTATGCAAGTACTCGGCACGGAGCTTCTCCCAAGTGTAGACAAGCTTCCCCAGATGTTTCAGCTAGGTGGCTGCTCTGTCTGCTAAGGAGAAGGGGAAGGCAATCATCCGTATGGTATCCTGGTCCACCTGACGATCGTGGACAGTAATGCAGATCATCTCAAACTCCTGCAGGTGGAGATGGGGCTCCTCAGTGGCCAATCCGTGAAACCGGGGAAGAAGCTGCAAAGTGTTCGGGGAGAACTTGAAGTCCTCCACGATAGCTAGTAGCACCACCCAACGGTGCGTCAAAGTCGATCCGGGATTGTGGTTCTCCCGCATCGGTCTATGTGGTCCTGCTCCTCCTGCTGCGGCTGCTGCCGCGGCTGCGGCTGCTGCGGCAGCTGCCGCATCGTCGGGTCCTCCTCCGCGGTTCTCGCGGTTGGCTCTCATTTGCTCGAGCTCTCGCCTCATCTCTATCATAAATGCTCCCTGATCCCTCAACTGCTGCTGAACTGAATCTAGTGAGGCGATCAGGGTGGAGTTGATCGCACCCTGGTCTAAGACGAACGTCTGATCTCGTGGACCTCCAGTGCGGTCATCAGAACTGCCGGCCATAGTCTCTGCAAAATCAAAACATCCGAACTCAGATGTCGATAAATTATCTGTCTGTCTCTCCTCTGGCACTGGTATCTCGGTCTCAGAAGAAGGGGGGTCGAGGGGGAACAGGGCGGAATCGTACTCGGGTTCGGAGAGCGGGTCTGAGCTCCCACGAACCGACCTAGATGAGTGGGTTGGAGTGCTAAAAAGCGGTGCAGCCAGAAGCTGCCTAAGAGACCTCCTGCCCATCATCGTGATCTGGAGAGTAATGCGGATGGGATCTGGAAAAACTATGATCACAAGCAAACCCCCGGTTCACCAACACAACACGAGCTGAAGATCGTAAAGGCTCGGTCAATTATCTTGTCAATTTTATTTTGGTGAACAATCAAGATATCAGAGCGATTATGTGACCTGTTGGGATACCCGATACTTTTCCAACCGACTGTCCCGCACAGAAGAAGTCGGTAATCAGTCGAGAATAGTACCAGAGGGCTCTACCTAGTGTTCGGGTCACTCTCTCGCACAATCAAACCAAGAAATGAGGGGGTTGCTCTCCCCAAGACAAGTTTTTAAATCAAGTGCCTTTTAGTGATCAATAGTTTTAGCAGTCCAAATTTTATGGTTTTTCTTTTTAGGTGTTTTTCAATAAAAGCAAAAATGCCTAACGAATTTTTCGGATCTCTTGGTTATTGAGTCCAAAACAGAGGGAAGAAGTTGAAAAAGCCGATGCGCGAAAAACAATGATGCAGGATGATCCGCGCAGAATTGAAAGACAGAAATAAAACTAACTAAATGGTGTAGGCTGAAAACCGAGTCCCTAAGCAGCAGTGCTACTCGAAAGAACGTCTAGACGAACACCAGCCTCCAATCCAGAGAGTTCGGTCTAGACCCACCCCTCCTCTTCTCGACAGGTCGAGTTCAGGAGTAGCGCTTAACGGGGCAGGCTCACGGCGCGTAGGCTCGGAAGTGATGGAACAGCTATTTTATTATTTCTTTTATTTTTGGTCCAATTACCGATCTATAGGTGCGGGCAGATATATTAGGGTATTTGGATCCTAATTTTTTACGTCACAATCAAGTAGAAAATCCTACAGCTAAGGGTTCGAAAATCCGCGTGAAACCGGAAAATGCAGGAAAGAAATAAAACCGTGAAAAGCCGCATATAAACTGACTAACTAAGGGGTCCCCCGAGCACACCGGTGCTCGGCGAAACAGACCCCGAAAGTCCGAATCTCAGTCTCTGGTCTGTGTATTATTATAACAGTTTAAATATTGCAGGAAATAGATTCTAATCTATTCTAATATAAACTCGCGGCTATTCTGCGGCTCCCGCACTTCTGCTCGCTCCTCGCGTCCTCCGGCGGCTCTGCAGAGAAGAGAGCCGCCTCTGACTTCCGCGGTTGCTCGGCTTCTGAAGAAAGCCGCCTCGGACCTCAGGCCCTCGCAAGAAAACAAACAGAAAGTGGTCAGACCAAATAAATGTATAAAGAGGTCAAATATATATACACAAAAATATATACAAAAAGCTGCGAAAAGAAAGCCGCAGGAAAAATCGAAAACCAACTACTAAGTCGTGCTCCCCGGCAACGATGCCATTCTGATGGGCCAAAATCCTACTAATCCGGATCAGGTAAAAATATCACACTCGGGTCGTTGCGACCCGGATCGATAAGAATCTCGGCTCAATCAAGAAAATAAAGACCAGACCACCAAACAGTAGAATAAAATCAATGAAAAACGATAGCGGTCCTGGCTATTAGATTAGTCTGGTATAGCGACCAGGGTCGGACTCAGGGAGCACGTGATGGCCTTGCGACCTACGAAGTAGTCCAGAATAAAATAAAAGAAAAGAAAATGGTTTTTGGTGGATTTTTAACTTCTAATATTTTTTTTGGATTTTTAAATAATGAAGAAAATAAGGAAAACAAAGAAACAATCAACTATACACAATTATTTAACTACTCAAAATTATTCCAAAAATTCAAACAAAAATATTTTTATGTTTTTTTATATTTTTTACTGTATTTGGTTAATTTTTGGTAATTTTCTGATTTTTATTGAATTCTATAAAAATCAAACAAGGCAAGAAAAGAAGGGTACCGTCCAGTCAGACTTGGAGGGCTAATTTAAAATGCAAAATGGCCCTATCAACGTTTGAAGGTAATTTTTATGTAAAGAAGAAATTACAAGGAAAATTTAAGCATCAGAACTATTATTTTTGGATTTTTCTTTTTATTATTAGAATTTTTATGGGTTTTTAGGGGTTTTGTTATTTTTATGGGTTTTATAAAGCCAAAAATGACCAAGATTGGTCAGAAAATCAAGCAAGGCAAAGCAAGCAATTTCTATTTTTTTGTAATTTTTAAAGGTGTTTTAGTATTTTTTTGTGATTTTTCAAGTTAGACAGTAAAGAAAATGCGTGTTTTTGAATTTTTAAAAATAACAAAAAGTGTCAAAAATGTCTCCAAAAATTAGAGAAAATGTTGCACCATGGCAGGAGACATGTATCCAATTTTCATCAAATTTGGAGTTGATTTGCTATTTTATTAAAATCAAACACAAGGACATAGTACACAGGGACCTAAATGCAAATAGTAGAAAGTTCAGGGGGTCCGGTGCAATTTCTCTATGAAATCACGCGTGAGGCGCGTGAGCTGGGCACTCAGGGACCTATTTGCAAAGAAACTAAGGTTCCTGGACTATTTAGTAACAAGTACTAAAAGTCCAAGTGCCTCAGTGTAAAATACCCACTAAATTAAGCACATGCACATTAAAACCATTCACATGGGTATTTATGCAAATATCAAAAGTATAAATGCATTCAAGAACACCCCTGAAACTATGAGTCCATACATACAAATAACCCAAACAAACACGTGTCGATGCACGTGATCCACTACATGCAGGGGTATAAAAGCAATTACCAAACACTATAGGGTCCACTATGCAAATTACCAAACGTAAATAAAATATCTAAAATATTTACAGGACTACAACAGAACAGCTAAAAAACTAAGGACCTAAGAAGCAAATTACCCTTTATTAATTCGAGGGACAGATGCGCGCCACGTGTAGATCGGACGGTCGGGGAAGGGGCGCGCCTCAACAAGGGGGTCCTCGGTCCTGATGGAGCAGCTGGGACCTCGCCACGTGGAAGATCGATGGCTGGGAAGCGACGTGGCTAACCCTCAACGATCGGACGATCACGATCACTCCTCCAAAGATCGAGCGGTGATGGCTGCTCCTGGAGTGGACGGCAGCGACGCAAACTGGAGCTGAAGGACGATCGAACAACTGCGGAGGGATCTCGAAGAACTGGACTACGGCAAGGTTCGCCGGCTTCGTGCTGGTGCTGGAGGCCTCCTCGCGGGCTGCTGAAGATCGGAAGAGAAGCTCCTTGGCCTCCTGCATCGAATAATACCCTCCGATGGCTCGACGAGCTCCTGGGAACTCAGGCGAGGCCGGCGGAGGTCGAGCTGTTGCACCTGGGTGTCGAAGCCCTCAGATGGGCTCCTTGGGACCTGCAAAGATGTGCAACGGACTCGCGGGTCGAGGGCAAAGTTCCTCGACCCTGTAAGCGGGGGTGAAGGTGGTCGGTGCGGTGGGGCGTACGAGCTCCGACAGAGAGACGACGAAGGAACTCGAGTCCCAGCTCCTGTGCAAGCTGGGTTGGATGAAGGGGTGGAGAAGGTGCGCGGGGAGAAGGCGATCGTGATGGGGTGCTCTGATGAGCGAATAGGTGGATAGGGTGGACGGAATCGAAGCGGAACGACGATGGGTCGATTTGGGGCAAAATGGAAATTCGGGAAAAAGAAGAAAGAGAAGGGCTACCTGATGGATGCAATCGACTGTGGAGGAGCAGGGGGTGCTCCAGGTCCTTGCCTCGAGGACCGTCGGCGTCCGAGGCTCTGGCGTCACCTCCAGGTGGCGCACGGCGGCACAACGTCGCCGGATCGATGGTCGAGACATCCCCTCCTCGCTGCAAGAACGCCTGGAGCGAGCTGTCACTCTCGCGGAGGCGATGGAGGTCACTGGGTGGAAAGCGAATGAGCCAAAGATGAGTGAAATGGGAGGCAAAGCTCGGCTTATATGCGATGGAAGGTCCGGGAAGAAAGGGTCAGGTCCGACTCTGTGAAGCACGGACCCCTAGGTACGGTGTCGGGCGAGGTTCCCGGATAACTGGGGAGTCATTAGGACCCGTGATTTGGCGGAATGGTGATCGGGTCAAGGAGGGATAATTGGGAGAAGATGGGTCCGGGAAGAGGATCCGCGGGTTTGTGGTCCAAAGGGGGGAGTTGACCGGGGGGGTCAACGTCCCCCGTGGACCAATCAGAGCCCGCCACCTCATAAATATTTACAAATTCAAAATAAAATATTAAAAGGCTGAATTAGTAAAAAATTAAAACATAAAAAATGTTTATTTTATTTTTCTCTATTTTTAGTGATTTTTAATGAATTTTTCAAAATAAAAATAAGGTATTTACACTAGGGTGCTATATATAGGTCTATATACAATATGGCTTTTTAATTTTTGATTTTTAATTCGTTATTTTTGTACATTTTTATTCCCATTTTCGATTTTATTTATTTACAGCATAAAATTAGGAATAAAAGGGTATTTTTATTTTTATTATTTATATACAAGGGTGAAATAAATAGATATATACATCTATATACATGGTATATGTACAATGTTCTTTTTGGATTTTTAATTTTGTTCTTTTTGTTTTATTTTTGTTTTTATGGTTTTTATTTTATTTATTTATACCATAAAAGATAGAATATGTACAGATTTTTAGGGATTTTAATTTATTTATTTACAAGGCAAAATAAATATAGAGGTGGTTGTATGTACAAGATGGATATGCACAAGTGGATATTTTTATTTTCTTTTTAATTTTCTTCTTTTTATTTTGTTTTTATATTTTCAAATATATACAAATATAAATAAATAAATATGACCCATTTTTATTTTTAGTTTTTAGAGGAAAATATTTATTTAATTGCAGGTATATGTACACATGAGCTTCCTTATCTTTCTCTACTTGGGCATTTATGCGGCCAGGCCGATGCTGAGCCCTCCCTTGGGATTAGGTCGCTCAATATTTACTCTAAATATCTCCCTCTTTTTCTTTTGTCTCTTTATTCTTTTATTTTTGCACAAAAACAAGCTAATTATTAGTTTTTACACAATGTATGCTTTTGGTAATTATTTGTATTTACATGAATATACATGTATTTGCAAAGGTTTTTGTAGCTAAAATATAAGAATAAAGAGTGATGAATGGGTATTCATCACCCGTGACTTGCACACGCCTGGGAAGGACCTCATTGAAATTTTCAAAAACCCGGCTCACATGCAAATATTCCAAAAGTTTTACACTTAAATTAAAAATTAGAGCACTAAAACGAAATCCACAAAAGGCCGGGGTCTCTCTGCAAAAAGCCCACACCTCACGTGAACAGGTTACGTGAGGCGACGTGGCAGATGACCTACTTGCAAATATCAAAAGTTCGAGGGCCTACTTGTAAATTTTACAAAAGTTTCAAACTACCAATGAAAGTCTCAGGACTGAAATTAAATTACAAAAAGGCAGGGGATATACTTGCAAAATTCCCACGCAAAGGAGATCGAACGGCTGTGGGCCGTTCACTTGACGCGTGGCGCGCCCTCGATGTGCGATGCCGCTTCGTCTTCTGTGGCTGCGATTAGATCCGGCCGAGCGATCGGATGATGACGGGAGGCCTCGATCCAACGGCAGCTGTAGGCCCTGGAGTTCCTCGTAGATCGGACGGTGACGGGCAAAGGAGCAAGAACTGGGATGAACGCCGCGCTCGGCGAACTTCTAGCTCTCCTCCCTTGCACGACCGACGGTGGCTGGTGGTACGGTGAGGCTCAAAAGACTCCTGACGGGCTGCTCTTGCGGCTGAAGGTCTTCAAAGGGCTGGAGAACGTCTGGTGCGCACTAGCGAGGTCAGAGGAGCTGCGGCCCTCCAGGACCCTCCGGCGAGCACTAAAGATGTCTCCAGGCGTGCTCGAACGTGTCCGGACCTGCACAAAAAAGTTATTCCCTCGAGGGCAAATTGCCTCGAGGGTTGGGGAAACAGCTGGGAGCGAAGATGGCGAAGATGGTGGTCGTCGCCGGAGGAGCGCTCCGGCTAAGGTGGAGATAAGGCGCGTTGATCGATGGGACTTAGTGATTTAGGATGCTGAAGATGCCTACGATGATAGAGAATAAAAAGGGACAAGAAAAAAGAGAGGAATGGATACCTCAAGGGGTAGGACCCGAGGTTGAGAAACCTCAACGGCGAGGCTTGCCAGAGGTGAGGAACGCGCCCAGAACGATTGACGTGCCTCCGCTTTGAAGGTTGGGACCTGAAGCTGTCACCTCCAGGCTTCCAACGAGAGCTAAAGGGGGAGAAATTCTGGATGGAATGCGGTTCAAATTCGAATGGAAGTCCAGGCTTCCTCTTTATTGGGTTGACGGCCATGGCTCATAGATCGATGCGCACAAGGCGCAACAGTGATCCATAGACCAAGAATAACATGGGACGAGCATCATCGATGCAAGAGGAAGAAATGTCAAGAAGATACCATCACCAAAGGGTGAAAGAGGCATCCTCAAAAAATGGGCGAAATTGAGACAAAACCTATCTCTGACACAGGCTGGGAGGAAGGTTAGGCTGTTGACCTCGGTCAACGAGCCCGACCACCTGGTTGGTCCACGAGGACCAACCAGGAAAAACCTCCTGGAAATACCATAAAAATTGATAGAAAATGATTTATTTAGTTTTTGGTTATAAAACAAAAAATATTTATAATTTTATGAACTATTTTATAGTGTTTTTTAATTATTTTTATGAGGTGTATTTTTACAAGTTACCTATTATGCACTTTATAGGTATAATATCTATATACTTTATGATTTTTATTTTTATTTTACAAATTTAATTTCTTTAATTATGTTCATTATTTTATGAAATTATAAAATACTTTTATACACATAAATATATTTTTATTTTATTTTTCTGATGTATTTAATATACTTAATAAAATATAAGTATGTATTATGTAGATATGTACCTAGGTCTTATACCTATGTATTATAATTACAAGTATTTTATTTTGTATTTCTTTTATGTTTTTGTTCTGATTTTAATGCACAGTTATAGTACAAATAATATTTACAAAAAATAAAAAAATATAAAAATACAAAAATAATGAATAAATAATAAAACGAATATTTTAATCTGTACAAGTATACAATAAGGGTCCAAAACTCAACTTTCAAACCGTAACCCCGAAAAATACTAAACCACCTCCATTAAATAGATTATTTTATGCTACATACAATTAAAGTGAGTTTGGTACATTTCGAGTTTTTATTTGCAAGATACAGGTCTGGGAAGTTAGAGTTCTGGAATCTTATTCAGACCATAATTTTTTATCTGTAAATTATTTTTCAGTGAAATCAATTTTGTATTTTATTTATTTAATTATCTACAACTTTGATGTACAAGGTTTCTTTATTTGATGTATAAAAAGTGGATCCAAAAATAGGTCCCAAAATAAGTAAAGAATGAATTAAAAGGAATAGGTTTTTATACTGTGTTTTGACCTTATCTCCCCCTACTTCATTCCTTGTCGACCTATTCATCAAGATGTCTAGGTCTCGGGGTTTTGGGTCATAAAATATTTACAATATTTCATTCTTTTTCTTTTCTTTTATTTATTCTATAATTTTGGCTTTAATTATAGTATTTTATACACTACTTAGATGCACATCCATGAATGCTAAGATGATGGTTTTAATGCTATTTACACGAATTTGCTAGGGTTTTTGATGCCAAAATGATAGAATAAAGATGATAAAATGTGGCTTCATCAGACAGCCACCAGGACCATTTTGCCCATCAGAGCAGCTCCAGAGGAGGTCTTCGGCATGCACATTGGGCTGGCAAACCTCGCCGGCGTCGAGTTCTTAGAGGATCCTCCTCCACCGTCGGATCAGCCCTCCGCTCCAGACTTGATCATAGCCGTTCATCCGCGGAGCTGTAGCCACCGCCCGATCTATTTCAGGCTCAATCCAAGCCGTCCATCCAGACGAAGAGGCGCCTCATATTCCCAACCGTCGATCATCCACGTGGCGCCTTCTCGTCCCTCCGATAATAAGAGGGGTAATTTTCCCTTAGGCCTTGTCTTTTAGTTTTTTGCTATTTAGTCCTATAAATATTTTTGTACGTTGTTTTAACTAAGGTAAATTGCGTTGTGGACCTCTATGTTTATTTAATTGTATTTTAGTCCCTGTCTACTGATGAATCCACATTTCATCATCTTTATTATATAGATTTGGCCTAAAAAACCCTAGTAAATGCTTGTAAATAGCATTAATTTCTATTTCTTAACATTCATGCATGTGCATGTAAATAGTGTATAAAAATACTATAATTAAAGCCAAAATTATAGAATAAATAAAAGAAAAGAAAAAGAATAAAAATATTGTAAATATTTTATGACCCGAAACCCCGAGACCTAGGCATCTTGATGAATAGGTCGACAAGGAATAAAGTAGGGGGAGATAAGAGTCAAAATACAGCGAAAATACCTATTCATTTCATTCATTCTTTATTCATTTTGGGACCTATTTTTGGTTCTACTTTTTATACCTCAAATAAAGAAACTTTGTACATGAAAGTTGTAGATAATTAAATAAAGAAAAATACAAAAATGATTTCACCTAAAAATAATGTACAGATAAAAAGTTATGGTCTAAATAAGATTCCAAAATCCCAACTTCCCAGACCTGTATCTTGCAAATAAAAGCTCAAAATGTACCAAACTTACCTTTAATTGTATATACTTAAAATAATCTATTTAATGAAGGTGGTTTCGTATTTTTCGAAGTTACGCTTTGAAAGTTGAGTTTTGGATACTTGTATACTTGTACAGATTAAAATATTCAATTTATTTAGTATTCATTATTTTTATAATTTTATTTTTATAATGTTTTAAATATTATTTATAATATATATGTACATTACAATCATGATAAAAACCTAAATAAAACATTAAATAAAATACTTGTATATATCTAATACATAGGTATCTGACCTATATATATACCTATACAAACAACACTTTTATTGTTTTAAATATACAAAACAATTCAAAAAAATAAAATAAAATTATATTTAAGTGTATAAAATTATTTTATAATTTTATAAAATAATAAACAAAATTAAATAAATTAAAATCACAAAATAAAAATAAAATAATAAAATATATAGATAACATACCTATATAGGCCTAAAAAGGGCAAATTGTGAAAATACACCTCATAAAAATACTTAAAAATCACCATAAAATACTTTATAAAATAATAAACATTTTTCATTTAATAACCAAAATTTAATTCGTTCATTTTCAATTTTTAATTGAATTAATAATTCTTTTTCCAAGGATTTTTCCTGATTGGTCCACGTAGACCAATCAGGGGACATTTAAAGTTGACCTTGGTCAACTAGCTGTCCTAGCCCTGTTAACTTGTCAGAGCCTTGGTTTTCGCCATTTTCGTCGATTTTTACAGGCTCCATCTTGCACATTTTGAGATCGAAGTCATCATGACTTTTATTCCTTGGTATATGGTCTTTCACGGCCATGCAATTCCTCGGGCTGGGGATCACTGTGGCGCCTGCGAGACGCCGATCTTTGAGCCACTGCAACCACGGAATCAAACACCTTATATGCCTCCCCCGATTTTCCTTTCAATTTTGAACCCCAATTTCGTCCCGATTCTTTCCCTTCTGACCTGTGTTCGAGACCTGGATGTGACAGCTCTAGGATCACATCTTCAAGGAGGCGAAGAGTCGCGGGCTTGGGCGAGTTCCAGCACCTTCGGCGAGCCTTGCCATTGAGGTACCTTCAACCTCAGGCCTTGTCCCTTGAGGTGTTTATTTCCATAGTTTTCTTCGCCTTTTTATTCACTGTAGTCTTAGGAACATCCAGCCATCTTAATCATCTACTTTCGCCAATCGATTCGCTCAATCAATAATTCGCTGGAGCTACCTGATGAATACCCATTCATCACTCTTTATTCTTATATTTTAGCTACAAAAACCTTTGCAAATGCATGTATATTCATGTAAATACAAATAATTATCAAAAGCATGCAATGTATAAAGTTTAATAATTAGCATGTTTTTGTGCAAAAATAAAAGAATAAAGATTAAAAAGAAAAAAAAGGGAAATATTTAGAATAAATATTGAGCAACCTAACCCAAGGGAGGGCTCAACATGGGCCTGACCGCATAAAAGCCAAAGTAGAGGGAGATAGGGGCTCATGTGTGTAAATATATATGTAAATAAAATAAAAGTATTTTCCTCACCAAAATAGGCTTGTAAATATTTGTATATATTTATAAGTATAAAAACAATATAAAAATTTAAAAAGAAAACCAAAAACACCTCTTGTATAGTCATCATGTACATAGAACCACCTTTATATTTATTTAACCTTATAAATAAATAAAATTAATTTCTAAAATTTTTGTAAATATTCTATCTTATATAGTGTAAATAAATAAAATAAAAACAATTAAAACAAAAACAAAATAAAAATAACAAAATTAAAAACACAAAATATAGTGTAAATATACCAGGTATATAAATGTATATATGTATTTATTTTACCGATGAATATAAATGATAAAAATAAAATAAAAATCTCTTTTTATTCCTTATTCTATAATGAAAATAAATAAAATGTAAAAGGGGAATAAAATTGTACAAAAATAACAATTAAAAAATCAAAAATTAAAAACCCTATATAGTGTACATATACCTATATATAACATATTATGTATATACCTTATTTTTATTTCGAAAAAATTATTAAAAATCACAAAAAAATAGAAAAAAATAAAATAAAAATATTTCATGTTTTAAGTTTTCACTAATCGGCCATTTGATACCCTTAATTTTAATTTCAAATTCCAGCCACGTGGCCTTTTCTCATTGGTCCTGGGGATTGTTAACCGCCCGGTCAACTACCCCCCCCCCAGGACCACTTCACACGGGTCCTTAGCGGGTACCCATCTTCTCGGATTTTCCCCCCGCTAAACCCGATCGCCTACCACCTAAACCCCGGGTCTGACTCTTTAATGCTACATCCGAGACCCTCGTCGGGGTATCCACATCGGGATCCGCGCGCTCGATAGCCCTACCCGACCTCTTCTAGCCGGACCCGCAACCATATTTAGCTCGAGCTCCGCCACCTCAAATCTCATCTTTGGTCATTCGAATCCACCTCCTGTGAGCTCCAGCGTACTCGTGAGAGTGACAGCTCGCGTCCGGCACCGTCGAAGCGAGGAGAGGAGGCGTGTCCATCGATCCGGCGAGCTCAGCCGCCGTTGCTCCGCCACCAGCAGGAGCACCGAGCCTCGGAGGGAGATGCTCCTCGAGGTGAAGACCAGGAGCTTCCGTAGCTCCTCCCCAGTCTCCTCGTCCACCCAGGTAGCTCCGATAGTCTTTCTTTTTCCGTAATTTCTAGTTACCCTCAAATCGCTCCGCCGCCATCCATCGTCGATTCCTCCCGCTTCCGACCACCATCCGATCATCGGGCATCGCCATAGCCTTCGTCGACTTCCCGCGCACCTTCTTCACCCCTCCATCCAACCCAGCTCGCACAGGGGCTGGGAGTCGAGCTCCTCCGTCTACCCCCTTCGCCGGAGCTCTCCATATCGACCCACAGACCACCGTCACCCCACCTAACCGGGTCGAGGCAGTTTGCCCTCAACCCGCGAGTCTTCTGGATTGCTTTGCAGGTCGAACGAAGGCCATCTGAGGTCCTTCGCCATTCAGCCAGGAGGCACAGCTCCGCCGACCTCGCCCGAGCTCCTCAGAGCTCGGCTGGATCATCGGAGCCCACCACCAGCTGCGGGACACCCTTGCGGAGCTTCTCCGACCTTCAGGCGCAGCAGAGGAGCCCCGGAGCGAAGCCACCGGGCCGGTGAACTTTGCCGGTCATCTGTTCTTCGAGGATCCTCCCCCTCCTTTTGATCAGTCCTCCCTCTCCAGGTGTCATCTGGGCCGTTCATCTCTGGAGCTGCCTTCACCGTCAGATCAGAGGAGAGTCGATCACAGCCATTGGTTCACGTGCTACCACACTTCTACGCCGTCGGATACTCCAGGTGGCGCGCATCCAGCGGTCCGAGCAATAAAGGGTAATTTACCCTTAGGCCCTCTTAGTTATTTCATTTCGTTTTTAGTCTTGTAAATATTTAGCGTAGTTGTTTAAGTTTTGGTACTTTTGCATAGAGACCCGTGTGCTTGCCTTTATTTGCTGTTATACCCATGTACATGGTCTGACACGTGCTTCGTCACGTGGTTTCGTTGGGATAATTGCATTGTATGCCCCTGTTGTTCTGGATGTTAACAGTTGAAGGAAACTTTTAGTTTATTTGCATTTATACCCCTGTGCGTATTGTATTTAAACATGTGCTTGATATTTTGGGTATTTTGCGAATAGGTCCTTGGACTTTTGGTACCTGTTGCCAATAAGTCCTTGGAACTTATTTTTCTTGCATTTGGGTCCCTGAGTGCCCCAAGCACGTGCGTGGCGCGTATTTTGCTAGGTTAATTGCATCAGACCCCCCAGACTCTCGGGTATTTGCACTTTGGTCCCTGTGCAATGTGCCCCTTCTTTATTTTTGAATAAAATAGCAAATTACCTCCAAATCCAACGAAAATTGGATAAATGGCTCCTGCCATGGTGTAAAATTTTCGAGGATTTTTTAGGACATTTTTGTTTTCATTTGGTATTTTTTAAAAATAAAAACACTTAATTTTGCTACTGTCTAACTTTAAAAACCCCCAAAAAATATTAAAACCCATTTAAAAATTCTAGAAAAATTGTCTACTGTTTGGTTTACTTAGCTTGATTTTCTAGCCAATTTTGGCTATTTTTCATTATCTAAAACACCTAAGAATTGAAAACACCTCAAATCTTATAAAAATTCTAATAATTAAACCAAAAATCCAAAAATAATAAAATAGGTGCCTGAATTTTCCTTGTTTAGTTCTCTTTACAGGAAAATTACCTCCCAGCTAATTTGGGGGATTTAGATATTTTATCTAGGGCCTTTTAGCTCGGCTGGACAGTACCTTTCATTTCAGTCACCTTTTGATTTTTAGAAAATTAAATAAACATCAATAAATTCTCAAAAATTCATCAAAAACACTAAAAATTATAAAACACATAAAAATATTTTTTTGAGTTTTTGGTTGATTTTTATTGCTTTTAATAAATTGTTGAAGTGTGTGTTTCTTTACTTTTCTTATTTTCTTAATTCATTAAAAATCCAAAAAAATATAAAATATTCAAAAACCACCAAAAACATTTCTTTTATTTTATTTTATCTCTTTTTGACTACTTCGTAGGCCGAGAGGCCAACCCGTGCTCCTTGAGTTCGACCCTGGTCGCTATACCAGGTTAATCTAATAGCAGGACCGCTTTCGTGTTTTGATCGATTTTATCTATTATTAGTGGTTCATTTTTCTTGATCGAGCACATCTGAGTGATTGAGGTCGCAACGACCATTTTTGTACATTTACCTTAGTCGCTCAGAGCGTGTCGTCAAAATGGCGCCGTTGCCGGGGAGCACGGCTTAGTAGTCGATTTTTGAGTTTTTCCGCGGCTTTTTCTTTGCGCGGCTTTTTGTATAGCTTCCTGCATATATATATATATATATATATTTCTGACATTTTTATAATAATTTGGTTTGACATTCTTGTGTTTGTTTTATTGCGAGGAGGATCGAGGCGGCTTCTTCGGAAGCCGACGCAACCGCGAGAACCGGAGGCGGCTCTCTTCTTCACAGAGCCCCAGGAGAGTGCAGGAAAGCAAGCAGGAGTGCGGGAGCCGCAGAATAGCCGTGGATTAGCATAGATTAGATTAGGATTTATTATTCGCACATTTGAACTGATTGTAATAATACAGGTACATTCAGAGACACTTGAACTTTCGGGGTCTGTTTCGCCGAGCACCGGTGTGCTCGGGGGACCCCTTAGTTAGTTCGGTTTTTCGCGGTTTTTACGCGGTTTTTCTCTTACTGCTTTTTCCGGTTTCACGCGGGTTTCCGAGCCCCTAGCCGTAGGATTTTCTGCTTGATTGTGACGTAATTCATAGGATCCAAACACCCTAATATAATTGCCTGTTCCTATAGTGCGGTAATTGGACCTATAATAAAAATAATAATAAAATAGCCGTTCCATCACCTCCGAGCCTACGCGCCGCGAGCCCACCCCGTCAAGCGCTACTCCTGAACTCGACCTGTCGAGAAGAGGAGGGGTGGGTCTAGACCGGACTCTTTGGATTGGAGGCTGGTGGTTGGCTAGCCGTTCTTTCGAGTAGCACTGCTGTTTAGGGACTCGGTTTTCCGCCTGCACCATTTAGGTAGTTTATTTCCTGTCTTTAAATTCTACGCGGATCACTTTGCATGTAGACTGCTGGAGTCAGGTATGCATTTCTGTCTCTGCATGCATCATTGATTTCTCGCGCATCGGCTTTTCGTCTTCTCCCCCCTGTTTTGGATTAAATAACCAGGAGAACCGAAAAATTCGTTAGGCCTTTGTTTTCATTGAAAAATATTAAAAAGAAAAAACATAAAATTGGGACTGGTTAAGACTATTGACCCTAAAAGACAATCACCTTAAAAATTTGTCTTGGGGAGAGCAACCCCCTCATTGTTTGGTTAGCTTGCGCGAGAGAGTGACCTGCACCCTAGGTAGAGCCCTTCGGTGCTATTTCTAGCTGACTACCGACTCTTCCATGCGGGCCAGTCGGTTGGAGTAGCATCGGATATCCCAACAGGTCACGTAAGCGCTCTGATAGATTGTTTGTTCACCTAATAAAAACTGACAAGATAATTTGACCGAGCCTTCACGGTCTTCAGCTCGTGTTGCGTTGGTGAACAGAGGGGTTTGCATTTTTTATCATAGTTTCTCCAGATCCCATCCGCACTACTCGACCAGATCACGATGATGGGTAGACGCTCTCTTAGGCAGCCGCTGGTTGCACCGCTTTCGGGCACGTCTACCCAGTCATCTAGGTTGGCCCGCGAGAGCCGAGACCAATTCTCCGAGCCCGAGTATGATTCCGCTATGTTCCCCCTCGTCCCCCTTTCTTTCGGTTCTGAGAGATATGAGCCAGATGAGAGACTCACAGATTTGACAGCACCTGAGTTTGGCTCGTTTGATTTTGCAGACATTATGGCCGGCAGTTCTGAGGATCGCTCCCGTCAGCCTGAGCACTTCGTATTGGATCAGGGAGCGATCAACTCCACCCTGATCGCCTCATTAGAGACCGTCCAGCAGCAGCTGAGGGATCAGGGAGCATTCATGCTTGATATGAGGAGAGAGATGGAGCAGATGAGAGCAGAGCGAGAGCAGAGGAGAGAGGGACCGAGGATCCCAGATGATGCGGATGCAGCAGCCGCAGTAGCAGCCGCCGCAGCAGCGGCTGCCGTCGCAGCCGCGGCCGGAGGACCACCGAGACCGATGCGGGAGCTACACAACCCCGGATCGACGCTGACGCACCACTGGGTAGTACTTCCAGCGATCGTGGGGGACTTCAAGTTCCCCCCGAACACTTTGCAGCTACTCCCCCGCTTCCACGGACTCGCGACAGAGGAGCCCCATCTCCACCTCCAGGAGTTCTTGATGATATGCAGCACTGTCCACTACCGTCAGGTGGACCAGGACACGATCAGGATGATCGCCTTCCCCTTCTCTCTAGCAGACAGAGCAGCCACCTGGCTGAAGCATCTGGGGAAGTTTGTTTACACCTGGGAGCAGCTCCGCACCGAGTACTTGAACAAGTACTATCCACTCGGGCGGACGAATGCAGCGAGGGCCCTGATCAGCAACTTCTCCATGCTCCCCAACGAGCAATTCCACGAGGCATGGGAGAGGTTCTGCGAGCTCACAGACCGATGCCCGTACCACGACATTTCGAAGCCGAACCTTGTGCAGAGCTTCTTCAGCGGGTTGACACCAGAGCTCCAGGGCCTGGTGAATGCTTCTTGCGGCGGTTCCTACTTCGCCAAGGACCACGACCAGGTCTGGGCCATCTACGAGGAGATGGCCGAGAATTATATGGTGATGTCCCAGACCATGTTGTATACACAGGGCAGACCCCAGCAACAGCCAGGACCCGTGCAGTACCAGAGGATAGCACTGGTCGACGTCGGTCCATCCAGTTCATCCGTAGTTGCAGCAGCACATGCAGAGTCGTCCGCTGTGGATATGGGTATTATCAGTGAGAAGTTGGACCGGATGGAGCTAATCGAGAAGAAGCTGTGCCAGGGTATCACGCAGATGGAGCAGATGGCACAGACTCTGAGCGACATGAAGACCCAGCTCATGTGTCTCCAGGAGGCACAGACGGCTTCACAGCCCCGTCTTCAGTCGCGAGGCGATACCGGCGGCAGCAGCAGCTCGTCCCAGCGCTCCAGCTCCTTTCAGCAGCCTAGACAGGTTCACCTTGTACAGGCGGAGCCGTACCAGCCGCAATAGCCCTCCTACCAGTCACCACCATCTCCAGACATGCAGATGGTGGTATACCAGCCGGATTAGCCTCTGGCAGTACTCTCGCCAGCCCCATACGATGCAAAGCCATTGATGGATGTCAACGGGATTTGGTATGACCGCCCCCAGCCTGGGATCCGACGAGACCATCCCGGATTCAGGTGGGGGAGTGGAGGTACCCAGCCCCAGCAACAGTCATCCGGTCAGGGTGGGCAGTATAGCCAGCAGAGAGATCACCACCAGCAGCAGCCCCAGCCTACCAACCACAGCAGCAGTCATCCTTCGTTCCTCATCCCTATCAGCAGCAGGGATAGTCTTGGAGACATGAGCAGCAGGCTCACCAGCCACACCAGCAGCAGCATCCTTCCTCCTACCCCTCTCAGCAGCAGCAGCACCAGATCCAGCAGCCTCATTACCAGAGAGGCTACCCATCGGGCCCCCATGAGAGCTCCACCTTGGATGACGTAGCCCGCCTCCTCACGGACCAGCAGGCTACATTTAGACGGGAGATGGACGAGTTCCGCCAGGAGATGCGGGACCTGATGAGAGGGAAGGCCGCCATCCCTGCACACAGATAGAGCCGAATCCGAACAGTCTGAAGAGGAAATCTGAGCAGGTAGTTTCCACTGAGCATGCCACTCTTAGTGATCCATTTGATGATATGTCTGCGGATCTATTTGATGCTGATTTTGTTACACTTAGGAGCGGTAGAGCACCAGCAGGCGGCGCCTCATCTGAGCGACGACTCGAGGATCCACCCAGGGCGCCAGATGAGGAGGAGGAGAGCGGTACTGAGGCCGCACATGATGATGACGGTGGTACTGATGCCACCAAAGATGCTGATTCCACCGGCGGTACTGAGGCCGTCGCTTCACCAGTTCGAGGAGGTGGTGCTGATGCCACCAGAGGAGCCGAGCCAGCCCGCGATACTGAGGCCGCGAGACGTCCAGCAGCAGAGCCAGCCCGTGGTGGTACTGAGGCCACCGGTGTTCGTTTTGATAGAGATGTTGTTTTTCCTTCGGTTGATGTATCTCAGAACACTGTTTTGAATAAAAGAAAAGGTTTAGTTTCTTCTGGTCCCACTGTGGTGATTGATGTATGTGCGGATCCGGCCGTCGAGCCGTCTAGGCCTTTTCCTAGTCCTTCATCTGCGAAGGACCCCGTGATCCCCTTCCCTAGAGCCCTTCAGATGGGGAAGGGGAAGAAAAAAGAAAAAGACCCAAAAAAGAGAGAGCAGGAGGAGTTCAGCCAGAGCATGATCGACAGATTTCACATACAGCTGACCCTTCAGGAGGCTTTGCAGCACATCCCCCTTCTTCAGCGATCTTTGAGAGACAGGACCACAGTCAGGAGGAGGAGGAGGAACCACACTTCAGAGATTCATGTGCTGACGAAAGCCACGTGTTTCGCGATCCAGAATCGTTTGCCTGCCAAGAGGCCAGATTCGGGGGCCCCGTATGTCAGATGTCAGATTAGTGAGCAGAGGTTCGACCGGACTCTATTGGATAGCGGATCGTCTATCAACCTCCTTCCGGCAGCCCTTCTCGACCGCTTCGAGTTGGGCACTCTTCGACAGAGCAGGACAGTCCTTCAGTTTGCTAATCGATCTGTCAAGAGGCCGAAGGGGTTGTTGCGAGACGTTATCGTCACGATTCAGGGCCTGAAATTCCCCGTGGACTTCGTAGTGTTGGACATGGAGATCCCTGATTCAGTGGCCGATACCCCCATCATCCTTGGTCGTCCGTTCTTGGCCACAGCCAAGGCGGTGACTGATCATGATAGCGGTAAAGTATACTTTCGCGTCGAGGGCGAGAGTGTACAGATAGAGATGGTCGAGGACTACAGAGCCAGAGAGAGAGCATGCTCAGAGACTAGCACAGATACAGAGCAGCTGACAGATGCCGGGCTAGACATCCACCAGGACTGTGACTTTGTGATCACAAATGATGAGGCAGCATGGGCAGACCCTTCCGCACATGCCATCCTCTCATTTCCAGACACTACTGATGCAGAGATGACAGCAGAGGAGAGCTTGGAGAGCACAACCCTGGTCCAGGATATGACAGAGGCAGCAGAGCCGGTTCTCGATCGCGACACGGTTTCTAGTGACGGTGGTACTGATGCCACCTTGTTCGATGCAGATCCCTCGGATTCAGAGTCTGATTGGGTAGATTGTGATGACCAGATGCCAGACTTGAGTCCACCTGAGCCTACAGATGAGGAGGAGGTAGAGGCAGAGCAGATCAGAGACAACACAGTTGAGCAACCTCCTCCAGATCCAGTTTGCGAGAGTTTGCTTTCTTTCTCCCAGGCAGATTTGGCAGACTTAGCAGCATTGACACATTTTCTTCCGAAGCCAGATTTGCCAGCACCCAGCTGTCCAGAGCTGAAGCCGCTCCCTACTTCGCTGAAGTATCGATTCCTTGCGGGTGAACCTGAGATGTACCCAGTCATCATCTCCGCCGATCTGACTGGAGAGCAAGAATCCTGTTTGATGGGGGTTCTTGAAAAGAACCGCAAGGCAATCGGATGGAGCGTAGCAGATCTCCATGGGATTAGTCCGTTAGTGTGCTCCCACCATATCTATCTCGAGGAGGGGGCGAAGCATCGCGTGAGTTCCAGTGGCGACTGAACCCCAACCTGAGAGAGGTCGTGATGAAGGAAATATCAAAATGGTGGAGCGCAGATTTTATTTATCCCATTTCCGACTCCAAGTGGGTTAGCCCCTTGCATGTGGTGCCCAAGAAGACGGGCATCACGACTGTGATCAGTGAGTCGGGTGAGGAGATTGCTACACGAGTACCCACCTCTTGGAGGGTCTGTGTTGACTACAGGAGACTCAACCAGGCCACCAAGAAGGACCATTTCCCCTTGCCTTTTATTGACCAGATCATTGAGAGACTGGCAGGGAAGAGCCATTATTGCTTCCTGGATGGGTACTCGGGCTACAACCAGGTGGCCATCGCTCCTGAGGATCAGGAGAAGACCACCTTTACCTGTCCCTTTGGTACATATGCCTTTCGACGCATGCCATTTGGGCTATGCAATGCCCCTGCGACTTTTCAGAGGTGCATGCTGTCGATCTTTTCGGACATGGTAGGGGAGTGTTTGGAGGTCTTCATGGAAGATTTCTCGGTCTACGGCGACGGATTCGACTCCTGTCTTGACTGCCTAGATCGAGTACTCCAGTGATGTATTGAGTACCATTTAGTTCTATCTTGGGAGAAGAGTCACTTCATGGTGACTCAAGGGACAGTGCTTGGTCGCATCATCTCCAACACTACCTCCGGCCAACTTCGCGTTCACGCTATCTTCGCCGTCACCCACCACCATTTGCTTCGCAAACCGTCAAGGCAATTTTCCCTCGATGGAGTCGCTATTCCTTGTAGGTCATTGGAGCGTGAGTAGCACCTGGAGGCAATTTTGGACCTCGCCGGAGGTACCTGGGCCCTTCTCCTTCTCCGACGTCGCGGAGGAGACCTGGTGCCTGTCGTCGTGTTTTGAAGCCCCAAGCGTGGAGAGGAACCTTGCAGGAACCTCGAGGACCATTTTGAAGCACTTAGGACCGCCGGAGAGGAGCGCAATCACGGAGGAAGGTCGCCACGACGGACCTTCTTCCCTGTTCATCCAACGCGTGTCTCCGCCGTCGGATCATCAAGGGGCCCCAGGCATAGCAGGAGTCATCCGATCAAACGCACCAGGGCCGCCCGATCAGCGACGATCCATCTAATCGCAGCCGTACGTTTCGAACCGTCATCACAAGCGGAGGAGTCGACACGTGTCTAAGTAAGAGCAGATCCGTCATCCGCTCCTGCGCTAGCGTGGGTAATTTGCGTTATATCCTCCGCACTTTTTGTAATATCTATTTAGTCCATAAACTTTCCTATGCTGTGTTAAAATTTTTGTAATATTTGCATGTTTCCCCCGGACCTTTAGGGATATTACGTTCCAGTCCACGCCACGTCACCTCACGTGACTAGTACACGTAAGGTGCGGGCATTTTTGTGGGAACCCCCAGGGTTCGGGTATCTCATTTTGATCCAAAATTTTCATATGCAGTGTAATAGTTTTTTGGATATTTGCATTAAGGCCCCCGTGGTTTTTGATATTGCATACAGGTCCTTCCCAGGAGCATGCTAGTCACGCGCCCTGGTGGGTAATTTGCAGGAGAACCCGTGCGGGTCTTGATAGTCGTATTTGGTCATTTGAATGCAATATTCAGTATTAAATTTTTTGTGAAACTTGCACTTTGGCCCCTGGATGTTTACTTATTTGCACTTATGCCCTTGCCAGTAGTGTAGTTTCTTGATGTTGTCTTTATTTAATTAGTACATCATTTTAACTCGATCAATTCTCAAAAAAATAGCATAGGCTCCTGTGTGCTTGCTTATTCACGACATATTTTTACATTGCATTTTTGTTAATTTTCATATTTATTAAAAATCTAAAACATGCATTTTTGCAATTGTTTGCATTAGAAAATCCATAAAAATTATAAAAACATTTTGAAAAATTCCAAAAAAATTATATTTTGTGTGTTTTATTATATTTTAGTGTCAGTCCAAAAACCACTAAATATCTCAAAAGAAAAACCTAAAAAATTTGAAAACCTCTAAAAATTTCATAAAAATCTAAAAAATTTCTAAAAATACAAACTCAGATTCAATAGTTTCCCCATTTTATTATATTTATTTAAAAATTAATTTGGGAAGATTTTGTCACTGTTTGCTATTTTTCATTCCCATTTTAATTTCGGGCAGAACCTTGATTCACTATTTTCTCTTATTTTGACTTTTAAAAATACCAAAAACATTTAGAAAAATCCCCAAAAATAAAAAAAAGTAGAAAATTATAAAAAGACCAAAAATATTTCAATCCCTAATTTTTTACTATTTTCACCTATTTTTATAAATACTTTATCCCCTATTTCCTTATATTGTATATACATCCTATTATTGAAAAAGAAAATATAAAAATATAAAATATTAAAGGAAATATAAAATCAGAAACTCAAAAATCAAAATACAAAATTAAAAATAAAAAATAAAATAAAAAAATTATAAAATTAAAAACCCACAAAAAACATTTGCATAGTGTAGACAACACATCACATTCACATTTTGAGTGCATCATTGCGTGATCTATCCTGCCTTGCTCCCTGTGCTCGAACTCTCTACATACTTACGCCTATACATTATTTCTGTAGAGTTAAAAATAAATTTGACTCCACATCTTATTTGTCATTGCTTGATTTATACTTGTGGGTTCATTGTTGATTAAGTCCGGATTTTGAGTGGTCAACACACCGACTGAGTTCCCGCCTTGTGTGGAACTTAAGACCACCGAATTCCCGCTAAATCAAATGGCGCCGTTGCTGGGGAGCAACAACATATAGATTACATTTTTGATTGATTGTGATTGTTTGTTTACACCATTGCTTGCATTGTCTCTCTTGTTTTTGATATTTATCTGTGAGGTTTCTGACCATCTCTTTTCTTGTCTTCTTGCGAGGGACCGCGGACCGAGGAGGATCGCCTAGGTGATTCGGTGCAGCCTTGGAAAGCGGAGTCGGCTTTTCTAGCCCAAGCCGACAGGAGAGAGCAGGATGAGTGAGAGAGTGTGTTAGATAGCCTTTTATTTTTGGTGAGAGAGAGATTCATTATTAAGTTGTAATAATACAGGTACTTGGACACTTGGACACTCGGGCCCAACTTCCAAGTGTTTGTACACTTGGGGGCTCACCACGGGTTTTATCGTGTTTTACCGCTGTCATTTTCCGGTTTTGTTTTATTTTTCCTTTCTTTTGTGGAATGAGCCCTTAGATTTTTAGGCATTGCTTGATCGATTAGATTAGGTCCAAACACCCTAATAACCATTGCATGTACCTATAGTGCGTATTTGGACTTAGTTTAATTAAACAATCACCTCATCATCTTCGAGCCTATGTGCCGCGAGCCCACCCCATCAAGCGCTACTCCGGAACTTGATTTGTCGAGAAGAGGAGGGGTGAGTCTAGACCAGACTTTTTGGATTGAGGATTGGTGATCGACTTGTGGTTCTTCACGCTAGCAATTGCCTGCTTAGGACGATTTTCGTGTGCATATTGGCATTTAGATTAGGTTTATAAATTCCTATTTTGCATCCCTCATGGAGAGAGCTGGGAGTCACTGTAAGTCTTCTATCTTTGCATTCATCATTTAGGCACTAAGGTGAGATTTCCATCTTAGTGCCACTTGCATTGGCTTTTCCGACTCTTCTCCCTCTGTTTTTGGATCACGTAGAAATCAAGAAAATACAAAAAATGTTAGGCGCTTGTTTGAATTTGACTCAAAGCAAGTGATAACACCAAAAAAATTAAAAAAGGGACTGCTAAGAAAACTTGACCTAAATAAAATTGGTAATTGGATTCATTGCTTGGGGAAAGTAACACCCTCACTTGTATTCAGGTTGCATGGGAAGGTCTTCTTCCAAGTGAGAGAGCGACTTCATAAGGATTAGAGACAAAAACCCAGTCTGTGGCTGCCTTGTATATCGCTTGGATTTCCGAAGTATTGGCGCTTCTATCGTACGTGGACGAGTAGGGCTTGGTCACCAGTGATGGCTCTCTATTGTGTAGAGCATCGACCTTGTCCGAAGTATCGAGCCAAGGCCACGCCTTCACAGGGGTGTCTGTCTCATCATCTTGCGTCCGAGTAGGTTCTTGCACGCTCACGGGTGATTCTGTTGTGAGCGAGTTCCGAAGTATTGGTTTCACATATTGGCTTCCTTTCTCTATTTCTTTGGCTGAGTAGGGATCCAAGAAGGGTTACAAGGACTTCAAAAAGTGCAGACTACAGGTTACACAGGAGGAGGACAAGTACGAGATACTCTTCTGGCAGTACTCTCGCTCCTATAGGCGTAGCGCTCTAAGGACTCGTTCAAAGATAACTTCCTGAATTCAAGCTAAAAACTACAAAGATAAAAGCCGAACCCTTACGGCTTCATGTGTTGAGTTGGTGAACCCTTGCTTTGTGTTTGATTTGCTAGTTGGATTTAGGTCAAGATCAAAAACACCGCACAATTGTGTGAAATTTTGCCACCTCCTTCTTCTTCATTTCTCAACCTTCATCTTCTCAAATAATCGCGATGATGGGACGGAGATCTCTTAGGCCAACCTTGTCGGCACCGCTATCCAGCACTCCTCCCTATTCATCTAAGACAACCTCGAAGAGTCCGCTCTCCGAGCCCGAGTTCACTTCCACCCTGTTCCCCCTCGACCACCCTTCCCCTTCCATCAGTCCAAGAGTTTCAGAATTTAGTGCATCACAGGGCTCAGATCATTTGACGGCACCTGAAATGGGTTCTTTTGCATTTTCAGAGAATCCAGACATGGTAGACAGAGGAGAAAACCCAGATGAGCATGAGCACCCTCCATTCTTATATGATCAAGCAACCATCAACAATTCATTGCTAGCATCCCTGGAGACTATGCAGAGGCAGATCCTAGACCAGGGAGTCTTTATGGGTGACCTCATGAGAGAGATCGCACAGATGCGAGAGAACCGACCTGGGGGCGGTCGCAGTGGAGGTGATATACCAGTTGTAGAGAACGAGGGAGGAGAACCCAATCAGGAGAGGCCGTCGCAGACCATCATGAGAGAATTGTATAATCCAGCAGCCTCCATCAATCATCGGTGGATCCGACTCCCTCCCATCCATGGAGACTTCGAGCTTCGGCCCCACACTATTCAGCTTCTACCTAAATTCCATGGGCTGCCGACCAAAGAGCCACACCTCCATCTTCAAGAATTCGAAATGATCTGTAGCACCATTCATGACAAGCTGATGACTGAGGACACCATCAAGATGATAGCCTTCCCCTTCTCTTTGGTTGATAGAGCTGCGCACTGGCTGAAACATTTGGGAAGCTTCGTCGACACTTAGGCACAACTCCAGACCGCTTACTTGAAGAAGTATTATCCTCTTGGCCGGACGAATGCAGCGCGAGCTATGATTAGCAACTTCAAAATGATCCTGAATGAACAATTCCATGAAGCTTGGGATCGCTTTAGAGAGCTCATTGATCGGTGTCCACATCATGACATATCAAAGCCCAACTTAGTCCAAAGTTTCTTTTGTGGGCTGACACCGGAGATGCAGGGGCTTGTAAACGCCTCTTGTGGTGGGTCCTATTTTTCCAAGGGTGAAGACGACGTTTGGGCCATCTATGAAGGGATGGCAGAGAACTCGACAGTCATGGCCCAAGCCCGCATCTACACACAGTAGAAACCCCCCAAGGAGCGGGATCATTTCAGAGGATCGCCCGCATCGATGCTGGTCCCCACACTCCGTCAGCAGTAGCAGCCCAAGCCGAATCAGCCGCAGCCGACATGGGCATCATTAGTGAGAAGTTGGACCATCTCGAGATCCTCGAGAAGAAGCAGACGCAAGGACTGGCCCAGATGGACCAGATTACCAAGACAATGAGTGACCTGAAGACGTAGATTCTTTGCATCCAGGAGGCACAGACGTCTACTCAGCAGCCTCCCAGGTCACGGGCTGATCCAATTAGCAGCAGCTCGCACCAGTCCTCTGCCTCACACCGCCAGGTCAACCACATTCAGGTAGAGCCGGTCCCGTTATTGCAGTATTACCCGTCGCATCCGCCATCTCAGGACACTCATATGGTGGTCTATCAGCCAGATCAGCCACTGGCAGTTCTACCCCCACCATGTTTCGAGCATGAACCATTGATGGAGGTCAATGGGATTTGGTACGACCGGTACCCACAGCCCGGGATTCGTCGTGATCACCCCGAATTCCATTGGGGTAATGGTGGCTCCTCATCCCAACAACAGTCTCCCGCTCAAGGATAGCAGAACAACCAACCACAACATCAGCAGCCCCAGTATGCCCACCAGCAGCAATACCAGCATGATCCTCGTCCCGCCTATCACAATCAGCAGTGGAGGCAGCGTCAGCCGCCTCAGCAGTTATACTCCCATCCTCCCTAGTATCAGTAGCAGCAACCGCATTTCCTGCAGGGGAACACATCCGGTTCTCAGGGTCCCGCCTTTGAGAACCTAGCTCTAGATGACCTTGCCCGCTTGCTTTCTGAACAGCGAGCATCCTTCCGGCAGGAAATGGATGAGTTCCGGCAGGAGATGAGGGATATCATCAAGGGCAAAGCTGCCATACCATCTCAGATTGAACCAAACCCGAACAATCTGAAGAGGAAGTCTGAGCAGGTACAGTTTACAGAGGATATCTCTTCTAGTGATTATTTGAGTGACATGTCTTCTTCTTTGTATGATGCTGATTTTGTGACTACTAGGAGAGGTAGGATGCCAGCCGACAGCGACTCATCTGAGCGACAACCACATGCAGAATAAGGAGCGCCAGATGAGCCAGGTAGCGGTGCTGATGCCGCTAATGACGACATTGATGACGGTAGTGCTGATGCCACCAAGGATGGAGATCCAGACGACGGTGCTGAGGCCGTCGTGAGACCAGACGTAGACGGTGGTGTTGATGCCACCATTCTTGATGCAGAGCCAGAGAGCGGTGCTGAGGCCGCGAAGTCAGATGCCGTGGGTGGTACTGAGGCCACCACTACTTTTGTTGAGCTTCCTTCTATGGTGTTACCACCTTTTGTATCTTTGGATTGTGGGTAACAAGAAAAAGAACAAAAATATGAATAAAGGAAAGGTTTCTGTTCACATTTCAGATCTATATGTGTTGAATGATGATTATGGTATGGATTCCATTCCCTCACAGGCACAGGAACCGATTCCTAGTCCTCCATTTGAGGAGGCCCCCACCATCCCCTTCCCTAAAGCACTCCGCTTGGCGAAGGGGAATAGACGAGAAAATCCAAAAAAAGGACCAATAGGTAGAGTTCAGCAATCAGATGATCGATCGATTCCACATTCAGCTGACTCTACAGGAAGCACTTGAGCACATCCCCCTCTTCAAAAAGAACTTGAAAGAGAAGACTACTGTCCACAGGAAGAGGAGAAACCACAGAGATCAGATCCATGTGCTCACTCATTCCATTTGCTGCCCCATTCAGAACAAACTGCCAGCCAAGAGACCAGATGCAGGAGCTCCCTATGTCAGATGCGAGATTCAGGAGCAGCAGTTTGATCGTACTCTATTAGACAGTGGCTCTTCTATCAACCTTCTTCCGACAGCCTTACTCGACCGCTTCGAGTTTGGTCCTCTTCTTTGGAGCAGGACAGTCCTTCAGTTTGCTGATAGGTCGACTAAGAGGCTGAAGGGGTTGTTGAGAGACGTGGTCGTTACCATTCAGGGCCTGAAATTCCCCGTGGACTTTGTTGTATTGGACATGGAGATCCCTGAGTCGGTAACCGATGCCTCCATCATACTTGGACGCCCATTCTTGGCCACAGCCAAGGCGGTGACCGATCATGATAGCAGGAAGGTATGTTTTCGCGTGGAGGGCAAAACTATACAAATAGAGACGATCGAGGAAACTAGAGCGAGAGAATTAGAATGCTCGGAGCAGTCCAACGAAGCCGTGCAGATGACAGAGGAAGAGCTAGACATCCACCAGGAGTGTGATCTTGTGATGACAGATGATGAATCCATTTGGACAGATCCCATAGCACAGACCCTCGCCCTGCCTACAGAATCAACGTATTTACATCTTATGGCAGTTGAGAGCCTGGAAAGCACACTTCTGGATGAGAATATAATTGAGGCTGACAGTTGTGGGATGAATGGTGATGATTTTCAATCTTGTTCTTCTAATTCAGATCCCTCGGATTCAGACATTGATTGGGATGACTTTGATGACTATTTGCCATGTCTGATTCCTTCTGAGCCGACAGCTAGGAGGAAGTGCGAGCCAGTACAGTTCATAGATGATTCAGTAGGGTTCACTTCGTCAGATGTTCATTCACAGCGAGAGTTATCACATGCAGACCTGGTCACTTTTACACAGACATATCAGAAGCCAGATCTGCCACCTCCCAGTTGTCCAAAACTGAAACCTCTGTCGCAGTCGCTGAAGTATAGATTCCTTGCGGGTGAGCCAAATATGCACCCAGTCATTATCTCAGCAGGTTTGACTGGAGAGCAAGAATCTCGTCTGATGGAGGTTCTTGAAAGAAACCGCAAGGCAATAGGATGGAGTATAGCTGATCTCCAGGGGATTAGTCCGGCTCTGTGCTCCCACCACATCTATCTTGAGGAGGACGCTAGGCCGTCGCGTGAGTTCCAGCAATGGCTGAACTCGAATCTTTGAGATGTGGTCATGAAAGAAATATCGAAGTGGTGGAACGTTGATTTTATCTGCCCCATCTCCAACTCCAAGTGGGTTTGTCCATTACATATGGTACCCAAGAAGACGGGTATCACTACAGTTGTGAATGAGTCTGGAGAGGAGATCGCTACCCGAGTACCCACTTCTTGGAGGGTCCGCGTGGAGTACAGATGAATGAATCAGGCCACCAAGAAGGATCATTTCCCGCTGCCATTCATTGATCAGATTATCGAGAGGCTAGCTGGGAAGAGTCATTACTGCTTTCTTGACGGGTACTTCGGTTATAATCAAGTGGCCATTGCGCCCGAAGACCAGGAGAAAACGACATTCACCTGTCCGTTTGGGACTTATGCTTTCAGACGGATGCCCTTTGGTCTATGTAACGCTCCCGTGACATTCCAAAGGTGCATGTTGTCCATTTTCTCGGACATGGTGGGTGATTGCTTAGAGGTCTTCATGGATGACTTCTCGGTCTATGGCGATGGGTTTGATACTTGTCTTGACTGCCTATACCGTGTGCTTCAGCGCTACATAGAGGTCAATCTTGTCTTGTCTTGGGATAAGAGTCACTTCATGGTGACTCAGGGGACGGTCCTTGGTCATATCATCTCCGAGAGGGGCATGGAGGTTGATCCGGCCATGGTGGATATCATTAGGAAACTCAATCCACCATCTAGTCTGCGTCAATTGCGGTCTTTTCTGGGGCATGTCGGTTTCTACCGAAGGTTTATTCATGACTTCAGTTGAATTTCCTGACCACTCACTGATCTGCTGATGAAAGACACCGAGTTCATTGTAGATGATAAGTGTCTCGCATCTTTTGAGACTCTCAAGACTATGGTTGTCACAACTCCTGTCCTTCAGCCACCCGATTGGTCTCTCCCATTCGAGATCATGACAGATGCTTCTGATTTTGCCGTAGGGGCTATGCTTGGACAGAGGAGGGATGGATTGCCGTATGATATTCACTACGCCAGCCGGACTTTGGATGCCGCTCAGCGGAATTATACTGTGACAGAGAAAGAGATGCTGGCTGTAGTCTTTGCTTTGGGTAAGTATCGATCGTATATTCTCGGATCTAGAGTGACTATCTACACAGATCACACCACCACCCGGTACTTAATGGCCAAGAAGGATGCCAAAGCACGTCTTACCGGATGGATCCTTCTGCTCCAGAAGTTTGATATTGAGATTAAGGATAAGCCTGGAGTTAAAAATGTGGTGGCGGATCATCTCTCCCGCTTAGAGAACCTTGAGGAATCTGAGCCCAGTGCACCTATCACAGAGACATTTCCAGACGAGGCGATCTTGGCTGTCGCCTCACTCCCATGGTATGTCGACTTTGTAAACTATCTTGATGCCAAGACGGTTCCCCAGGGTTGGCCCAGGCAGAAACTTGAGACCTTCTTAGCTAAGGCTAAGTTTTACCATTGGAAGGATCCCATCCTTTATCATGAAGGAGGGGATAGCATCTGGAGGAGGTGCATTCCTCAAAGAGAGCAGCAAAGCGTCGTTACATATCGCCACAAGCTTGAGGCAGAAGGACATCATTCTGGGAGAAGGACAGCACAGAAGGTGATTCAATCCGGCCTTTGGTGACCTACCCTCTTCCAGGATTCAGATGAATTCGTGAAGAGGTGTACTAACTGTCAGAAGATGGGTACTTACGGACAGAGAGACATGATGCCCATGCAGCCCATTCACTTTTGTGAGGTTTTTGATGCATGGGGGATTGATTTCATGGGCCCATTTCCTAAGAGTCAGGGATTCGAATACATTTTGCTTGCTGTAGATTATGTTAGCCGATAGGTTGATGCCATCTTCGCCCGAGCCGCAGCTGCTAAAACTGTGTGTAAATTCTTGAGGAAAAATATCATTTCACGGTTCGAGGTGCCTAGAGTTCTGATTTCAGACGGGGGGTCTCATTTCATTAATGACAAGGTCATGGCCCTTGCAGACGAGTTCGGCATTGACCATCGTGTTGCCACGCCGTACCACCCTCAGAATAATGGTCTTGCTGAAGTATCGAATAGGGAGATCAAGACGATCTTACAGAAGGTTGTCCGCCCAGACCGAAAGGATTGGTCACAACTTTTGGACTCGGTCTTGTGGGCCTATCGGACCTCCTTCAAAAATCCATTAGGGACATCTCCCTTTCGCCTTGTCTATGGCAAGCCATGCCATTTGCCAGTGGAAATCAAGCATAAATCATTTTGGGCAGTCACTGAGTTATTGTTAGATCCCGAGAGTATAGGAGAACAGAGAAGAGCAGAGTTGGCAGCCCTGTAGGAGTTGAGAGATACAACCTTTTCTAGCAGCCTACAATACAAGGAAAAAGTGAAGACATGGCACGATTCTCATATCAGCCATAAACAGTTTGAGCCCGATCAACGCGTATGGTTGTTTGATTCCATGCTGAAATTATTTCCAGGGAAATTACAAAGCAAGTGGAAAGGTCCATATGTGGTCAGGAAGGTACATGACAATAGAAGCATTGATATATCAGAGTCGTCATCTTCCTCTACCTTCCGCGTTAACGGTCAACGCCTGAAGTTATATCTAGATCATGATCCGCCGGCCGTTGACGTTGCCCCCATTCTTCTGGTATGAGATGTGTTCTTTGACTCCGATCATTTGCATCTCATACATGGTTATCACTTCCATCTTCCGCTGTATAGATCCATCTGTTGATATCTTTTCCTCTTTTCGTCTTTTCTTCTTTTCTTCTTTTCCTCTTCTATCTTCTGTATCTATCAAAAAGGTGTCACCCCTTGTAGACAGTTTTCTATACTTAGGACGTACTTTGTCCTAAGTATAGGGGGGGTGTGCACCCCGAGTTCTCTATTCTTTGATCCTCTCCATTGTCTCCTCTTCTTGACTATACTTAGGGATATCTTACCCTAAGTATTGGGGGAGACAATCTGAGTACGATCTGTTCATTCCCACCCTTGACCCTCCCTACTTTGTGTACAGTTTGCTATACTTAGGATTATTTGATCCTAAGTATAGGGGGGACGGTCGACTTCTCATTCATTCTTTTATTCATCTCTTATTCATTTATTCTTTAGACTTGTCTATACTTAGTACGAGTTATGTCTTCTCTTTTCTCTCCGATCTATGAGGACATAGCTCAAGCTAAGTATAGGGGGGTCGTATATACTACGTATATACTTTAGCCATAACCCGTACTTTCGTATTTTCTTAATAATATGGCTAATTATTCTTTAACATTCATTAAAACCCTTAATAAAAAGATGTTTCATTCCTCAGATTCTTTTTATACTTATTGATTAATAAATCAGGTGAAAATATTTTTTGCAAAATGTTTGAAAAATAGTTTGAAAATCTTTGTGAAAAATGTTTTGAAAACTATTTTGAAAATATTTTGTTACATGTTTTCAACCTTTGTAAAAACATTTTGATTGTAGAATTATTTTCCTTGTGTGAAATAAAATATTTGAAAAATGATTTGCAAATGGTTTGAACAATGGTTGCAAAATTATTTGAAAAATCTATATATACTGTTTGGAAAACCTTTGCAAAATGAGTTTCAAATGTGTGCACATGTTTGTAAAAACTGTTTGTAAAAATTATTTTGGACCATAGTTTTTCAAAATTGTCTAAAAAACCTGTGTCAAATAAGTTTGAGGAATAGATACATCACACCAAAAATCCAGTATATACATATACCTATAAAATTGACCACTTACCCTTGTAAATTCTTAAAATCCACTTCTTGTATATATAAGATGAACTCCCGTGTAAATAATTGTACCTGATTTTTAGCCAAAACCTTTTTGTTTTCAAAAATCCTGAAAACATTTGCAAAATTAAAATCCAAAAACATTTGAAAAATCTTTTTCAAAAATCTAAAAAAATGCATATGCATCATATTTTCAAAAACCCATAAAAAGTTCAAAATCTTGAAAATTACATCACAAAAATATTTTCTACATAGCATTTGCATTTTTCGGATTGAGTTTGATAGTTGAACAAGTCTAAGTAAAATCCGAAGATTGGAGCTTGGTCCGACCTTAAAATCTACCTAATTAACTGGAACCTTATAGGAATTGAGATTGAGGTACTTCACGTCTAGTTGACTTAATTCATTGAGGATCACGGGACTCGGTTCAATGGATTCTTGACTGCCTAAGTAGAGTATTTCGGAGCACACGCACGACTCTTGTTGATAATGACCTAACTTGGACACCTGCACCTTTCACATGGCTCAACTCAGTTGGAGTGGTGAGGGGGTTGGATTTGCTGGTATGAGACGCACACAGATGGAAACACTTGTCCTCCTCTAGGGAGGGAAGTGCGTCCCAAGCCGTCCAGTAATGATGAGTTTCGAGGATAGGAGATCGTGGGTTGCAATAAAGCTTCAAAAGAGGGATAGTCTACTGGCTCAAGAGGAAAAACTCCCTATGTAAATGCTGTTGTATAGTAATAAAAAATGCAAAAGCAAAAACTCCAAAAAAGTGGACAGGCCTGTATAAAAATAAAAATGCCTGCCGGAGTGTACGTATGTTGTAAAGTTAAATAAGCAAGCTTGAGCTTCAAAGTAAAATCATGTGAGCCTGCAGCTGGATGACTTGACTACACTGGTCTTGCATCCTAGGATAGGTAGCTACACTGGCAACCGTCCATTCTTCTCTTCACCCCCTCCTCTTGAGCTGGTTGCCACTTGAACTTAGAAGGGAATGCCCTGCTCCTTGAGGGATGAGTTGTTGGATTGGGGAATCGTTGGGTTGTCATATTGGAGAAGTCAGTCTCTTTGTCATTTCAGTTGGGGAGAGCCACCATCACTTACACTGTACGAGTCAGATTCATAGTCGTAAGGGTTTGCGTATGAGTTGAGATATTTCTGACCTGGCTATTGAGGAGACTTGAAAAAGGTTTTGAGATTCTCAGAGACTGTTGGATTTCAAATCCGGTTCTCACAAAGGTTCTGCCCACACTAAAAATTCCAAAGGTCTGAATTAAGCAACAAACTTTGATTTTGTGAAGACAAGTTTGATAATTAAACTCCATCCATCTTTCTTCTTTTTCTTTTCTTTCTTTTTCTGCACTTATTGCATAAGTGTTTTCTAGGGACTAGACAAGGTAAAGTATAGGGGGATGATGAATCCACATTTCATCATCTTTATTATATCATTTTGGCCTCAAAAACCTAGTAAATGCTTGTAAATAGCATTAATTTCCATTTCTTAACATTCATGCATGTGCATGTAAATAGTGTATAAAATATTGTAATTAAAGCTAAAATTATAGAATAAATAAAAGAAAAGAAAAAGAATAAAATATTGTAAATATTTTATGACCCGAAACCCCGAGACCTAGGCATCTTGATGAATTGGTCGACAAGGAATAAAGTAGGGGAGATAAGGGTCAAAATACAACAAAAATACCTATTCATTTCATTCATTCTTTATTCATTTTGGGACCTATTTTTGATTCCACTTTTTATACCTCAAATAAAGAAACTTTGTACATGAAAGTTGTAGATAATTAAATAAAGAAAAATACAAAATTAATTTCACCAAAAAATAATGTACAGATAAAACGTTATGGTCTAAATAAGATTCCAAAATCCCAACTTCCCAGACCTGTATCTTGCAAATAAAAGCTCGAAATGTACCAAACTCATCTTTAATTGTATATATCTTAAAATAATCTATTTAATGAAGGTGGTTCGTATTTTTCGGAGTTACGGTTTGAAAGTTGAGTTTTGGACCCTACTTGTATACTTATACAAATTAAAATATTCAATTTATTTTGGAATTATTTTTTTTATAATTTTGTAAATATTATTTATAATATATATGTACATTACAATCATGAACAAAACCTAAATAAAACATTAAATAAAATACTTGTATATATCTAATACATAGGTATCTGACCTATATATACCTATACAAACAACACTTTTATTTTATTAAATATAGAAAACAATGCAGAAAAATAAAAATAAAATTATACTTAAGTGTATAAAAGTATTTTATAATTTTATAAAATAATAAACAAAATTAAATAAATTAAAATCACAAAATAAAAATAAAATAATAAAATATATAGATAGCATACCTATATAGGCCTAAAAAGGGCAACTTGTGAAAATACACCTCATAAAAATAATTAAAAATCACCATAAAATACCTTATAAAATAATAAATATTTTTCATTTAATAACCAAAATTTAATTCGTTCATTTTCTATTTTTAATTGAATTAATAAATCTTTTTCCAGGGATTTTTCCTGATTGGTCCACGTGGACCAATCAGGGGACAGTCAAAGTTGACCTTGGTCAACAAGCTGTCCTAGCCCTGTTAACTTGTCAGAGCCTTGGTTTTCGCCATTTTCGTCGATTTTTGCAGGCTCCATCTTGCACATTTCGAGATCGAAGTCTTCATGACTTTTATTCCTTGGTATATGGTCTTTCACGACCATGCGATTCCTCGGGCTGGGGATCACTGTGGCGCCTGCGTCACGCCGATCTTTGAGCCACTGCAACCACGGCGTCAAACACCTTATATGCCTCCCCCGATTTTCCTTTCAATTTTTGAACCCCAATTTCGTCCCGATTCTTTCCCTTCCGACATGTGTTCGAGACCTGGAGGTGACAGCTCCAGGATCACATCTTCAAGGAGGCGAAGAGTCGCGGGCTTGGGCGAGTTCCAGCACCTCCGGCGAGCCTTGCCGTTGAGGTACCTTCAACCTCGGGCCTTGGCCCTTGAGGCTTTTATTTCCATAGTTTTGTTTGCCTTTTTATTCACTGTAGTCTTAGGAACATCCAGCCATCTTAATCATCAACTTTCGCCAATCGATTCGGTCAATCGATAGTTCGTCGGAGCTACCTCCGGCCAACTTCGCGTTCACGCTATCTTCGCCGTCACCCACCACCATTTGCTTCGCAAACCGTCGAGGCAATTTGCCCTCGACGAAGTCACTTTTCCTTGCAGGTAATTGGAGCGCGAGTATCACCTGGAGGCAATTTTGGACCTCGCCGGAGGCACCTGGGCCCCTTCTCCTTCTCCGACGTCGCGGAGGAGCCCTGGTGCCTGCCGCCGTGTTTTGAAGCCCTAGGCATGGAGAGGAACCTCGCAGGAACCTCGGGGACCATTTTGAAGCACTTAGGACCGCCGGAGAGGAGCGCAATCACCGGAGGAAGGTCGCCACGGCGGACCTTCTTCCCTGTTCATCCAATGCGTGTCTCCGCCGTCGGATCATCAAGGGCCCCCAGGCATAGCAGGAGTCATCCGATCAAACGCACCAGGGCCGCCCGATCAGCGACGATCCATCTAATCGCAGCCGTGCGTTTCGAACCGTCATCGCAAGCGGAGGAGTCGACACGTGTCTAAGTGAGAGCAGATCCGCTGTCTGCTCCCGCGCTAGCGTGGGTAATTTACGTTATATCCTCCACACTTTTTGTAATATCTATTTAGTCCATAAAATTTCCTATGTTGTGTTAAAATTTTTGTAATATTTGCATGTCTCCCCCGAACCTTTAGGGATATTACGTTCCAGTCCACGCCATGTCACCTCACGTGACTAGTACACATGAGGTACAAGCATTTTGCGTGGGAACCCCCAGGGTTCAAGTATTTCATTTTGATCCAAGAATTTTCATATGCAGTGTAATAGTTTTTGGGATATTTGCGTTAAGGCCCCCGTGGTTTTTGATATTGCATGCAGGTCCTTCCCAGGCGCGTGCTAGTCACGCGCCCTGGTGGGTAATTTGCAGGAGAACCCTTGCGAGTCTTGATATTTGTATTTGGTCATTTGAATGCAATATTCAGTATTAAACTTTTTATGAAACTTGCACGTTGGCCTCTGGATGTTTACTTATTTGCACTTATGCCCTTGCTAGTAGTGTAGTTTCTTGATGTTGTCTTTATTTAATTAGTGCATCATTTTAAATCGAAAAATTCTCAAAAAAATAGCATAGGCTCCTATGTGCTTGCTTATTCACGACATATTTTTACATTGCATTTTTGTTGCATTTTCATATTTATTAAAAATCAAAAACATGCATTTTTGCTACTGTTTGCATTAGAAAATCAAGAAAAATTATAAAAACGTTTTGAAAATTCCAAAAAAAATTATATTTTGTGTGTTTTATTATATTTTAGTGTAAGTCCCAAAAACACTAAAAATTTCAAAAGAAAAACCTTAAAAGTTTGAAAACCTCTAAAAACTTCATAAAAATCTAAAAAATCCTAGAAAATTCCTAAAAATACAAACTCAAGTTCAGTAGTTTCCCCATTTTATTGTTGTTATTTAAAAATTAATTTGGGAAGATTTTGCCACTGTTTGCTATTTTTCATTCCCATTTTAATTTCGGGCAGAACCTTGATTCACTGTTTTTTCTTATTTTGACTTTTAAAAATATCAAAAACATTTAGAAAAACCCCTAAAAATCACAAAAATAGTAAAAAATTATAAAAAGACCAAAAATATTTCAATCCATGATTTTTTACTATTTTCACCTATTTTTATAAATACTTTATCCCCTCTTTCCTTATATTGTATATACATCCTATTATTGAAAAATAAAATATAAAATATAAAATATAAAAAGAAAATATAAAATCAAAAACTCAAAAATCAAAATACAAAATTAAAAATTAAAAATAAAATTAAAAAATATAAAATTAAAAACCCACAAAAACATTTGCATAGTGTAGACATGTAGACAACACATCACATTCACATTTTGAGTGCATTATTGCGTGATCTATCCTGCCTTGCTCCCTGTGTTCGAACTCTCTACATACTTACACCTATACATTATTTCTGTAGAGTTAAAAATAAATTTGACTCCACATCTTATTTGTCATTGGTTGATTTATACTTGTGGGTTCATTGTTGATTAAGTCCGGATTTTGAGTGGTCAACACACCGACTGAGTTCCCGCATTGTGTGGAACTTAAGACCACCGAATTCCCGCTAAATCATGTACGTGGAACACATGCATCGTCACGTAACTTTTTGGATAATTTGCATTGTATGGGCTTGGGGTTTCTGTGTGTTATGAAATGAAATTAAGTTTCTGATATTTGCATTTATGCCCCTGTGAGTTGTTTTATTCGACATGTGCTGATTTATCGGGACATTTTGCGCCTTTTCTCCTGAGCTTTTAGCACGTGTTGCTATCAAGCCCTTGGAAATATTTTTCTTTGCATTTAGGTCCCTGTATACTATGTGCCTTGTTTTGATTGAATAAAATAGCAAATTAAATCCAAATTAGGTGAAATTTGGATACGTGGCTCCTACCACTCTGTAAAAATTTCCCTAAATTTTTGGGACATTTTTGAGGCTTTTTAATATTTTTAAAAATTCTTAAACAATGGTTTTGATACTGTCCGAATTAGAAAATCAAAGAAAAATATAAAAACTCTTTTAAAAATTACAAAAAATTAGTGTAAGTTAGTTTTAGTGTCTTTTAATTTCTATCCAATTTTTGTGCTTTTTGGGTATATAAAACCCTGAAAAATTTTAAAAACCCTAAAAATCTTATAAAAATTCTAAAAAATTCTATAAAAAATAAAAAAATTACAAACTCTTTTTCTGAATCTTAGTTTTTGTTTATATTTTTCATAAAAAATGCTTCTAGACTTTTATAGATCCATTTTATATTTTTAATGGATCTTTCAAGTTTGGTTGTACAGTGACCATTGTTTTTCTCCTTTCTTGATTTTTAGAAAATTATATAAAAATTAGAAAAATCTGAAAAATTCACCAAAAACACTAAAAAAATCTAAAAAACATAAAAACATTTTTATAAGAATTTTCTATGCATTTTTGAGTGTTTTTAATAATTGCTCAAGTTGCTTGTTTTGCCTTTTTCTTCTTTTTCCTCATTATTAAAAATCAAAAAATATAAAAATAATTAAAATCCACCAAAAAATATTTTATTCCTTTTTATTGATTTTGACTACTTCGTAGGCCGCAAGGCCAATTCATGCTCCCTGAGACCGACCTTGGGTGCTATACCAGGTTAATAATTTAGCGAGGACCGTTATTTTGTCTTTATTGATTTTATCTCTTTGATTGGTGGTTTCCTTCATTTTTCTTGATTGAGCTGAGTCCTGAGAGGCTGAGGTCGAAACGACCATTGACATCTTCTTACCTTAGTCGCTCGGGTCGCTCATCAATCATCCTTGCACATTCTTGTGGTGTACATTTCTTTTGTTCAGCTACTCCATTTTGTTGTGTAGTTCTTGGATTCGAAAATCATGATGAATTCATATTCAGGTACAAAACTCATCATATATTTCATTCTTGAATCCTTTGGCAAGATCCAACAAATCCTAGAGATGCAACATTCTTTTTTTTGGATGAACTCATTTATACAGTTTTTTTAGTTCTTAAAAAGCTTGATCTTCAAGCATATAAAAAAAATCAAAGCAAAATAGGAGAAATCAACGACAATCATAAAACCAAATTATGACTCGACCATATGTTACTTTGAGTAGGACCAACGAGGTCTAAGTGCAAAAGCTTGATAGGTCTTTTGATCGAGTTTAATTGATTAATTAATCCGAGATTTTTGTGATTTAATAGTTTTTACCAAAGTGTGGTCTCTTCATTAGTACCTAATAAGGAACTTAAAGAGAAATCTCTATTAAAATTTAAAGCATGGATATCTTTACTTCCGTCTCCTTTAAATAAAACTTCATTTGAATGTTATTATGAGATTTCTATTGAGTTTTTGGTAAACATAACCTTACAACCTTTGTCACAAATATGAATGATGCTTAAAAGGTTGTGCTTCTAGTCGCTTGCCATTGATACATTATATATTTGCTTCTTTTGATTATTAATAGTACTCTTGCATTTAATAGAGAATCTTTGGTTGTTTTCCCAGGGTAATGATAAATCTCCATTTCATCACCTTTTTATTCCATTTTAGCCTTAAATCCCTAATAAAATACATATAAATAACATTAATATACACAAAATAATATTCAATAATTGATCTACTAATACTATATAAATACATGTATTTAAACCTAAAATAAAAGAATAAAAGAAAAGGAAAGAAAAAGAAGTAAATATCAACAATATTTATTGACCCTAAACCCCAAGATCAAGTCAATATTGACTTAGTTTACCCATAATAAAGTAGGGAGAGATATGATCACTACATGTGCAAAATATATCAAAACCCTAATCTTATACTTTGTGAAATAGCCATTTTATCCTATTTTATTTATCATCTTATACACCTCAAATAAAGATTTGTTCTACATAAAACTTGTACATAAAAATACATAGAAAAATATACAAATAATTGCATATAATAGTAATGCACAATGCACTTAGGACACACAGATAAAAAACCGCAAATCAAACTTCACAGACCAATATCTTCTCCATACAAGCTCAAAATTCATTAATTCTCCTTTATTGTTCTTAAAATTAAATTATCTATCTAATGAAGATGCCTTTTACTAAAAACAGAATTAAGATGCAAAAGCCAACTTTTAGGGGTCCCATTCTACTATATACCTGACATTTTATTTATTCCTTATTTTTACCTTTCTTATATTTTTATATACTTTTAAATATTATTTGAAATATATATAAAGTAAAAACATAAAATAAAACCATTAAAAATGCATTATAATAAATAATGTATTAAAATATGAGGTTGTGGAGGTTGTCTTGTGTAACAACCAAGTTGGTCGTTACACGGAGCACTCTCCCCCCATTTTTTGATATTTTTTGAGAATACACCATGAATTTTCATCACTATATCCTTCTAATATGTCATTTCAATTTTGTCAGAAATAGAGACTTCTAAATCCTCCATCCAGAACAGGTCGATCACCCCTTAAAATTACATAATCTAGATGGAGGGCATATGAGTCTCTGTTTCTGATGAAATAGAAATGACATTTTAGAAGGATATAGTGATGAAAATACATGGTGGAATTTTATAAAAATAAAAAATTTGGGGGAAAATGCTCCGTGTAACAACCACCTTGCTGTTACACTGAACAACTTCCCTTTTCTCTTAAAATATATAGGTATACGATACCTACAATGTAAATGCTCATATTTATTTAAATATACAAATAAAATCAGAAAAATAAAGTAAAAATGTGTAAATATGTATTTAAATATACTATAAATATATAAAACAAATATAATAATAAAATTTAGAATACAAGATAAAAATAAAATACTTAAAATATAGGTAAATATACCTATGTATATACTTGTAAAAATTAGCACCTAATAAATAAGCTTGTAAAAATAAATAAAAAATACCCATGAAATAGTACATAAAGTAAGAAATATTTTTCATGGTTTGACTTTAAATTAATTAATCATTTATTGTTTTAAACTAATTTAATAAGAGAATTAATCCCTGGATTTTTCTGATTGGTCCACGTGGACCAATCAGGGTTCAAGGAGTATTGACCCTAGGGTCAACTATACAGCCAACAACCGCCTCTTCTATTAGACACACGGGAACCCCTCCTCCCTTTTTCTACGCATCCTCCACACCTCCTCAGCCCTCGAGACCTTCACTAAAACTCTTCCCCATACATCCCTCCATCTCGCTAGGGCTCTAGATCTCACCAACCACAACTCCTCTTCACGCCATTCTCTTCCCCCTTTTGCCCCTCTCCATGCCCATAAATAAGGACCTTCATCCCCCCTTTTTTCATTTGATCCCCTTTACCCCTTGTACTCCCATTTCCTCGAATCACTTGAACTTCCTGGTGACAACAAGAAGATCGTGGAGGCCTTTTCAATTAGAAAGCGATGTTGAAGCGATGGTCCAGCCTCGTCGTAGCTACTCAAGTGGAGCTTCTCTGCTCCCTGTTCTTTTAGGCTTGAGCTGATAAATTTAGGTTTTCACTTCGCAATCTTAGATTAGTACTTAGTTTATTCAATTACTCTGTAGAATAGCTTTAATTTCAAATATTTCATTTGTTAGAGCTTCAGCCTCCAGCCTTAATTCATCGTGCTTCCGATTATGATTCGATCCGTCATCACCTCCACTAAGAGCATCTCCATTTTCTACATCAATCTCATACACCCCTTGATCCTGTAAGGATTATGTCCAGATCGAGCTTCTTCCTCTGCCTTATGCCAGAGCTCACTGCCATTTTATTTCCCCATGCGTTTCAATGATCTCGAGCCCCTGAAAGTTTTTGTGCAGGAGGTAGGACCTGAGGAAGCTCTCGGAGCTCTAATCATATGAGGAGAAGGTATCCCAGTTCATCTGAGCATATCAACCTCCAGACCTCTCCCCAGCGAGGTATGGACCATTTAAAGATCACCTGCAAGCATGGAGTGCCCCCAGGAAGCTTCTGAGCCATTCAGAAAAGGAGGAGATCATCAAAGTTTGAAGGAAACAGTGATTGAAGGAGCGTCTAGGACATGTTCTTGGGAGCTCTTCATGAAGGCCCATCCGCCTTTGGATTGGAGGCACGATACGTATCTAATTTGAAGTACTTATTTTAAGGCAAAGCGAAGCCTCTCCTCGTCTATCTGATCGCGTTAAGTGGGTGACATGGCTCTACCCCCACCGTTGATGAGTGCCATAAGTGGGTACATTGCCACACCCCCCCGCCACATTTTATAATTTTTATTTAGCCCTATAAATACTACTAGTAGTGTACTTTTATTGTAAACTTTGCAATCATACCCTCTCATTTCTTGTAAATTGCATTTAGATCCTCTGCTAGGTCACCTCACTGCCCGTGTGCCTGAAGCGCCTATCCTTTTTGCATCCAAGCCCTGTGGCATTGGGTATTTATCTTTAACATCATATTTTGTGTATTAAGTGTTAAACTTTTGGAAAAAAATACAAGCAAGGACTTGTCATTTTTATTAAATTACAATTATATCCCTACTACGTTGTATATTTATTTCTTGTCTTTTATTTTTTTAATAAATATATCCCATGTTCTAAAAATCTTGGGAAAATTATTGTAGTACTTGACACATTCCTTGTTCACAAACATAAGTTTTTTAGGTATTTAAGGTCCCTATTTTTTAAAAATAAAAGGAAGCTTTTATTTACTGTTTGTTTATTAAAATAAAAATATAAAACCACATTTAAAAGTTCCCCAAAAATATTAAGTGTATTAGATTATATAATTAAACATATCCAAAAGACCATAAAAATTGTAAAGACAAGACCTTTAAAATTACAAAACCATAAAAATATCATAAAAATCAGTAGAAATTCCATAAAAGCCAAAAAATATCATTTTTATTTCATATTTTCATTTATTACATATAGTATTTCTTTAAAATAGTTTTGGAAAATTTTAAACTTATTATTATTTTTTTAAATAAAAACGGATATAATATTCTGTGCATTGTTTAGTACATTTTAATACTTTAAAATAGATAAAAAATAACAAAAAATGTATAAAAATTAACAAAATCAGAGAAAAATATTTAAAACACAAAATATTTTCTTTTCTTTATTTTGAGTATATATAAATATTTTTAAAAATATAAAACCTATATATACTATACTATAATGCTTTTTTTGACTCAAAAAAGGGGGAAACACTCTTAGGTGTCCGCCCCATTATATTAAGAAGAAAAAAGATCACAATAATCAGGACTCGAGGAGAGTCTGAGCAAGGTACACAACATTCTCAACATAGAACCTCTCCACACGAAAAAAAACACCGTTTCTAACAAGCCATAGAGCCCACAGACCCGCAACTGGTACAAATCTTTCGGCATTTGAACGGAATCGAGAATTGAGGAGAGATCCCCAAAGTGAGGTCATGCTGCTGTGATCAACCCAAGCCACATCCAAGGTTTGCCAGAAAACCTTCGTCTTTTCACATTCCAGAAACAGGTGCGCAGCAGACTCAACACTAGTATTGCATAGAACACAAGAATTCTCATCAACATGGAAGATGCGAGACCATCTCTCCTTCGTGAGAAGCCTCCCATGCCTCAGAAGCCACAAGAAGACTCTAATGCGAGTTGGTATCTTCAGCTCCCAAATCATTCTACAATCCTTAACCAGGTCCTCCTGGAGAGGTTCAACATCCTTGATCAAAAAAGAATAGGCCTTCTTGATAGAGAAATCGCCCTCTCTCCAGATCCAATGGTCACACCCAAAAGAGGGGCTCTCAGACGTCGATAGTAACTCCATCAGATCATGTAACTCCTGCATACGTCGCTCAGAGAGCGCACCAGCAAAATTAGGTCTCCAGACTCCATCATCCCACAAATCAGCTACACAAGCACTTTTGTTCACCGCAAGACCATATAAGCGAGGGAAACTTGCTGCAAAAGACATGCCCTCCCTCCATTCATCAGTCCAGAATAAAAAATTACGGCCATCACCTAAGCATCGCTGAAATAGATGTGGAAGATCATGGAGAGTTGCACGAATACCCTTCCATAATGCTGTCCCAAATCGTATATGCCGAAAGCCACTAACAGAGCGGGCCTCAACCCCATAGATACCTCGTAAAAGCCTACTGCAGACGTGATCCTTGTCGTCCCAAATTCTCGCAGCCCATTTCAAAAGAAGGGCACGGTTCATCAGATCCAGTCTCGGCACGCCGAGCCCCCCATCCTCCTTTGGCAATGTGACCGTTTTCCAATCCACAAGATGCATCGCTTGGCCATCCCCACTGACCCTCCCCAGAAAAACCTTCGCATAATCTTCTCGATTCGAGTGCGAATCCCCATCGGAAGAAGTCTCGTCGACATGAAGAAAGTGGGGATTGCCGCTAGGACAGACTTCACCAGAATCAGACACCCATCCCTAGAGAGCAAGGAACCCTTCCATCCAGCCAGCTTCTTTTCCAGTTTCTCCACCACTGGGATCCAATCAGTGAGGTTAAGTCGACCACAACCTAGTGGTAATCCTAGGTATCTTATCGGCCTCGTACTGCGAGGACATCCCAGCATCGTAGAACAAACCTCCACCTCCTCGTCCAGAAGACCAAAGGGGATCATGCTTGACTTATCTCTATTGAGGTTAAGGCCAGAGAGCTCTTCAAAAATTTCCAACACCATCGACATTCCCTTCACCTCATCAACCCCACCCTCGATAAAAAAAATAGTGTCATCTGCATATTGGAGAACAGGAATAGAGATGTCCCCTCTAGAATATCCTGCCGTTAGACCATGAGCCACCACCTGATTCACCATACAAGGCAACACATCCACTGCCAGAACAAAGAGGAGTGGCGCCAGAGGGCATCCCTGACGAACCCCTCGCTGTATATTATGAGGAAAGGGAGTCTACTTCATGAAGTATGTATACGTATATATTATTTTGTACTCGGATCCAAATCTGAATCTTTTTCATTGTTACCATATCCATATTTTCAATACAACCGATATCCATAATAGAATATGGATACTCATATTCGAATATATCCATATCCATTTTCATCCCTAACTACTCTTGGAACCTGCTTCCGTGATCGAGGTAGATTTTCATCATGTGAAGTGATGTCCTATCCTCTTCACCGGCCAAAATTTATAACGAAAAATGTTTTGGGTTGTAATGGTAGCAAAAAAAAATAATGACTAATTTCTACTAAAGAAGAAACCTCTCCGCCAACAACCAATGACCACACTTGCATTCCCAAATGGGCACGTCCTCGCACACGAGGGGATGAAGGATAAAAGACCAATTGCAATTGAAAAATTAAATAGAAGTGTTTTGGCACATTATAAGTCGGAGATTGGATCGTCTGCTGTAGTCTTTGCTGCAGCAGAGTCAGTTGTAGGGGTTGGAGCGGTTCAATCTTGATCGAGTAGTTCTCACGAATTCATACTTTGTATGGGTCTGGATCATATGAATTCGTAGGAATCACTCGATCAAGATGAGCGGCTCCAGTCCCTACAGCCGACTCTACTGCATCAAGGGCTACAACAGACGATCCATCTATATAAGTCGACCTGCAACTGCCTCAGCCCCTTTTCACCATCTTCGATAGCGTCATTGCTCCTCAGCAGCATCTTCTTTGGACCTTGACGTCTCCCATTTTCACGCAAGTCTTGCAGACAAAATAATACGAATTCTTGCATGCAGATTCCTTGCAAATCTATGCAATCTTCATTCATACGTCTTTCTTTTTGTAGACTTAGCAATGTCTCTACATTTTCTTTAATCTTTACTTGCAGGGCTAGACGAGACTTAAGACGATTATCTCCGTTGAGTGTAACGTTTAACGGGTACGGACCACCGGCTATGGAGAGCTTCCACGATCGCTCAATCCGATCGTCATTGCACCGTCCGCAAGACGCATCGTCGCCTATCATGGTACAACAGAGGATCCGCTCCCAGTTGTTTGCGATTCTTCGCCCGTACCCTAGTAAAGGTTTCGCCCTAGGATTCCCTTGCATGCCTTTGTTGCATTCCCTTTTGATCCAACATTCTTCTCAACGTATTTGCATTTCTTTCCCTGTGTTTATATGCAAGTATATATGCTTGCTTGGACATGGGTTGAAACTTCAAGGACGAGTAGCACCACAAGCCAAAAGGCACGATGTACGTATGTTGCATGGAATGTCTCGCTCTAGGGCTCCATGCATGCACTTATGCGTGACGAGACAAAGCCATGCTTGCATCAGACAAGTGCAAGAGATTGGATTCATGTACCAAAGATTGCTTCTCTGCGGGATCTTGTCTTCATGCGGGGTCCTCGCTAGGGGGAGCGGATTGTCTGCTGGCCAGCAAACTCTGCTGCAGAATTCGAGCCGCTCGATCAAGATCGAGCGGTTCGCATGAATTCACACCTTTTCGTGGGCCCGACCGTGCGAATTCATGCGAACCGCTCGATCTTGATCGAACGGCTCCGGATGCTACAGCAAACTCTGCTGGCCAGTAGACGATCCACGCTCCCTTGCTAGGACCCTTCTTCCACCCATAAACCACCTTCTTAATCCTTCTTAATCACCCTATTTCCTTTAGAAAAGAAGATCAAGTCTCGTTCAATTAAGATAAGCAAAGCCTTTGCGCCCCTTTAGGAGAGTCAAAAACCTGAATAGTTCATTACACGAGAGAAGAGGATCCTCTGTAGTACTGCAAAGGACCGCTGTAAACCGAGACTAAACTTCGGCCACTCAATCTTGATCAAGCGTTTCGTACGAATTCCCACGTTAAGAGGCCTAAGGGACCACAAAAATACCGATTTCATGCGAACCGCTCGATCAAGATCGAGCAAACGGCCGAGGATTTTACAGTAGTCCTATGCAGTCCTGCAGAGGATCTGCTCTCTCATTACATGGCAAGATTTTTAGATAAATGTGTGACAGATCCACCCCAAAAAAGTCGAGCAATGACTGTAGGGAAATCGAAAAACGAAAAAGGCATCTTCACCAACAACACCAACAAAAATTCCTTTAAACCCTGTATTTTAGGGCGGGGCCAGATCGTCTGTTGTAGATGACCCCTGGTGTAGCGCATGGATCGTATAGTGGGCCTCCTATCAGGTCCGTCCATTCCCCATCAGACGAATCCCCTGCGCCACAGCATGGGGCGTTCACAGCAGATGATCCACGCTAATTTTAGGGCAGCCAAGCTACCGACCGAGACATCATTTGTTTTTCTTTGCTGGTGAAATCCCAACTCGAGATTTCACCCTCTTGCTTCTCAAAAAAAATGTTCTGATCGATGTCCATTGTTAAACAAGAAGAAACACACTTTGCCCACACACACATGTATGTATTTATCTATAGACGCATACATAAATACACACACATACACATGCATCTATACACGCATAGACACATACTCACACTTACCAACATATATGTACACACCGACATAAGAGTACATGCATCCTCATACATACACATGTACGCGTATATGTATACACACATTTATAACATACATACGTATCGATCTGGTTTGCATTAAATTTAGTCCAATTCTTTGTACATGAGATGATGAATTATGGAGTTATCATATACGTCTGGACAAAAGGCCTTGAATGAAAGCACTGTGCTTTGATATGGCATCGCACAGTGAGGCTATACGGCATGTTTTTGGAACAGGAAACTTCACCAGGTAGCTCTAGTTATACATCAAAAATTGATGCCTTCCATGTGTGAATGGGAGAGAAATTGAATGAAGTTAGGTGCAGATCTGCGGAGCTAGGGGCGGACATGTGGCGGTTCGCGCTGCCGTTCGATCATCAGGTTTTTTTACCGTGTTTGGTAGATCTCGCGCTTTCGAAATTAAGCAAAGGATTAAGACGAAGCGAACTTTGTTAATGTTCAGTTTAGCGATGACAATTAAGGACGATCTACACCCTAAACTCAGAGACCTTATTTTACATATGAACTATGGTACAGTGTTATAGAAGAATCGAAGTCGAAAACAGTCATAGTCGTCGTGTGAAGAAGTTGCTTGAGCTCGATCGATAGTAGCTCAATATCGCGGTTCATTGAGCAAATGAACAAAACTCCACAACTTAGAGCGAGATAGATACAAATGAAATCATCACACAATGCAAATCTGCATCATTTTTTGAAAGAGCATTTTAAGGGAGCGGATCCTTTGCTGTTACAACATCTGTTGTAACATAGGGGAAAGGGGTCAGAGATGACTGGTGCGCATCGAATGACTTCCTTGCGTTAAAGCAGGTGCTGTAACATCGGAGGAATTGCTATGGCAATAATGGAGTAACTTATTGCGACATCTATTTTGTGGGCGATCTGGTTGGCAAGAAATGGAGTTACTTTTAGAGGGGAGAGATTTTATATTGAAAATGTAATAGAACATTCCAGGCTCATTCGTGTGTCTTGGTCTTTGTAAACCTTGTAACTAATTCGTGAATATAAGTTTTTGGGTGTCCACCTTTACGGTTCGACACCCTTTTTCCTTAAAAAAAAATTCAGGACACACAGTTGTGCTCGAGTGTCTCACTTGCATCACACCTTCACCAGACAAAGGTTGTGTCACATCAAAGGGTTGGATCCAATCTTCAAACTATTGCAGTTAAAATTTAGGGTTTTTACACTTATGTATCTATAACCTTTCAATATACCACTGGCTGGAATGGAATAATCGGCTTTTTCCTCTTGAAAATTTTGTTTATTTTTTAAAAGTTTTATGTTATGTGATTTTTAACGGAAGTGGAAAGATAGATTGGTAGCCTAAGCAAAGATTTTATCTCTAGTAGAAGTTTTATTTTATGTTATATCCACTTGCAGCTACTCCAGCGAAATGTATGTTGGTAGGGATGTGCACTGGATCGGCCTCTTGCATACCGTTTTAAGGTCCAAGATCAATCCCATTTAACATATATAGTAGGAACTTGGACGGATCAAGATGTAGAAAATCGATCAAAATTCAGCTCAAGCCCAAGTTCGTCGCAAACTAATAGGTCGGACTTGGATGGGCCAGCCCAAACTACTGATACATATAATAAAAATACTTGCTATATAATCCCTCTTGTTTATTATTCATCGACAATACCATAGGGCATACTCTTCCAATTGTTATTGGGATGGATAAAGATCAAATATTTTTGTATAATCTCTTAGTAAAGCTTTTAACAAGTGTTTTACGATACATTTTTAATATCTTATAATATGTTCAGGTTAACCAAGTACTTTAAAATGGATGAATAACGAACTACCCATAAGATTCATGATTAGACAGGAGGATTTGTGTTATTGTGGAGCAATATTGTTTGCATATTGATGACGTAATTGTTTAGAGTCCATATGAGACAAGGGTACTTCATAGTATTTCAAAATCAACTCTGCCAACTCTAGGACCCATTTATACTGAGGGCCTGTTTGGTAGGAGAATAGGTTTTAGAATAAGTGACCAATTTTCCTTCTGACACGGTTTCCAGTGGCACGAGTATTCCTCATTATTCCATCTTATTTCACTCTTATTCCTATCTTTATCCCACCTTACCTACCTTTATTTCACCTTATTCTACTTATTCCTATCCTCCAGCCGAACGGAGAATAGACCCTTATTCCCCTTATTCTCCATCTTTATTCCTGCTTATTATCCTACCGAACGGGCCCTGAATGTATCATGTAACACTACAAGAAATACAAGAAATATGTTGAATTAATTTCACCGAGAAGTATCCCTTTTCCTTTGGTTCCTTATCCATCAAAAACCAAGAACTCAAGACCAACCTCACGACACCTCCATTTCAACTACCAACGCCTGCCCCCTTTGCCTAAATGATGAGAGAAACCTTGACCATCTTCGGCTTCATTGTTCCTTTACACTAACGGTTTTAAACTCATTTAATATTCCTACTGATAGTATTACCTTGGCAAATTACAATTTGGGTCTCCAAATATGGGTCCGATTCGAGAATAGGTCCCGATCTTTAAATTGTAACGATTCAGGTCCCAGCGTCATTAATGTAAGGAACTTTTTGAGGCTAATGACGAGTATGCCATTTTTTAAAAGTTGGAACTCAACCCCCATTCTCTTCCTAACATGGGCATATTCATCATGAACCCTAAAATTTCTATTTCCTAAATGATCCTGAGACCCGAATCGTTACAATTTAAAGATCGGGACCCATTCTGGGATCTAACCCATCTATGGAGACCCAAATTGTAATTTACCCTATTACTTTTGATGACTTTTTAACGCATCATAGCATCGTCCACATCGGGGGCTAGGGATGAAAACGGATCGGATACGGATCGGATATGCCTATTTCCATATCCATATTCGCTTCATCTATATCGAATACGAATACGGATACAGATATGATTCGGATATGCAATACGGAAACCATATCTGTAAAAATACGGATCCGAATTCAAATAGGATATTTATCGAATCCGAATACGGATCGAATAAAGAGCGGATCCGAATACGGATCAAATAAAGAGCGGATCCAAATACGGATCGAATAAAGAGTGAAATCCCAATATGGATCCAATAAATATGAAACCCGAATACGGATTGAATAAAAACCACGTACGAATATGAATTGATTTTTTTATCAAAGTTCATAATGATTTTAAAAATAGCAATGAAATATAAATAAGTTGTGTAATGTCCCGACCTTAGGTCCCCGGTCCTTATCAAGGAAAACTGGCCATGACAATTTGTTGGGTACGGGCCCAATGTGGCCGTTGACAACCACCCAAAATGCTTAAGCTCAAGTTGTCAAGTAGTAATCCCCACCACTTATAAACCACACCAACACTTCGTGAGTTTTAGGTATGACACTATGTTTGTGGTTGGGGTGTCAAGTTGCGTCATGATAAAAGGGAGTGTCGACGTGACATGTATTCTTGACCGAAAGCAAAAAGGGGATAGGATTTCATAAATTTTGTTAGCGCTCATACCCAAAGAAATAGAAATTTATTAATATCGTTAATATATTGTATTATATAATGTATAATATTAATATAATAGCATAAAGGTGTAGCTTATATTATATTAACAAATATATAAAATAATATTAAATATTGTATTCGGATATCCGGATCCGAGTCTGGATATTCAAGCTATTACCATATCCGTATCGGTATTCAGAAATTTTTTACAAAATATATCCATATCCGATACGTATTCGATTAATATTCGGATACGGATATCCGTATCCGATAATTTTTCGAATACGGTAAGCGGATATTCGGATATATCCGTATCCGTTTTCATCCCTATCAGGGGTGGAACCACTATATGTTATGGGGGGTCATGACCCCCATGATTATTATATATCAATTGTACAATGTATTAAGGTATCAATACAACCCCTCCTTAGTTGTATTATAGTTAATATTCTTAGAGAAATGTTACAGAATCAATTAATGGTCAAGTGGTAAAGTAACATGGTTCTATTTTAAGGATCAGGGTTCAAATATAATCTCCCTCAATTTTACTTTCTTTTATATGGTTTATCCAATCACTCTAAAGCATCACAACAATTTCATATAAAATTGTATTCGAGTTTATTTATCTTTCTCATTTTTTCCTCTTTGTAAATAAAATAACTTTATTCTTTTAACCATGAACTTTTTTGTTTCCAAATTTCACTTGTTTATTTATCCTTTTTAGGATGGATTTAGAGAGGCTTAAAGTGATATATTTATCAAATTTTAAAAACATCCACTGAAAATACCAATATATTTGAAACTCTAACATTAATAATAGTTTTAAATTCTACGTTTATCAAAATTGAAAGAGGATTATTTTAAAAGCACTAGTTCTATTTAAAAGCATCGTTCGAATATACATGGATTTTTTCATTTTTTAGCATACATAATAGTTGTATACTTGACCCCTCCTGGTTCCGTCCCTGGTCCACATCCCCTTATCCATTGACGTATAACAAGTTCCCAAGCATTAATTTGGTAATTGACTTGGAAGGAGCGATGTTCCAGGATGTATCAGGTTACCTCTCACTACCCATTACAGCTTACAAATGATGCAAAATTCATGCTTGAACATTCATATTAATCGATACAATCCCCTGAGCCCCATTGACCTCTTTACCATTAATATATTAATATCGTTGTTCTTCACAAAATTTTTCCTATGTAAACAAGAACTGAGCCCCCCAATCAACGCATGCGTACAAGCCACCCAGGAATTAAAGAAATGACCTACTGTCAATCAACCTTGCATGGAGCTACCTCATTGTTTTTTTATTCTAAGTATTTTGGTCAAGAACTCTGCTTATGATTTTGATACCCATTTAGTGGCACTCGTTGACTGTACTAAATGTCGGGGCCCTAATTCTTCTTTTATTTTGCTGCTACTCTTTTATGTTTGGATTTTGACTTCCAGGTGACGACTATTGTTTATTACCCGAAGTTGACTCATTTTTTTGATAGAAATGAAATTCCGATCCAAAAGACATATATGATTACAAGTAGTCGCATATACCGGAAATTATAAAAGGGTCATATGTGGCTGCTCCCTAGGGGCAGCCAACATGGCTGCCCCCGTCTTATTTGGACAATTTTTTTATTTTTTTTGAAAAATAACACCATGTACATTCATCCCTATATCCCTCCTATATACCATTCGAATTTCGTCAGAAACAGAGACTCCTACGGCCTCCATCCGGACAGTAATTTTTTAACGGTAACATGATTTTTTTAAATCGATATTATCGAGATGGAGGCCGTAGGAGTCTCTGTTTCTGACGAAATTCGAATGGCATATAGGAGGGATATATGGATGAATATACATGGTTTTATTTTTCAAAAAAAATAAAAAAGAGACCGAAAAATGAGGCGGGGGCAGCCCCATTTTTTCCATTATAAAAAAGCTAGTTGTCGAATTAACTGTAGTCTACATATAGACCTTGCGACACTTGAATCATCAGTAGCATGCATATCACCATACCAACTTGTGAAGCTACAAAGCACATGCATATCCAATATTCACAAATACTACAAATTGAGGAGCTAGACTCCGATGATTCAACCATTCAAGCATATTGAACCGTTGAAACACACACAAACCATCCGAACATCTACAAATGATTCGTTGAACTATTTGTGCACATTGAAAGATCATAAAGTACAGATTGAGGAGTTAATATTAAAATCAAGGGTTTTTATCACTTGTACCCCTCTGAGATATCGCAATATCAATTATGCCCATATCTTTTTGGTAATATCAGTTGTGCCCCTCACTTCTTGCTAATCTATCACTTGTGCCCCTCGGGTTAGTTATCGTCCATCCACAGTGCAAACGGACGTTAACTTTGAGGACATAAGCGGAATTAATTATTTTAAAAAGGTTCAATGGTCATTTTGCACCCTCTTCCTCACCCTCTTCTTCTTCCTCCTCTTCCACCATCCTCTTCCTCACCCTCTTCTTCTTCCTCCTCTTCCCCCATCCTCTTCCTCCTCCTCCAACCTCCTCCTCCTCCCTCTCCGCCCGGAACTCCTCCCCAGCCCGCTCCTCCTCCCAGCTCCGCCCCGAGCTCCCCGCACCTCCTCCCCAGCCCCGCACCTCCTCCCCAGGCCGCACCCCCTCCCAGCCCCGCATCTCCTCCCAGCCCGCCGCCCTCACCCCTGCCCCACGCCGCCCAGGCCCGCACCCCCTCCCAGCCCCGCACCTCCTCCCAGTCCGCCGCCCCCGCCCCTGCCCGCACCTCTCAGGCTCGCAGCCCCTCCCAGCCCCGCACATCCTCCCAGCCCGCTGCCCCCGCCCCTCCCCCGCCCCGTGCCGCCCCCTGGACCTCCCCCACCCCCTGCCCCGCACTGCCCCCTCCCCTGCCCCGCGTCGTGCTCCCCTGGGCCGCCCCTCCCCTCCCTCGAGCCGCCGTGCTCCCCTGCCCCACGCTGCCCCCTCGCATGCCCCGCGCCGTGCTCCCCTAGGAAGCCCCCTCCCCTCCCCCGCGTTGCCCCCTGCTCCCCCTGCCCAGCACCGCCCCGTGCTTCCCTGGGCCTCCCCCTCCCTCCGTCGCGATCTGCCCCGAGCTCCTCCTCCGCCCCTGATTTTGTTTTGATCATAGTACTCTTCTTAACCATACCATGATTTGAATAAACCACGGTTATTTTAATTTTTTGTTGGTCAATCTGACGGAAGGGCACAACTGATAACGGAGAAAGAAGTGAGGGGCACAACTGATATTATCAAAAAGATAGGGGCATAACTGATATTGCGATATCTTGGAGGGACATAAGTGATAAAAACCCTAAAATCAAACTAATGTTATAAGATCAAATACTACTATAAAAAAATATGGATTTCAAATGAAATCACGTAAAGATCATGAAAACAAGTTGAACCTAGCTATTTCACTTATTACATGCAACACCTTCTTACCTTTCTCCACTCTTCTTACCCTTTGACTCTTTTTTTCTCTTTATTTTGTCTTATCATCCCTATCACGTATAACGACCTTGCGACATATGCACCATTATGCCACATAGTCCTGGACATCTTCCTCCTCTTCATTTGTGTCATCGTCATCATCGTCGTCACTCCCATCATTGTCATCGACAACCTCCTTGGCAGACATATACATTCAAGCAAGCAAATTTGTATAATATAAGTAAATCACATTTGCTAATATAGTATATTATCGAGTATTAAATAGTGTCTCCATTTTATCGAGTCTTGACTGCATAGAGCCCATCATGTTCAAAAGACTATCAAGCTTAGTCGTCACCTGGCTCATTTGAGTGTGGTCTACACCACCTACAAATGGTTGAGCATACTATGAAGGGGGTGGTCCACAAACACTTAAAGACCATGAAGTTCCACAACTAGGCTTCGATGAGAATATGAGGTGGAATCCTCCCAATGCTTGTCTTCAGTTCAATCCCACTTGCCACTGATCAATCACATACTGTCAGAGCTTAGCGTTAAACTATAGACGATCTTCATCGAAACCAAATCATACTTCTCATTGAAAAGGGCATCATAGTGGTTTTGGAATTGTTGAAGATTAAAAATTAAATATAAAATACTTCTTCATATGAATGAGACATTGAGCATCATAAACAACATGCATAACTGAACTCATTGTGAAGCCGCATGATGCGACAATATTGAAAGTACTAAACAATGTCATAACAATTTATTCTACTTTGAATATGTTATTATATACGTATCAATTCTCCCCTCATAACCCTGAAGCTCTTAACACCGCTATTTGATTTAATCTCCTGCTTCCCTCTGTTGATCCTTCCCATCGCTTAACACCTCTCAAAGTCCTCGAAGCAAGGAGATCACAATATTGGCTCCATCTCATAGAAGCATACTATTTAGTGATTTACAACAATGTCAAGAGGCTTTTCCAACAAAATTCCTTACCTCTCTAGTGGTGCCACAACGGGTTGAAATGGTTCAGCTTCCCCCAGTTTACATCTCCATCTAGCTTCTCTATCGGAATCTTCGTTGCCCTGTAAATGCTTTTCCATGATCCTATTGGTGGCTAGGTGAATCAATACCGCACGAAACATCTCCCCAGTGTGATCGGCACGGATGTCATATGTGTCCCGCATTTCAAAAATATGATAATTAAACATATATGGAATACAATAATCATTAATTTAATAGAATTATGATACTCATGCAAACATTGTCCAAAATCCTATGCTGGTCGGAGGGACTACACAAGTCCATGTGTAGTCCTCACAGTCCTCGAACCTCTTCTAGGCCTTGCACAACTCCTTCATGACATTGTCTTGATCCTTCAGAGTATACTTGGATCAAAGAAGAGTTAGCAATAATCATAACATATAGAGTTCAGTAAACCTATCAAAGGAACAAGGGATACCCATCGGGAAGGAACTCCAGGAATCGACTTGTAACTGGAGTCTCGTCCATAGTAGGAATGTGAAGGTGAGATACATCAGCAACATCATATATTGATTGATCCTCATGTTACAAAGATCTCGAAGTAGGCTGATGTCTGTCACTCGAGGATGGATGGCTCGGAGTGGGCACCACATACTACAGAAAGTGTGGGGACAACTCCATACTAAGAGCACTGCATTGAAAAGTGAAATATTAAGGAAAATATCAAGTAATTAAGCAAGAAAAATTGATCAAGATAAATAAATAAGTAGGAAACTAAATAAAAGGATAGAATTTTCAAGTATTAATCCATCACTCAGATAGCATAGAAATTTCTTGCAGATGTTCTTGCTCGAAAATCAATAGGTCCGTTGAAGGTTGACCCTCTTTCGAGGCTCCACTGGTTTCCACAAACAAGCGAGTCATTCTTCTTAATATTATTAATATGGCATCCCTTTAATATGGCATCCCTGTTGGAAATGCGAGCCCACGGCGAGCCATTATGCAATAAATGTTATTGCAAATATCATTCCCTGATATGAAATGATGAATGAATAATTTGTATAATAGGTCCCTTAGTACAATTAGGGTTATGTACCATGGCCATCTTGATGATCATACAGCTGTTGATTCAACTATTGAATCATAGAGGCCGGTGCTTGGATGAATATCTAAAGAGTTAGATTGAGGACTCATCAAGCACCGTCAAATGATTATTAAGAGATGATCTCCAGCCTGAGTAGGAGATGGCAATCCTATCTCTGATGGCTGATATCTGACCGACCTCTTGATGCAGGTCCTCTGCATAGGAATAGAGATTCGGAGGTGTCAGATTAGTTAGGTCAGAGAGTTGACTTAACGAGATCGAGATAACCAAAGTCCTATATCATATGCTGTCATGATATAGGCACGCATCCTCTGACCGGAGACAGATGTGTTACTATATGTCTGAGTGTGTACATTTGGCAGACCAATAGGTTGATGACCTAATCAAGGTCTATACACCGGCGCGCTGGTGTGCATATAAGGACATATGAGTAATACGATCTCTCAAAGGGATCATACAGGTTCAGTTACTGAACCGGAAGACATGAGCTCACTCATGAGATATTGGGATGAATCAAATTCCATGCGCATGGTCGTCTCGCTTTGGAAGCTTGACTGAATTTGTAGGTTTGATATATACTTTTAGTATATGATCAAGACCTAGGTATGATATACACTTTTGGAAAGTGTATGATCGATACCAACTCCCAATGATCGAATGAGAAACTTAATGATAAAACCATGAAGTAGACAGTATAAAGTTGATCCGATACTTCGGATTTAGTCTGAGTCTTCCAGTATGCAGGATGTACAGGTATTGGGAATACCTGAGGGTGATTTGATCATAAACGATTGTATAACCATGACGCTTCCATTCCTAGGGAGTGATGAAACGGGTCTGGATTTTAGTGACTCCTCTCAGTAGAGAAGTGATCCGATCTTGGTCCAAGTGTTGGACATTGATCTGAATGTGATTCAGATACAATGAGAAGATTAGATTTACGGTCTTGATTTAATCAAGCATCTATGAGAGGCCCGCGATCTGGATTTGAGATATGATCTCAATATCCATGTCATTATACGTGGAGCAATACAATCGCCCTGTCCTTATCTCCAAGTATCTGCGGAGAGATTGCATTATTCTTGAAGGGTTCAAGAATAATTCCATAAGATCTAAGCAATGAAGAAATAATGATTAAATGTGATTTAATCATCTTGATGTGTGAAGAAATTATCCAATTTAATTAAATGTGATTTAATTAATGTGGATAAGAATAATGTGGATAGAAATATCCAATTATTCATAATATATTATAAATGTGATTTATAATGTATTAGAGAGAGCTAATTATAATTTATATGTGTTGATTAATTATTATGTGTATCGGATACACATTGTGTAATTAATTAACAATATGAATTATATGTTGTTTTGGGTTGTGAATATGATTCACAATTTTTTCCATGGCAAGAATCAATATTCTCAAATATAATTGTGAATTATTTTTTAAGAATAAAATCCAACAAATTTGTTGCAAATAAATAAGAGAGAAAAATCAAGGAGATATGCAATCTCATGGGAATCCATGAGATTGCCTCCTTGGACTCCCATAGTGGGCGGCACACCATTCCTATATGGAATGGGTGGCCGTCCAACATGGAAGGTGCATGGAGATGAAATCTCCATGCACATTCTCTCCTTATTTGTTGGGTTGATTTAGGACTAAATTATATTTGTTTTTTTTTCAAATATATTTTAACCTAAATTTGTTGCTTTTGACAACAACAATCTTGGCCATTGGATTGACACAAATCAATCTCATCCATTGATTTTATGTGTCCCATGGATTGAGATCCATGGATCCCAAAACCCTATAAATAGAGAGGCATTCTATAATCTCTAAGGACTTGCAATATTGGAGCTCTCTCTCTCTCCCTCATTTCTTCATACACGCCATCCCTTTCTCCCTCTCTTGTTGGTGGCCATCCACCATACCCTAGAGGAGAGAACCGTCGTCGCCTTCGCCACCGCGCCGCCGCTTCGACGTTCTTCGGTTCTCCGTCTTCTTGGAGAGTTCCTCTCACGAAGGAGACGTTGGATCTCGTGCGACGAGATCAGGAGCAACCATGCTTGGATCATCTTCTTGGATTGCGAGGACAACGCGGTTCATCCCCGCGCTTGCAAGCAGTCTCGCCGACGATCGGACTTGAGACAGGAGGTCTCTTTCTTTAGAGACTTGATCAACCACGCTTCAAGAGGTATTGCATTATACTTGTTGTGGTTATAGATGAAACGATCTGAGAATGGTTCTCGGATCATGTGGTTTCATCGAATAAAATTTTTTTAAATTCCGCTGCACCGAACAACTAGTACAACTAGTCGTTCTTCGTCGTATCCGATACGACGATCACGCTTCCGTGATGCGCTTGAGGATAATTCCATATCCTTCAAGTGGTATCAGAGCCTTAGGTCGACGGTTTCGAATATGATTCGAAAAACCGAGGACGACTTGGGTTCGTTAAGGTCGCGAAAGTTTTTATCGCGTTTGATTTCGCAGATCTGTTTAGTAAATAAATTCGGCACTGTTTAAATTGTTTAAACACGAATTTAATACTTGGATTTTGTTCCCCATTAAATAAGGAAACCATAGGAACTGAGTTTACGTAAATCGGATTTCGTATGCTATAGATATGGTTGTTTTAATGAACATGTATACACTGTTGCGGGAACTGTAGATCTGAACGTGATTAAAATGTTAATTACTGTTTAGACTTGCCTCGAAATGCGTGTAACATCACTTGAATTCTGTCCTAAATCAAATTATCAATCTATGAAAATTAATTTTGTCTAATTTGGATTTAATATGATTGAGATATGCTAATTTTAGTAAGAAGGGGTCACTGCTGAAATTACAGTCCTAATCAAGAACCAAGTGATTGTCAATTAGTGAAATTAATTGTTAATTTCGTGAAATAATCATGATAAATATTTGTGAAATATTTGAAGATGATTATTTACATAATTGACTTGGCCTCATCCAATTAATTGATTAGATTTGATCTAAATCTTAATTGGAAACACATTCATCAAACTTAATGTTTGATTGGTGATTGTCATTTAATCATTTAGTGAAATTAAATTGTTTAATTTCCTAGAATAATTGTGCATAAATATTTGTGAAATATTTGATGATAATTATTCCCTAAAATGACATTACCTTAACCAATAATTGATTAGGATGTGATCTAAATCATAATTGGAAACCACAATCTTTCAAACTTATGCTTGAATAGGATTTGGGAATTTGTCTAGCAAATTTCCTTATAATCAAAAATGTTTTGATTATTACTATATGGTACAATTTCGGTTGAAAAATCGATGATCATCTCAAGTACAAATTAATCAATTTGGCATTATCCTTTCCCGAGGCGGATATGGTGCCTAGTCGGAGAGCATTGGGGTTGCGGGTTGCAACGTATGTGGTCCGTCCCACTCTCGTCGGTACTGGCCATGACAGCGGGTAGGGCCGGGATAATGTGCGAGGGATTAATATGTATTTTTCTAATTATTAAAATTCGAATTAATACGTATTTTGAGATATTACCATATATGTATTCAAGTAAAATAATCAAGTTTGATTGATTGAATTGGATTGATAATTAATTTAATATGATTAAGTTGATTATGTCCAATTTAAATACTCTAATATGATTAGAGTTAATAATTCCCTTGGAAGAATTAATTATGTGAATGTGATTCACGATAATTAATTAAAATTTGAATATGATATGGAGGATCACATAAGTGACATCCATGGTCTCCCGTCAAGGCGGAGGGTTCCGTCGCCAGGGATTGCATGTGGGAGACGCCTGTCCGAAGTGACAGCTCATGTATGCAAGCGCATCTGGATCGGGCTCGTCGCTTCTCGAAAGAGTAAGGACGTATGCGTAGTGACCCCAATATCGGGTCCTCATATTATTGGGGCGATATTGGATTGCGCATAGCGAGTTGTATTCCTGTTGACGGTTGGTTCAATTAATGACGGGTCAACATCGCCTTAGGGGTGGTGGGCCCGGGTGTTAAAGACCGAATTGGGAGATGCAAGTTGGACTTGCAAGGCGGAATGTGTTCCCGCTTCTTTTTATCCGAGTTGTAGGTTCTCATATTATTGGGATGCAACAAAGATAAGGAAGGAGATCCCAGATCTTGCTTGAGATATAATGGTAAGTATATCTCTTACATTGAAAGTGATTAAGGGAATGAACTTTCAATGTTGACATGGCAAGACAACTTTGATATAAAAATTCCTAAATCAAAGTAAAATATGTATATGTAAATACATACATTTATGCAAATTTCTTATTTCAGATAATCCTTCATTAAAACCCACTCAATGATATACTCAATAATAACCAGTAAAATATCATGGATTGGACTCAATGATCCAGATATTGTATTTGCAATTGAACACATAATGTATGTGGTTGCAATGTGCAAGTTTCCTCATAATAATGAGGAATGACAATTAAATAGATAATAGGACTACAACCCTAGGGTTTGTATGTCTCTATAGTCTTGATCTCATCGAATGTACTTTGGAAGTATCGTGTCGATGATGATCGCAATTGTCAAATAATCCTTATAAAAATCAATGAAGATATTATGGCATACATATGTGCTCTTGACATTTAATCATGGATGACATGGTTCTCTGCATCATGTAGAATGGTAGCTCTATAAAGAGATGATGTATTCAAATTGTTTGAGTACCCACCTGAACCTATGTTTCAAGAGTTTAGATGGATGTAGATGATGAGTGTCATTATTCTACTATCTATACTCTAGTCATTCATGAAGCTTCATAATATTCATATTGTATGAATTTAATGAAGCATGTATAAATGTTGAAAAACTCTTACTTTGAATTCTTTTGAATTTAAAATAAGAGATCCTCTGTCTTGAGCAATGGTTGCTTATAGATAAAGGGAGCGCAATGGAAGCATGGGTTGGACCCAAGAAAGAAGGAAAGTCAAAGAGTTGGCTGGACTTCTGTAACTTCCATATGACATCCAAAGAGTTGGATGAATGCCGATACTGCAATAAGTTGATGTGTTGATAGTATGACTATCAAGTCTGTCTAGAATCCTTAGAAAAGGACTCGGATGGAGCATCAGAGTAATCTACATAAATCATTGATATTGACTTACTTATTGAATAAGATAAAGTCAAATAATTGTATCTCAATCTTCTGATGACATTTGCAATGGGTTGCATATGTTTTAGAAGACTGGAAAATTTGATCTTAAAGGTTTATAGTTGTCCACGTGAATATTGATGCAATTGTTGCAAAAATCTCTGTTGGATTAATAGACTTGTTAATTTCAGTGGGAGAGCCCTTAGTCTTAGAGAATGTCTCTGTGACCTAGATATTAGAATACACTCATTGTTTATTTCTAAATGGTGGAAATAAACATGAATTCTGAGGTAGAACTATCATAAAGAATTATGATGGAGATATTTCAGATAGTAATCTAAAATCTGGTGGACTCCACTAAATTAGAAAAATTAATGAATGGTTCATTAATATTTCTAAATATTGAAATTAAAACCTTTATAAGATCAATAGGAGGATGAAGATCATTTGACAATGATCTAGCATCGAGCCTTGGACATTTGTCTATCGATTTGATCAATAGACTAGTAAGAGATGAAACTTTAGAATGTCTAAATTCAAAACTTACATACTTATGAATATTGTATTCAAAGTAAAAAATGTCCAATACACCCTTCTTCGGGAATGGCGTAAGATGCCAAGGTATTCAGGATCTCATACATATTGATGTATGCGGATCATCTATATCATAGTAAACATTGTGGATATGTGATATCTATTGATGATTATGTATGATATGAGATTTCTTCTCTTCATCTAAGAAACCTTTGAAATGTTCAAAGATTTCATTAATTTTGGTTTAGAACCAAAGTTTGAAGGAAGATAAAATGAATTTGATCTAATCTAGGTAGCAAGTACCTACTAGATAAATTCGAAGAATACCTTATGGAGATATGAATATCATTTCTATCTCAATCCTCCTAACACACCTTAACTCAAAAGAGTTATAGGTAGATACAATTGGATCATGTGTGACATGATCTTATCAATGTTGAATTTTTTAGCATAATTATCCCTTAGTTTCCAGGTATATATGTGTAGTAGAGACTACAATGTATATCCTTAATAAGGTTCCATGTATGTTGGAATCTAGCACTTGAGAGTGCTGCTTCATTAGGAAAATAAAGGATGGTATTGGATACCTACTTTATGACCTTGAGATTCTTAAAATATCTCATCTCCGAGAATGTGATTCTTAGAGGTTGAGACTCTTGAGAATCAAGATGAAAATAAAGTGTAGGAACTCATTTATAATGAGACTCCTGAAATTGGAAACTAAAAGGACAATTAAAGATGAAACATTAATACCTCTTCAAATGAGTTTGAGGATGGATTCCATGTGTTAGAGAAATCTGACAATGATCGAACTTCATGTGATGAAGCTTCTGAAGATCATAGCATGGATAGATGGATAGCAATAAAAGTCTAATGTAGACTTCATATACAAGTGTTGTATATGGACCCTCGAGGATCCACCTATATGGGTAAGACCTGTAAAGGTGTAAATGGATCTTCAAGAGACAGGGAACCTGATGAGAAGGTAGAGATCTTCAAAGCACGATTCGTAGCCATAAGCTACACACTGGAAGAGAAGACATTGCTTGCAATGAGACTTGCTCTTCGGTGACCATGCTTAAAACCATCAGAATATTGCTAACCTTAGCTACATAACTTGACTATTGCATCTTCAAGATGTAAGTCAATATTGCATTCCTCTACGAATACCTCTTTGAGGATATTAACATGAAGTAGCCCCAGGGCTTCATGGTTGAGGAAAGCAAGATGTGCAAGCTAAGGAATCTATCTAAAGACTCAAATAAGCTTCTTGAAGTTGGACAATAAGATTTGATGAAATTATAAGTGTTATGATTTCAGATAGAATCTTGATGAGCCTTGTGAAGCTTAGTGGGAGTGCCTTTGTGCTCATCATGCTAAATGTAGATGATATCCTAATCATTTGGAATGATATAAGGATAATAATGAGTGTTTTATAGACTGGCTATTCCATATCTTGAAATGTGATTTCAAAGATACCTCTCAGATCTTAGTTCTGAAGTTGTTCAGAAGCAAAGAGAAGAGGATATTGGGACTGTCACATTTATAGCACACCTTGGACATATTCTATTCATAGAAATTCCAAGAAAGGTTTCCATCCCTTAAGATATGGTACTGACCTATCTAAAGGGATAGCACCTCAAAGAGTTGAGGAAGTGAATGCTAGAACTACTTGCCCTTGGGCATCAGTTCTGAGAAGCCGGGTGTGTGCTAGATGTGTACAAAAGCCAGATGGCTGCCATGCAGTGGGAGTAGTAAACTGTTACTAATCCTACTATGGAAATAAAACACTTGGTTTCAGTAATAACAAAATCTTCATAGATGACAAGATTTTTGAGATAGTGATCTCGAAGTCTTATCTTCAAAAACTTAAGACTTTATAGATAGAGATCTAAAAGGTCTTAACTGTGGATCCTTAAGAGATAGTGATCTCCAGGAATAAGGATATTCTGATAAGGATTATGGAAATACTGGTTATGATAATTGTTAAGCTGTAGTGTCAAAGACACTGTAACTAACTAGATTGAGTATTGGTTGCATAAGATGCAACATTCGCATTGGATGCGAGCACTGTTACTGGGGATATGCAAGTACCGTAAAAGGACTTGGCGTAGTCTCGCGGGAACAGAGTGACTGATCAGCTTACCTAGCTATTTTCCAAATAGTCTATGATTGTCACATGAGTGCGGGTTTAAATGATTAGCCCATTAATGGCTCTTTGGGCTAGTGGGAGATTGTTGGAAATGTGAGCCCACAGCGAGCCATTATGCAATAAATGTTATTGCAAATATCATTCCCTGATCTGAAATGATGAATGAATAATTTGTATAATAGGTCCCTTAGTACAATTAGGGTTATGTACCATGGCCATCTTGATGATCATACAGCTGTTGATTCAACTATTGAATCATAGAGGCTGGTGCTTGGATGAATATCTAAAGAGTTAGATTGAGGACTCATCAAGCACCGTCAAATGATTATTAAGAGATGATCTCCAGCCTGAGTAGGAGATGGCAATCCTATCTCTGATGGCTGATATCTGACCGACCTCTTGATGCAGGTCCTCTGCATAGGAATAGAGATTCGGAGGTGTTAGATTAGTTAGGTCAGAGAGTTGACTTAGCGAGATCGAGATAACCAAAGTCCTATATCATATGCTGTCATGATATAGGCACGCATCCTCTGACCGGAGACAGATGTGTTACTATATGTCTGAGTGTGTACATTTGGCAGACCAATAGGTTGATGACCTAATCAAGGTCTATACACCGGCGCGCTGGTGTGCATATAAGGGCATATGAGTAATACGATCTCTCAAAGGGATCATACAGGTTCAGTTACTGAACCGGAAGACATGAGCTCACTCATGAGATATTGGGATGAATCAAATTCCATGCGCATGGTCGTCTCGCTTTGGAAGCTTGACTGAATTTGTAGGTTTGATATATACTTTTAGTATATGATCAAGACCTAGGTATGATATACACTTTTGGAAAGTGTATGATCGATACCAACTCCCAATGATCGAATGAGAAACTTAATGATAAAACCATGAAGTAGACAGTATAAAGTTGATCCGATACTTCGGGTTTAGTCTGAGTCTTCCAGTATGCAGGATGTACAGGTATTGGGAATACATGATGGTGATTTGATCATAAACGATTGTATAACCATGACGCTTCCATTCCTAGGGAGTGATGAAACGGGTCTGGATTTTAGTGACTCCTCTCAGTAGAGAAGTGATCCGATCTTGGTCCAAGTGTTGGACATTGATCTGAATGTGATTCAGATACAATGAGAAGATTAGATTTACGGTCTTGATTTAATCAAGCATCTATGAGAGGCCCGCGATCTGGATTTGAGATATGATCTCAATATCCATGTCACTATACGTGGAACAATACAATCGCCCTGTCCTTATCTCCAAGTATCTGCGGAGAGATTGCATTATTCTTGAAGGGTTCAAGAATAATTCTATAAGATCTAAGCAATGAAGAAATAATGATTAAATATGATTTAATCATCTTGATGTGTGAAGAAATTATCCAATTTAATTAAATGTGATTTAATTAATGTGGATAAGAATAATGTGGATAGAAATATCCAATTATTCATAATATATTATAAATGTGATTTATAATGTATTAGAGAGAGCTAATTATAATTTATATGTGTTGATTAATTATTATGTGTATTGGATACACATTGTGTAATTAATTAACAATATGAATTATATGTTGTTTTGGGTTGTGAATATGATTCACAATTTTTTCCATGGCAAGAATGCAATATTCTCAAATATAATTGTGAATTGTTTTTTAAGAATAAAATCCAACAAATTTGTTGCAAATAAATAAGAGAGAAAAATCAAGGAGATATGCAATCTCATGGGAATCCATGAGATTGCCTCCTTGGACTCCCATAGTGGGCGGCACACCATTCCTATATGGAATGGGTGGCCGTCCAACATGGAAGGTGCATGGAGATGAAATCTCCATGCACATCTCTCCTTATTTGTTGGGTTGATTTAGGACTAAATTATATTTGTTTTTTTTCAAATATATTTTAACCTAAATTTGTTGCTTTTGACAACAACAATCTTGGCCATTGGATTGACACAAATCAATCTCATCCATTGATTTTATGTGTCCCATGGATTGAGATCCATGGATCCCAAAACCCTATAAATAGAGAGGCATTCTATGCTCTCTAAGGACTTGCAATATTGGAGCTCTCTCTCTCCCTCATTTCTTCATACACGCCATCCCTTTCTCCCTATCTTGTTGGTGGCCGTCCACCATACCCTAGAGGAGAGAACCGTCGTCGCCTTCGCCGCCGCGCCGCCGCTTCGACGTTCTTCGGTTCTCCGTCTTCTTGGAGAGTTCCTCTCACGAAGGAGACGTTTGATCTCGTGCGACGAGATCAGGAGCAACCATGCTTGGATCATCTTCTTGGATTGCGAGGACAACGCGGTTCATCCCCGCGCTCGCAAGCAGTCTCGCCGACGATCGGACTTGAGACAGGAGGTCTCTTTCTTTAGAGACTTGATCAACCACGCTTCAAGAGGTATTGCATTATACTTGTTGTGGTTATAGATGAAACGATCTGAGAATGGTTCTCGGATCATGTGGTTTCATCGAATAAAATTTTTTTAAATTCCGCTGCACCGAACAACTAGTACGACTAGTCGTTCTTTGTCGTATCCGATACGACGATCACGCTTCCGTGATGCGCTTGAGGATAATTCCATATCCTTCAATCCCTTCTCTATTTTCTACGCATTTGTGGCATGTTGCATATCTGTTCAACATGGGAAGATAGGACAAATGGTCTAAACCGTCTTATATATCTACCCTAAAATACCTCAACTATGTCATGGATTGGGTCTACGTTAACTCCTCATTGTGGATCAAACCCATCATACGAAAACAAGTAGAGGTGATTCAGTACAGGCATGTTGTACTCCAATTTAATTATCTCTTGACTAATCCCATAATAGCCTAAGATATCCTCACCGTAACATGCCTGAAACCATCACTCCTGAATTATGGGTAAACAAACCCTTATCTCCATCGAATGAGTAGAATCTAAACGCTTTGACATAGAAACTGCCGTATTTCTAACCGCATAATTCATGTCCATAACTAAATCCTACAACAATTTCGACTTTCAATCGGTCGGGTCAAAAGATCTAGCACGTTCTTTAAACCATGACAAAAAAGTATTACAAAATTCTTCAACCACCGCCACTTCACCGAACGTCGGATTATTTTTTTATATCAATGGTATTAGATAAGATATATGTATATTGTGATAATACATATTAATCGAGCATTTCAATCATTCGACTGATTCTCTACCTAAGTAGAAAAACTTTTTGCGCCTATCATGTGTCTATTGTGTGTAACCATTCCATTCCCCTTCCTCCACTTTACTCTCTTATGGAAAATTTTGGAAATCAATGATGCTCGTTAGGTTGAATTATTAGCTTTCAGTTGTACAAAAATTCCTAGATTCCCATAGAAATACCCATATACCCATATACTTACACATGCATAGAAACTCATCCACATAGATACTCACATTCACGCTACTGTACCCGTCACTTTCGTGCTTGTATATACCCAACACATAGGAACTCACATTCATGCTTACATGAATACCCACACAGATGCTCACAAGAGCGATACCCTCATACTTACATAACTCCCCTTTTACATCCATACACTTTTAAACATGCACACATACCTATATACACACTTACAAACCCACAACCATACTCATATACCTCATATACTTACATACATGCCCACATACCTCTCACCTCCATACCTCAAACACCTACCAACACACACCGCACACTTACATGCATCCCTACATGCTTATACATACTTACATAGCTATTTACATACATACCCACAAACATACTCACATTCATCATAGCATAACCATATAAATACTCTATTCACACTAACATACCCATATACTTAGAAACACAACCACAAACATACTCACATTCAACCTAGATAGCATTCATCCGTGCATACCCACATACATACCTCCATACATTTACAAACATGCCCACATACCTATATACACTTACATACAATCTCATGTACATACCTCATGCATGCATGCATCCATACTTTTCAAGATTGGGTAGTTTGAATTTATTTTCACTTTTTTCGTATTTATTAAATTATTTAATTATTTTTAGAATTTTATAAGAGGTTGCACTAAATGAGCGAGCAACTTCGCTCGAATATAACAACACATGCGTTAAGTTAGTTTCAATCCGAGACAATTCTTTATATTGACCTAACATATTATATCCCTATCATAGTACATGCATAACAATCATCAGGAGTCGTACTGTGCCATTAGGGGCATTTCCCAGCTTGTAAAGCTAGGGCCTCGATAATTGAGTAATTTTAAAAAATATACATATGATGTGGGCATCATATCGTAAAATGTGTTGCACATGCCACTCATTGTGCAGGGAAATACTTAACCTAGTGTGGAAGGACACACATGTCTGAATGAGGTTTTGTGTGATTTTGTACAATACCCTAAGTCCATGTTGGACCTATCAAATAAAGATATAATAGAAATTTAATTTCTAATTTATTTGTGATTACATTGCAAATGAATTAATGTTAGACATTGAATTCAAATAACAATATCAAGCACATGAGCATTGGAATTATTATGTAAACTAACACATATACACAAACAAGATCAAACAAACAAACACATTTATACATAAACAATAACATGTACACTATAATACAAACACATACAAATACATTTCTAAATTACCTATTACAACAAGTCAATATAAATCACATTTGAAAATGTTATTTAATCCATCATATTTCTTAGGCATTTCAACAAACACATACAATGCATATGAAAAATCACATACAAACTGAAATACAACCACTAATTAATAGAAAATATAAACTACATGATGATAACAGCGAAAGAGAATAAGTATATTGATGGGTAAGGAGGAGAGGCTCGTTGGATAGCGGAGGATGTGAGGAGATGGTGATGGACCCATCCTGAGAAGAGATTGCAGAGGAAATGTGGATGCATGACACCTGTCTGGCAGAGGAGAGGAGTAGAGAAGGTCGACGACATAGGGAGGAGGAGATGGTGTTGCCGGGTGATGGAGGGAGGAGGAGAGGTGTCATCACTAGTGGAGGGAGCAAGAGGTCGGGGGTAGGAGGCTATGATTCGGGCATCCAAACGAGGAAGAGAAGAGAAATTAGGTTCTGTTCTGAAATATTTATCAGACAATGCGAGTACATATATGACTACAAGTAGTACCAATACTCTACCACATTATTTCGACCCCTGGTGGTCGCACATGAAGCATGAAAATGACCACTTCTTCTTTTTGTGGTTGCATATTAAGAGTTACAGCCACTAATAGTGAATTTGTGCTCGCATTAACTGCTACGACCTTAAATCCATTATTAGTTGTCGTATATGTGTGGTAGTAAATGACCAGATTTCTTGTAATGTAAATTCCTTGTGGTTAAGTATTCTATGTATCGTCAGTATTTTTCCCTTCTCCGCATATAGTGAAAACGGTCATCGCCTCCCAAGGACGCAACCCATTACGAGGGAACCTTGTAATTATGTGTAAACATGGTTTGATTATTTGTGTTGGTATTTATTTACTTCTGCTACTCTCTAACATAGGATATAACTTAATTGGGGGCTAAAAACAATTAGTTGGAAGCTTAGTGCAATAGGGTTCATAATCCCCTCAAGACTAAAATGGTATCCTTGAAGTCACAATTAGACAATATTGCACTATCTCAAGAAATTGATAAAAAAAATTTCCGTCAAGATCAACAGCTACGAGAGAGTTGAACAAAAGAATCTACGTTATGTTTCAACATGTTGGAATGAGGTTTGATTTTCACATGTTCATTTTGGGAAAACCTTTCCACCCAAGAGTATCATACTTTGGATGATTTTCAAAATGGAGCTCGAAATCTGAGATAATTATTCCAAAGAAATATTAGCATGGTGAATAGATATTATTTTTGTGAATGTAATGTTGAATCAAGGGACCATATTCTACATGAGTGCATCTTTTTCACTTCAATACTTTCGAAAGCTTAGTTCTGTCACCGCCAATTCTGCTTTTATTGATAGATAAAAAGAAAGATGGCATCAACTTGATGATAAATTGATCTGAAAAGAGAGACGCAGAAGTGTTTCAAGGGAATGAAGATGAGCAATATCGCACTTATCAGAGTTCGAAATACTTTTATCCAACATTCAAATTGCGACAGAAAGGAAGATCCAATCAAAGAACTCGACCTCTTCAGTGTCCTCTGCTGCTAAAATCCACAGGAGAGGCATCGATCGAATTTCAATTTTGAGATGTTTGGAGAGACATGGGAGTGAACCAAGCTTGCGTGGAGAGGTAACAAAATGGACTGTTAAAGGCCTTTGCAGCGAATACCATATTTGTTGCTATATTGTTATCGATGAATGTTGCAAATTCAGTATAAATCAAGGGGCAAATACGGCATTTCAGACGGTTTAAGTTAAACTCAATGGTGAGGTAACTCACTAGGATCATAATGGAAGAGTTAACAATATCATAGAGGTAGTGATGTAATTGCAAAGCTCATAAAGATATGGATATAGGGATCCCTGATAAAAGTGAAGTGGGTCCCAACTTGCCCCATAAAATGACAAGAAACAAAAAGGAAAAAAAACTGAACAAAAGAACACAAACCAATACATGCAAAAGAACACATTGCTAGATGACAAATGTCTCCATGTGAATGTGAATGGAGATTGTTCACTTGTAATATTAACACTAATTGCGCTTACATATTTTCGTAAAATGAAAAGAAGTTTACATGTCTATTCTTTTAAATTGGAAGGGTATTCTTGTAAAGTCGAATAAGTTTGAGGGGGTACTTGTAAATACGAACTTTACATGGACACACACACACACACACACACATATATATATATATATATATATATATATATATATATATATATATATATATATATATATATATATATCATTGCAAGTATAAATGGGTGTTCGTGTGAAAGTTCCATTTAATTTCAAAATGGGAAGGGCTATCCCTATGGGAATAGGATTTATGAGGGTAGTTTTGTAAATATGAAGTTTGGGGTACACGTAATTGCAATTTTACATGGGTATTTGTATAAAGGGTTTTCATCAATTGTGCCTCTATGAGATATTACAATTTCAATTATGTTTCTCTTTTTTTTGGAAATATTAGTTGTGCCCTCAACTTTTTGTCGTTCTATCACTTGTGGCCTTCGGGTTAGTTGTCGTCTATCTCAACCGCAAACGGACGTTAAATATGAGGCCACATCAGGAATTACATTTAAAAAAATGGACTGAAAAGTCCATCAACCTCCTCCCCCATCCTCTTCCTCAGGGGCGAAGGCAGGATTTTTCTCTTGGGGGGGGGGGGTAAAAATATTTAGATATTATTTACCTAATTTATCTTGTAATATTAGTTATTAATATACATGGACTAGATCCTCTACTGTAACACAAGTTACAATAGAGATGTAATTTGCTTACTGCTTGTGAATTTGTTTCTAAAAATTCAAAATTATAGATTGAATCACCTATTACTGTTATACGTACAGATACATATCCTTTATTTTTTTTTTCAAATATGAGGTTATTTGCTATTTAATATTCATAGCCGGATTCTTTTTTAACTAAGATTTAAGATACTTAAATGTTGATTGGACATATGACCACTAAGATAAAAGTGTAAGTAACATCGGATTTGAGTGAAATTTGGAGGATAAGTAGAACATTAATCGGAAATTTAATTTATAAGATTGGATGTTTGGAAGGGAATTCAATCTATAAAGAAATATTCTAATAATTCTGTAATTGATTGGTACTGATATTTAACATAATTTTTTATCATTGTATTTGAAAGTGATTCTGAAAAGCAATACACCACTGTAATAGTGTGCCATATTCTAATACAAGTCTACATAAATTGATATATATATATATATTAATAAGATATACACATATAGATTCGATGATATAAATAACTATACTGTTACACCAAAAAGAATGAAACCATATTTGTTTTCTGATTAAAAAGGGATTTTTACCCGGCAGACCCTATAATCTTTGTTAATTACCTTCACAACCTTTGAAACAACCTAATTCCCCCCTCAACCCCGTAAACTTGCTCCGTCTTACCCCACAGACCCTACCGTCAGTTTTAACTTTATTTGAGTCAATTGCTTGGGTTAGTCTTGAGTTAATCTAACCAATGGAAATCCAACGTTGGATATCCTCTCCCCGTTCTTCTTCCTTCATCTGCGGTACAGAGCAGAGAGGACTCCTTTCCTCCTCCTCCTCCTAGCAATGGCGATCGACCCCCTCACTGCTCCGCCACCAGGTGCTTCCATAGCCTCCGCCCCACCGCTGCCTTCCCTCCCCCGAGCCAACCCCTCTTCGTCACCTCTTACATATTCTCCCTCCTCTCCCTGCTCGCACCCCACCCCGCCTTCATCAACTCCAAAACCGGCGTCGCCCTCACCATCCTGCAGCTCCACTCCCGAGTCCTCTCAGGGATGAGGCCCTCCGCCTTACGTTGACCCTAGGGATGAGGCCCTCCGCATGAGGATCTACTCCTTCCTTGATCAATTCGAGCATGACCGCCTCCCTGATCTCATGGAGCTCTGAGATGCTTTCGTCGAGAAGCTTGGGATTCACGATCCAAGGGCTTGCTGGGCAGAAATTGAGTTCCTTGAGGAGCAGATCTATAATCAGGATGAGGAGGTAGACACGTCCGTGCTTGATGGTGCGGTTGCCCTCATGAGGTACTACAGATTTCGTCTTTTCAGATTTGGTCCGGAGCCATATGACCAGAAGCTCACCGTTTGGTCGGATTGAGGAGATCTTTGTGGCCGGATGACCGGAAGCTCCCAATGGTTGTGGCCTGAGGCAACTGCAGACTCTCATGATCCATATGGGAAGCCTGGAACGCTGTCCCCGCAAAGCACAGAGAGAAGAAGACCTAGACTTTGTACAGAACCCGGTTAGGACCTTCCATGGAGTGGATATCTGTGTGGAGGAGCTAGAACACTTTGCTTGAAGCAAATAGTTGTGGAAAAAGAGGAGCAAGGGAGGAGGAGGAGGAGGTCGTTGGGTGTGAACCAAGACGAGGGAAGGATGTGGTGGAGGGGTCAAAAGCAGATGAGCAAGGGGAGGAGGAGGTCGCTGGGGTGGAGCAAGGGAGGAGAAGGCTGGGGGCGGAGGCGGAGGAAGGGAAGGAGGCAGCTGGAGGCGGAGGCGGAGGAAAAAGGGGAGGGAGAAGGAAGAGGAGGGGAAAGAAGAGGAGATAGAGGAAGATGGTATTCTTGTAAATTTATCAAACAAAGAGGACAACTCACACCTCTTTTCCAGGGAATCCGGTGAAATTTAATGGATGAATTGATGGAAGTTAACCGTAGGGTTCACGGAGTAAGGGTTAGCAAGTCAGGGTTGAGGGGGGGAATAAGGTTATTTCAAAGGTCGTGGAGGTAATTGACAAAGATTATATGGTCTGCGGGTAAAATTCCTATAAAAAAATGGAAGAAATATATATATATATATATATATATATATATATATATATATATGTATGTATATATCCTCGTTCATATATGTATCTGCAAAGGAAATAAAACATCCTTATTTGTACCTATATACTAAATTAAAAATACATATCCCGTGACCGCTTAAAAATAGATACAATGATGGATATATATGTATCTACTACTATCCAATTATGTACAACATGCAAATAATTTTAGTCATTAGTATTGATTTTTTTTTTGTTGAGATATGGTTGGGAGGTGGGGTGGGGGAGAAGGGATGAAAACGAATATGGATATATCCGAATATCCGTTTATCATATTCGAAAAATTATCATATTATATACATATCCGAATATTAATCAAATACAGATCGAATATGGATATGGATTGTAAAATTTTTTCTGATACCGATATAGTAATGACTTGAATATCTGAATTTGGATATCCAAATACAATATTTAATATTGTTTTATATATGTGTTAATGTCATATAAGGCACAACATCGTGTTATTATATCAGTATTAAAAATGATATAATTCAATATATTAATGATATTAAAAAACTTCTGTTTATTCGGGGATGTGCACGAACAAAAGTTACGAAACCTTATCCCTCTTTTCACTTTCCATCAAGAATGCAGGTCACCTCAACACTCACTTTTGTCATGATGCAACTTATTTATATTTCATTACCATTTTTTAAAATCATTATGAACTTTGATAAAAAAAATTCAATTTGTATTCGTATGTGGTCTTTATTTGATCCATATTCGGATTCCATGTTTATTGAATCCATATTTTGATTTCACTCTTGATTCGATTTGTATTCGGGTCCGATATTTATTCAATCCATATCCGGGTCCGATCTTTATTCGATCCGTATTTGGATCCGCTAAATATCCAATTCGGATCCGTATCTGTAGTTTTAAGGATACGATTTCCGTAATGCATATCTGAAACATATCCGTACCGTATTCGTATTTGATAGAGATGAAGCAAATTATGGATATGGAAATAGGTATATCTGATCCACATCTGACCCGTTTTCATTCCTCGGAGGGCTATTATATATAACATATATATTTTAATTACTAAATAATGTATTTAGATTATATATGTACTATATTTATATAAGTGTATACATGTTATCATTGAGAGCTGGGGGGGGGAGGGGGGAGGCAAGCTCCCACCCGCCCTCTCTCTCCGTCACTGCTCTTCCTCTTGCCCCCACCACCCAAGCTCCACCACCCTCGATCCCCCGTCGCCCCCGCTCATCCCCCTTCTGCCCTTGCTCCTCTACCCTCATCGCAGACTGAAGGGGGTGGTCGGTGGAGGAACCAACTGCTCCTCCGCCCCTGCACCTCCTCCTATTCCCCCTCCTCCGTCCCCGATCTCCACCTCCTTCAGCAACCCCCTCCTTGCACCCCTTGTCCATGTCCTCCTCCTCCGCGCCCCTCCCCCTCCAGGCCATACTCCTTAGTGACCTCCTCCTCATGCATGTTGTTCCTCTCGACACCGCAGACTAGAGGGGGAGGTTAGTGGAGGAACCACCTGCTCCACTGCCCTTGAATGTCTCATGCTTCTCATCGCCGCATATTGGAGGGGGGTCGGTGGAGGAACTACCTACTCCTCCGCCCATGCCATCGTCAACTAGAGGGGGAGGTCAAGTAGAGGAACCACTGTTCAAGAACAAGAGGATGAATATGAGAGTTTCCAATTTTAGCCTTAACACCCAAATCATGGCTTGAAAAAACCATGGTTAGGTTCAACTTATTGATGACACAAGTAACAGAGGGGCACAAGTGATAGAACTGCAAGAAGTTAGGAGCACAATCGATATTCCCAAAAAGTGAGGAGTATACCTGAAATTGTAATATCTCAGAGGGACCGATAAAAAACCTTGTATAAAAATTCCATTTAACAATTAAATGCACTAATGTCCGCCTAGATTTCTTCAAGTTTTCTATGGCATTAAATATATTTTCCAGTGGTACTAATTTAATCCTTAACTTTCACAACATCCCTCGATAACCGGATTCGCTAGGGAATTTTTATGCTTGTACCATTGCAAAATAGTTCAATCACGCTCTGGTCCTGCATTATCTATATCTGAACTAGAAAATCTCATATTTTTTACTCTAAACTTGTTGGGACTTGAACAATATGGGTGAACGTGTACTAGAAGGTTTATAGGGGTCATAATATAGCATGAAAAGGGTAAGAATGCAAGTGTGGTTTCAATGATTTGGAGGGATAGAAGAGTTATATCTCTACAACCATCCTTCTCTATACTATCCTAATTATACCTTGATCCCCCTATTACTTTAAATTATACTCAGGATGATGGATAGTGACTTCCATTTACACATTCGCCCCTTCTGTCGTTTGCACGACTTACGACTAACTATGGTTGGGTTACCACCTACTTTGACTCAGTTAAATCGAGAATTATGATATAGATCAGTAGTAGCTCGAAATGGTGTGAAGGACCAAATGAGACATGGATGATGAACCAAGGATGACAAGATGGAATGGAATCGCATAAAATGTTGTGTTCGAATGCTGCAAGGGTAGAACTGGGTGATAACGATGACACCAATTTTGTTGCCGATTACATAAGTGAAACCGACGAAGAAGATGGATTTAGTGGTATGGACTCAGAAACCTCGAAGGTCTAGTTATGGGGGATGATGCTAGGCATCAGATGTCGAGTGAGAACGGGATTTTTTAAATAATTATTAAAAAATCAAAATTAATGAAATAGGCATGAATTGAAAAAAATTAAAAAAATGTGTATTGATCGGTACCTGAGGTGCCGATTAGGGGCGCCTCCTCCAAATCGACACCTGAGGTGCCGATTTGGGAGGTGGCCGTTGGAAAATTACCAACGGTTCCCTCCTCCCCCATTCTTATATAAACCCCCCATTCCCTCATTTCCTCACACTTTCATCTCCTCTTCTTCTTCTTCATCTTCTTCCCTTACTCCTCCTCTCTCATTTCTCTCAATCTGTATTTGAAGCGTGATTTCGTCTCTCAATCTGCTAATCTTATTCAAGTAAGAATAGGATTTTTTGTACACATATTTTTGTGTTTTTTTTGCAGATTTTTATCAGTGAAGGTGATATACATTTTCGGATATCGGATTATATTCTTTTCGGATAACATTTCTACTTGAAGACACGCGTCTGTCAGGTAACTTTATTTGTATTAATTTTTTTCTGGTTTTAATCAATAATTATATGTGCAAAATTGATACTTAAATTAAATATATATTTCAATTAATTCTTGTTTATATTTAAATGAAAATCATTTGTGTTATAAACTTTCTATGAATTACCCTACATAAGTTGAAAAAAAAGAAATGTCAATGTAATATGATTTTTTTAATGTCAATAAGATTAAGGTTAAACATTTAGATTTAGAAGTACCCATTTAGATTTAGAAGTAGCCAAAATTACTTCTCATTTAGATTTGGAATTGAGTGCCGGGAGAGTCTCTATAAAGCGCTGGTAGGGCTCACTGTGGTGAGCACCAATGAGTCCCCAAGACCAGACTTTTGGATTTCATCTCTGAGTGATTAGTATATCATTTAAATAATCGATTAGTAGAGATAACATCCGAGTGAAATATAAATGATTGTTTATTTATGTCTTTTAAATAATCAGTTAGTAGAGTACTCCATATGTCAATTACAATAAGGCTAAACACTTTATTATCATTGCATCAATTTAGATTTAGAAATACCCATAGTCATGTTAAATTACTTCTCATTTAGATTTGGAATTGAGCGCCGGGAGCGTCTCTATACAGTGCTGGCAGGACTCACTATGGTGAGTACCGATGAGTCCCTAAGACCGGACTTTTGGATTCCATCTCTGAGTGATTAATATATCATTTAAATAATCGTTTAGTAGAGACGGCATCCTAGTGAAATATAAATGATTGTTATATTTAAATAAACTAATCAAAACATGTATTTTATTCGTATAGATAGCTTTCAACACTGCTAATGTCCTATTATATTGGGGAGGATTAGTTCATGTTTTTGATGATCACGTATAATATATTGGGGGCAAGAAACGGATGGTTATATTACCATGCCAATTTGCAGGATCATCATTTGTTGGTCCTTCGAGTCAGGGTATAGCGGGCAGGAATTTCCGCTAATTCAACCAGGATTCGTATTTGCAGGTTATTATAGTTAATTTATTACATTGTATCCTTCTCTTACTTATAATTTTAATTTATGTGACATATAATGTAATTAATATCTTTCAGGTATGAGCTATATAGAGTATGGCGTTGCAGGGTCTCAAATCGTTGAAGGAGAATTTAGAGGTTCAGGTATAAATATCTTATTGAATACAAGAACTCATTTCAGTACGTTATGTTTACCTTCTGTGATACTTACAACAATATAAATGTCTCAATCTTGTAGGGCCATCGTTTGTTGGTCCTTCGAGTCAATTTGAATATGTACCCTCTCAGCTCACACCGTCTACTCAATATAGTTCAGGAGATTTGCAATCACAAATATTTGATAGTGTTCGGAAAATGGAGACAACTAAGTTTGATAGACAATTGTTTGGCCTACCCATGATAATACCACAACAACGCCCGGAGATGCCTCGAAGACCCTCTCCCGGAGTAAGGATCACTGAGCCTCCTCCATTAGAGGCGCCTCGCCAGTCAACAAGTGTACGGACTTCAAGAAACTAGGAAACTCAAATAATCGAACCTTCACGAAAGTCGTCAGCTAGGCCGCATCCTCCATGACACATTCCAACACATTCGGAAAAAATCTCCAAGCAAAAGAAAAAGAATATGGCACATGAGGAGAGTCGCAGAAAAATGAGAGATGGGGGAAAAGGAAATGACACAAAGGAGGAGGTGGAGGAGCTGGAGGAGGAGGTCTGGAGGGATTTCTAAAGATATGGAAACTATAAGTTATTGTAAAATTTTTTCTTATTATTTGTAAACACATCTTTGTTCTTTTATGAATCTAATAAAATACCTACATTTTTCCTAAATCCTAATTGATGTCAAGTTGCACGTTATTGAGCTACTGCATGTCAATGGTAAAGAATATTGAGCACACTCTCAATTTCTTTATATTTACTGATATTCCTGATATGTCAACTAACAATTTTCTTAGTATATATCAATAGTACAGAATAAATTCAAAAATAGAGATATATATCATATTTTAAAATAATGTTATCGGGGAGAAGCGAGACGAGGAGGATGTGCAGAAGGAATGGTGACCCATCTTTCCACCTACAAAGATGAGAGCGTGAAGCTCCTAGTGATAGATCGAAAAGCTTGCGATGAAGGAAAATACCGAAAGCCTATCTAATTTATTTTGATTTTTTAGTAATTACTTACAACATTTCCTCAGAGGTCCTCATTTATATGTAATAGGGAAAATAATAATATTTTTCTTATTTATGGTATCGAATATAAAGTAAAATGTGAAATCGATGATTTGTGTAAATTACCCATGTCCAAATCGGCACCTGAGGTGCCGATCAATACACACTTTTTTATTTTTATAATTCAAGCCTATTTAATTAATTTCGATTTTTTTAATAATTATTTAAAAAAATCTCGAGTGAGAAATTAGAAGCATAGCATACATGTTCTTATATGAATAGAGCTGGTAATTCCTTAGCATCACAAGATTGGATAGCAAAGCACATTGACGCTCGGTCTCGAGATAACCCATTTCATATACACTAGATGATTTATTCGGGACAACATATGAGGGAGAGATGACACCTGTTGAGTGTGTGACACATCATGCAGATTCAGACAACACACACCAGTCAGAGGATATGGATGCTAACTTTTCATATGATGGATGTGTTGACTACTACTGTGAGTTTCCAGAGCCGGGCATTGGTTGAGGACCCATTGGATTTATAGTCAGATTTTGAGCCAGTCCCACTCTTTCACATAGAAGATTCTTGGATTCTAGATTTGTTAAGATCCCAAGATATAGAGGTAGAACCCACATCTCAACCATCCTTTGAATCATTTCAGTGTCCATGCTCAGTTAATTCAGTGTCATTTCCTTAGAAGATTGTCTCAGATTCAGATATACAGTTTGATCCATCTCAGCAGAGAGAGCTTAAGGAGAGACTGATTTTTGATTTGAAAGACATAGATAGTCCTGTATTTGAGCATTATGTCCTCCCAGTTGATGAGGTCGATATATTTTTGAAGGACCTTATATTTGACAGCATCGATCCTCTGTTTCCTAATGACTCCCCGAGGATTATCTGCGGGAGGATGCCACGGACCCAGTGTACTCGGTTTCACTTTCTGGGAGTGCATCCGATCTGTCGGATCACGAGACCGAGTCTTCTGATATTTTTGATCATGAGTTTGATGTTTCTCTTCTCGATGACCCTCGCAAGGATGACCCGATCTTTGAGGTATTCGATGATTTCACTGATCTATCTATATTATATGCATCGGATATCAGTCTTTTTAGTGAGTCTCGTGACCTTGATCTTCATTATCTATTCGAGACGGTGATTGACGTGGAGGATTCACTGACAGATCCTTCCTTCTCCACGTTCGACTTCTTCGGCTTTTTCATTTCACTCCATTAAGATCTTGAGCTGACGATTTCTTTTGTGCTACCGGAGCCCGATTTCATCTTCCCATATCTTTACCCGGTAGCAGACACCTGCTTGATTGTTTACCTGGATGTCATCATTTTCTCTGTTGAGTTCGCTGTGGTTCTCTCACTGAGACTGCAACGACAATACGGTATTCGCCTCACAGATACCGTCCTGAACCATGATACGGCATTATCCTAGCTTTTGCGCCCAGCTAGGGACGTAAACTCTAGTGCTTGTTGAGAGGCACCTCAACATTGATCACCTCTGTATAGATCCATATGTCCATATCATTGATTCATTCATTCTTTATGTCTTCCATCTCGTCATCATCTTATGATTTTACTATACTTAGGATACACCTCGTCCTAAGTATAGGGGGGTGCACACACTGAGCTGTGATTTGTTTATTCTCTTTTCTTCTTTTCTTCTTTTCCTTTTCTATCTCTTTTATCTACAGAAAGGTGTCACCCCTTTTTGTCAGTCTTCTATACTTAGGACGTACTTTGTCTTAAGTATAGGGGGGTGCACCCCGAGTTGATTCTATTCTTTGATCCTCTCCACTGTCTCCTCTTCTTGTCTATACTTAGGGATATCTTACCCTAAGTATAGAGGGAGGCAGTCTGAGCACGATCTGTTCATTCGCACCATTGACCCTCCCTGCTTTCTGTACAGTGTGTTATACTTAGGATTATTTGATCCTAAGTATAAGGGGGACGGTCGACTTCTCATTAGTTTATTCATTCATCTCTTATTTATTTATTCTTTAGACTTTTCTATACTCAGTGCGAGTTATGTCTTCTCTTTTCTCTCCGATCTATGAGGACATAGCTCAAGGTAAGTATTGGGGGATCGTATATACTGCGTATATAATGTAGCCATAACTCGTACTTTCGTATTTTTATAATAGCTATGGCTATTACACTTATAAAATTCATTAAAAACCTTAATAAAAAGATGTGATTATTCCTCAAATTCTTTTTATATTTACTGATTAATAAATCAGGTGAAAATATTTCTTGCAAAATGTTTGAAAAATAGTTTGAAAATCTTTGTGAAAAATCTTTTCGGAAAATATTTTGTTACATGTTTTCAACCTTTGTAAATTATTTTGATGGTAAAAATTATTTTCTTTGTGTGAAATAAAAATGTTTGAAAAGTGATTTGCAAAATGGTTTGAAAACTGGTTGCAAAATATTTGAAAAAACTATATATAAGGTTTGGAAAACCTTTATAAAATGATTTTCAAATGTGTGTACGTGTTTGTAAAATACGTTCGTAAAAAATATTTTGGACTAAGTTTTCAAATGGTTTGCAAAACATTTTTCAAATAAATTTGAGGAATATATACATCTCAACTAAAATTCTTTATGTACATATGTATAAAATTGACCACCTACCCTTTGTAAATCCTTAAAACCCACTTCTTGTAAATATAAGATACATCCCTGTGTAAATATTTGTACCTAATTTTTGACCAAAACCTTTTGTTTTCAAAAATTCCAAAAACATTTGCAAAATCAAAAGACAAAAAACATTTGAAAAATATTTTTGAAAACCCATGGGCAACCCCAGACGTGACAATATCAACCAAGTAAAACAACTTGTTGGCTTAGATTGTTTAGGTTCACCAGGAGAAAGATCAAATACTTCAAGATCTCTACCAACAATGCATGAAGGAAGACTATGGACTCAACGAGTCCATTCTAGGGAAGCATATCAACGTCTACTATGACCAAGTCCTGAGGAAGGGCATTCGATCAACAAGGCTTTTGGCGAGAATGAGTCAAGAAAGACGCAACGGATTCCATAGGTTGCTACTGTCTTTCACTTCTCTGAGAATAGTAAAAATGTATGCAATCTTTGAGGGCATGTAAGAGTCGCTAAAGAAAGAGAAGTCAACTTACAGGCAGAGCTAAGATAAAGAAAAAGGGAGAGGTTACTGCTTATCTGGTGAGGTACGAGAGTGGAGAACATCGTATAAGCTAGGAGGTGTGGATACACCTACACGAATTCGAGGGAAGGCTACAAGGGAGAGATCAAAAGGAAACTCATACCAAGGAGGGCGTAAACTCGAGGGACCTCAAGGGTACGGATACTGATCCAAGATTTATTGAGAAAAAAGGCCACTCCGCCAATATAAAGTTTAGGAAACACTAGAAGGTCCCTCCTAATTGGGGAGCTCATCAACGCATGTCAGAAAAGTGAACCCTGAGGATCGATGGATAAATCATGGGTTGGCTAGCGCCTAAGAAGGGGTTGGCAATGACCTTCCTCAGTTGTTAACTCCAAATTGAGCTTAATCAGTTCCCCTGAGCTGGTCGGAATGGGAAGTTACCTCGATGATCCTCTTTCTTTGACGTCACCTGGCTTCCAGATCATTGTATAATGATCTGCTACTCAGAATTCCATTGGTCTGATTGTTTACATCAGATTCCTTGTCTTTGAGGAAGCTCTTTTCTTTCAGTACTTCACAAAACAATATATTTAGGGGTAGTTGCTTATATGTTGAGAGTAAGTTAATGGGATTTTTACACTCATAACCCTCTAATACATTCTTAATTACACGTTGAATCCTCCATAATCCTGAATTACACATAGATCCGTGGATAGTGGCTCTGTTAAACCACAATAACAACAAAGCTTTTTCCCACAATTAAGTAGGGTCGGATACATGGATTCTTCGCCTCCATTCAGATCTATCTTGGGTCAATCCCGGGCTTATATCCATAAAACAAAGATCCCTTCGTATAGTTTCTTTCCAATACTTCTTGGGTCGTCCTCGCCCTCTCTTTACCGGCTCAATATCCCAACGCTCACATCTCCTAACTGGTGCATCAGTCGATCTTCTTTGCAAATGGCCAAACCATCTTAAGCGATTTTCTCGCATCTTATCCTCGATCGGAGCTACACCAACTTTCTTTCTGATTGCATCTTTCCAAATCCGATCTTTACGTGTGTGTCCACACATCCACCATAGCATTTTCATTTCTGCTACAACCATTCTCTGCACATGTCTATGGTTCACAGGCCAACATTCAGATCCATATAGCATAGCATGTCTCACAGCTGCTTTGTAAAACTTTCCTTTAATTTTTAATGGAATTTTCTTATCACAGAGAACAACAGAGGCTCCTCTCCACTTTAGCCACCCTGCATTTATTCTATTAGTAACATCTCCATCAATTTTCCCATCATGTTGCAAAATGGATCCTAGATATCTAAAAGAATCTCTCTTCCGAGTGTTATCATCACCAATCTTCACCTCGATTCCTTCACCATTGCTTCCATCAAAGGAGCACTTCATATATTCTGTCTTAGACCTACTTATACGAAGTCATTTACTCTCCAACTCATGTCTCAAAACCTCAAGCTTCTCATTTACTCCATCTCTAGTCTCGTCAATCAACACAATATCATCAACAAATAACATACACCAAGGTAGCTCATCTTGAATGTGACTTGTCAACTCGTCCATAATCAAAGTAAAAAGAAATGGACTCAATGCTAAACCTTGATGTAAACCAATGTTGATGTTAAAATAGCCAGTCTTCCCAAACGGGATCCTTACACAAGATAAAGTCCTATCATACATGTCCTTTATGAGGTTAATATATGGGATAGATACTTGTCTCTTCTCCAAAACTCTCCATAATATCTCTCGTGGGACAGAATCATAAGCATTCTCCAAATCAATAAAGATCATATGGAGGTTATTCCTTTTAGCTCTATAAATCTCCATTGTTCTCCTTTGTAAATGGATGGCTTCAATAGTTGAGCGACCTGACATGAATCCGAATTGGTTTTCTTTTACGTTAGAAACTTGTGTCAACCTTCTTTCGATCACACGTTCTCAAATTTTCATAGTGTGACTCATCAGCTTGATACCTCTGTAATTAGAACAATTTGGATGTCTCCTTTATTCCTATAAAGAGGCACCACGATACTCCTCATCCAATCTTCAGGCATTTTCTTGCTTTGCCAAATAACATTGAATAGATTCGTGAGCCAAGTCAAATTGCGCTCACCTAAAATGCTTCATACTTCTACATGGATGTCATCCGGTCCTACACCTTTCTCAGGTCTCATAACCTTCAGAGCCTCCTCTACTTCCTTTCTCTGAATCCATCTATAGCTTGCACGATTCAAGTAACTTTCACTACTAGCTAGATCATCCAAAGTGGTCTCTCTATTTCCTTCCCCAATGAAAAGTTTATGGAAGTACTGCTCTCATCTGGTCTCTACATCCTTCTGAGTAACAAGCACGTGACCTTCCTCGTCCTTAATGCATCTCATTTGAGAAAGATCTTTGGTCTTTCTTTCTCTTGCTTTGGCCAGCCTGAATATATCCTTCTGGCCTTCCTTAGAGTCGAGATTTTTATACAAAACTTCATAAGTTTTTGACTTAGCTTTGCTTACAGCCTTCTTCGCTATTTTGTAGTTTGTGATCGTTTCCTCTGTTTTATCCTTAGACGTAGCCTTAAATCATGCTCTTTTAATTTTTAGCCTCTCATGCGTCTCTTCCCTCCACCATCAAGTCTCCTTTTGACCTGGAGCTCCTCCCTTTGACTCGTCTAACATCTCTTTGGCTACCTTTCGGATACAAGATGTTATTGCCTCCCACATCTCATTTGCACTTCCGCTACAATCCCAAGATAAGTCTTCTAAAACAGGGGCGGAACTAGGAATTTTACTAAGGAGAGGCCAACTAAACAAAATAAAGGATGAAGAGAGTAAAGTCAAATTTTTTAACAAAAATGTTACAACGGGATTTGAACCCTGGTTCGTTAGGTGTAGAAAACAGCACATTGCCAATGAGGCATTGAGCATTTAGTGTTACTATTTGCTATTATCGGCTCTATATTTCTAATTTAAGCAGGGGCCATATCAAAATTTAACAACATTATATAAGAGAAATGTAATAATTAAGGAGGGGCCATGGCCCCCCTAAACTATATGCTAGTTCCGCCCCTGTTCTAAAACCTTCTCCCTGAAGCTCGATTGCTTCAGTGGAAGCTTCCGCCATCTAGTTCTAGTGATCTTAGGAACCCTCCTTTTCTTTACCATCCCTTTTATTTGTACATCCAAGACTAACAATCGATGTTGGGTTGTCAAACTCTCTCCTGGGATTACTTTGCAGTCTTTACAACACAACCGATCTCTTCTCCTCAACGCAAAGTAATATATATGTGTTCTAGGTGGCCCACTCTTATAAGTAATTAAATGCCCCTCCCTCTTCTTGAAAAGAGTGTTTGCTATGAAAAGATCATATACCGTTACAAAATCTAGGATGACTTTTCCCTCTTCATTTCTATCCCCAAAATCATGTCCTCCATGAACACTAACATGCCCTAAAGCATCTTTTCCCACATGTCCATTAAGATCTCCACCTATGCAAATCATCTCTCTTTATGGGATTCCTTGTAAAATCTTATCTAAATCCTCCCAAAAAGCTTGTTTAGTCCTTTCATCTAAACCAATTTGTGGTGCATAAACTGAGATTATATTCAGAATTTCTTCTTCAAGCACCAATTTTAGCAAAATAATCTGATCCCTGAATACCTCAACCACACAATCCTTCAAATCCTTATGAATAACCGCTCCAACATCATTTCTACCCTTATCTTTACCTGAATAAAAAAGTTCAAAACATGTCTTTTCAATCTCCCTTGCTTTCTCTCCAACCCATTTAATCTCTTGAAGACATAGTATATGAATCTTCCTTCTTTCCGTCATATCCACTATCTCCATCAATTTTCCAATTAAAGTGCCAATATTCCAACTACCAATCTGCAACTTCCGTTGCAATCTCTTTTGGACTAACTTCTTTACTCGCATGTGTCCATTATGCAAGAACCCTTGTAAATTTTGGACTGCATCCGAGCGATGATGCAACGGAACTAGCTTAATTACCCGCATGCGTTCCTCATGCGAGAACCCTTGCAAATTTTGAACTACATCCATGCTGCGATGTAGCGGCCCTTGCCAATTTTTCATTGCATTCGTGCGATGCAACGCTTCGCAAGTAGAAAACGCCCAACGAAATATGTATGTTTGCTTAAATTCATGTTGAAAAATAAAAATAAATCCATGTAGGGAACGACGTCGCAAGTAGGGCTCCGTTAAACCCATCCAATAAAAATAAAATTGACAATAGAGAAGAAAAGGGCAAAAGCGATGCAAGATGGTGCTTCAAACTATATGGATCTCTGGCAGTGGCGGCAGTGCTCCAATCACTATACGCGGTTGTGGTGTTGCATGTAAAAATGGAGTGGGGGCAGAGGAACAAAGTTGAGAACTAGACCAAGCCACCAAACTGACAGAAATATCAAAAAAACACAGAATCCACAACGAACAGAGACAAGAGCGGCAATCAGATCAAAACCCACCACGAAGGCGGAGGACAAGATGGAGGATAAACTCCATCTGTATGTTATGGTCTGGGGAGAACGACCATCCTCCAGCTGCTTCTCGACAAGATGAGACGTTGCTAGTCCAAGGGAATGCCCTCCTTGTCCTGTATATTCGCCTTCACATTGTCGATGGTGTATGAACTCTCCAACTCAAGGATGACGGTCTACCCACTGAAAGTTTTCACGAAGATTTGCATTCCACCAGCAGACGGAGCAAAAGTTAGAGTGGACTCTTTTTTGATGTTCCTGGCAAAGATCAACCTCTTTTGGTTCGAGGGATACACGATGACATCATGCGATGTTCGAGGGGAAGGGTCACATCAAACATGGTTTGGCAACGAGAATTGGATGGCGATGCTTGGTTGCCACGATCACGAGGGTGGCGAGAATTTGATGGGCAACGAATAGTAGCGCAGAGGATCATGCTGACAAGAGCTCAACCTTGTTCAATTAAGCTTGGTCGAGGCGATCATGTATCACTGAGCTTGAGCACCATTACCACAAGGAGAGGGGTTCGCAACACCAACAAGTGCATTGTACAGGAGGCCTAAATTGTACAAGTTGTTGAAGGTGAAGCTTGGGTAGCGATGATAGCAACAACAACAACGAGGGAGGAGTCGTTGGAGAAGGGATGGTAGAATGAGGCGGTGCCGTCCTGACATTTCATGGGCCCTAAGCAAAAGAGAAGAAAAAGGCCCCTATAAAAAAATAATTTTATTTTTTAATTTGTAAATTTCTTATAAATAAAGTTTTTTAAAATTTTAAAAAGAACTATGTTTGTTTATGATCAACGAGCATCAAACAATAAGTAATGAATTAAAATTATAAAAAATTAATTTCTACAATCGAAATAGACATCCATGGATATAATGCAACTCAAGGAATGTAAATACAAACAAAAGCTATGGGAAATAGCTAGCAAAAAAATGTACGGCATTATTTTTTAAGTTCGGATTTTCTAGAACGTTCAAGTACAGAAGCACATATATCTATTTACTACAATAACAAAAATATATAAAACTTAAGAGTTTCATCTCTTAACGTGTATTTTCCATATCATATGGGCCGAAAAAAATATGGTTAGGGAATAATAATATTCAAACAAGAAGCACTGAACAATTAATTATAATAAAAATAACACATGATTTAAACAGACAATAAAATAATAGTTATGGAAAAAATAATATAGTCATCAGTTTTTTATTTGACAGTGGTAATCAGGCCAAGCTGATAGTTTCTATTAATAGTCCAAGATCCAAACATATATATATGTTAATAAAATAACTTCTCAATCACAACTAGCATTAATCTTGAAACCTAAATTAAATAATAAAGATTTAATTTTACGAAAAACAAAATAAGTTACCTAAAAAGATTATTTGATGGTTATTACAATCCCACCATAAAATATTCTTACCACAAATATAAAACTGATTATAATGACAATAAAAACTTTGAAAAAGGAAACATATGATCTGTGATTGAGAAATGAGAGATGAATTTTTTTGTAAAAAAGATAACAACAATTCAAGTGGTTAACGCCACATTCCCAATCCCTTACAATGTATAATAACTTTGAATTTTATAATTTCTTAGAAAAAAAGAGATGATTTACAATTACACAAATATGGTGAGTAGATGTGTGAATCCAAAAAATAACTGTGATTTGTGAATCTAAGGGAAAAATTACAATGCACAAATATAAAAAATATAATTAATTGAGGCCGTGATTTGCGGGTGAACTAGTCATAAATTGAAAGCAAGAGAAATTACAGCAGTGGCGGAAATCGTAAATCACAAGAGGAGGAGGTCATATTTGTCTCCAAAGGACACGTTTAAGTTCAATGTGGGGTCTTAACTTTTAAAATATTAATGTGACATTGGGAAACCCAATGGCTTTTTAGGCATTTAGGAATATGAAGAGTCAAATGACACATGCAAATGTAAAGAATTAATGGACCTGTGTAGCCATTTAGACATTGGATTGGTATTTGATAGGGATGAAAAGAGATATGGATATACCCGAATATCCTCTTACAGTATTCGAAAAAAATACCGGATATGAATATATGTATCCAAATATTAATGGAATATGGATCGGATATAGATATGGATTGCAAAATTTTTCGGATATGGATGCAGATATGGTAATGGCTTGAATATCCGGATCCGGATCCCGATATCAGAATAAAATATTTAATATTATTTTATATATTAGTTAATATAATTCAAGACACAACCTCATGTTATTATATTAATATTATATATTATATGATGCATTATATCATTCATATTAATAAACAAATAAACTTCCGTTTATTTGGGGATGGGCACGAACAAAAGTCACGAAACTATATTCCCCCTTTTGTTTCTGGTTAAGAACGCATGTCACCTTGACGATCCCTTTTGTCAAGATGCAACTTATTTATATTTCATTATTAGTTTTTAAAATCATTGTAAACTTTGATTAAATACCAATTCGTATTCGTGCGTGATCATTAATAGACCCGTATTTGGATCCATGTTTATTGGATCCATATTTGGACCCACTCTTTCATTGGTTCATATTTAGATTAGCTCTTTATTTAATCTGTATTCAAGTTCGCTCTTTATTCGATCCATATTCAGATTCGATAAATATCTGATTCGTATCCATATTTTTAAGGATACGATTTCCTTAATGCATATCCGAATCATATCTGCAAATATAGCTATAGAAATAGGCATATCTGATCCGTATTCGATACGTTTTCATCTGAAATAAAAATAATAAAAACTAACTATATGTAGCCAATTTAGAGATCCGATCTGTATTCGATACGTTTTCATCTCTAGTATTTGAAATAAAAATAATAAAAACTAACTATATGTAGTCAATTTAGAGATGGGCCCTCAAAATTACGGGGTCCTAGGCCATTGCACCCTGGTACAAGGCTCAGGGACGCCCTGGAATGAGGAAGATGGAAGTAGGAGAAAATAGGAGGGTGTCATTTGCAAACATGATGAAATAAAAAAGGATAATCAGCCAACATAACACAGAGTCTGAATGTGGAAGAAATTTGACAGAAAAATAACACTGGATTGTACCACGTAGTAGTTAACTATTCAGTGTGTTACGTGTAATTCCTAATTATGGAGGGTTCAACATTTAACAAAGAAAGTACAAAGCATTATGTGTAAAGATCCCAATGTAACTTTACTATTATTAGTTGTTGCCCTGGAGATAACTACGCTAAATTGGAACATAAACCACCGAATGAAAAGTTCTGTCTCAGTTAATATCATTTGTAATTTGTTAAACTTATGCCATATCATCGAACATGACAAAATTTGAAAACAAATCACAGTCATGGTTACAATAAGCCCCTGCTCTGAGGAATAGACCACGAGTCATAGCAAAACAAACCAATATAAGTTCCTTTGAATTTCAGAGTGCACACTTCTAGTACCCACGCACATTAATTACAAGAACAAAGACAAAAATTTCCACATCACAAACTAATCAGATATACAACAGCAACACATCAACCAATGTCGCACATAAACACGAATACACCTATGCTAAAAAAAACAAATCTAATCCCCTCATTCTTTAATTTTAAAAACACAATATATGTACCATATAACCCACTTTCTAGAATTTTAACTTACAGATACCTAAGATAAGCTTAAATATGTATAATTTATCTGATTTCTATATTTACAAATACACATATACCTATGTATAACAGAAACTACTAGCTATAATAATTCAAATACTGAATTTATAATTTTGCTCTTCTCCACAAGGAAAACAGAGGATCCAAGAAACTGAGGAAGGCGAAAGGAACCCTGGAGGCGAAGAGATTGCAGACGCAAAAGGGAGGAAGGATATAGATACAAATGAGATGGGCAGAAGGGAATCCTAGATGAGGGAACTTATGTAGATATGAATGTTGAATCATATATGATTGGCAGGAAAATGAGAAACAGAATATAGGACTGACTATAAGAGAGGGAAAAGATGCTAATAAGAATACAACAATGATAAACGGTTGGCGGAAAAATGAATAGCATCATACAATGACTACAAGAGAGAGGGGAATGATGAGTATGTCTGAGTAAAACGAGACGCGGGACAAAACGTTAACTCTAGAGGGGGAAAGAGCAGAATAGCAGCCACTGAGCTCCTAAAGGTGGAGTTATGAGCAGTATAGTAGCTATTATATTATAAATGTAAATATAGAGAGAGGAGAAGAGGAGTACCACTTAGTGTTCTTGATGGTCCTCACCTTCTTCACCCACACCATCTTCTCCAGCTTCATTCAGCATCTCCATGAGCATTGCAACCTGACTCTCCAGCACAGCCTTTTCCCTCTCTGCTGCTGCCCCTCTTACGCCTCTCTTCTAAAAGCTGCTCCTGCAGCCTCTCCACGCACTTTGCATCCTCCTCCAATTGCTCATTCAGCCCATCAATCTCCCGATCCTTCATAAGCAACAAAGTCCCAATAAATTAGACATCTTTGAATATGGGTCATCACATATCCAGTGGAATTGCTTCGATATAAAAAAGCACTCACCTTCCGGTTCATTTCTCGCACGGCGATGCGCCGCATACTCTCCACAACATCGACGTTCACAAGCTTTCTTTTCTTCCCCACTAACCAACCTCTTGGATAGGAGAGCAACTCATCAAAGTCTGGAGGAGGGAGGAGTTCCTCAGCAGAGTGGCGACGGACGGTCGCCGACGGATCAAGAGGCTCGAAGAGGGCCTTACGGCGTTCGGAGAGGGATGCAAGGTCAAGCATGGGTGAGTCATTAATGGATCCAGGACTGTTCTGATTGTTTGAGTCAGTGCTGGTAGTGGTGTTGACAACAGCAGATGGCTTCAGACTTTCTGTTTCCATAGTCTTTGGCAAGCTCTGGCCTCTTGCTACAATGAAGAAAGAAGCACATATTGAAAACATGGTACTTTGCACTATATGCAACAAGAACAAGCCCAGAATAAATTGTATCCTCATACTTCAATAAAACACTGCCTTCTAAAGGTTGAATCACAAAAAGAAGACGAAGCAGTCTTTATTTAAAATCGTGTTTTGCAAATGCACCAGAACTGCACAAGTAGCACCCTAAAAACAAGTAGGGATTTGTACACCCATAACCCTGAGTAATTTCGCAATAACATTCATAACCCTGCATAATCGCGAATTACATGAGAAACCCTGAGTAATTGTTAACTCTTACGTGATATAACCCTGCGTCATTTTTCGTTTGGAATGTCCGTTATGTTTGACGGGTTCCGTTAAAAAATTATAATATTACCCTTACTATCCATTCTTATTTGAAAAACATGCCATCAAAACTCTCCTCCCCCCTGCAGACTGTGCATCTAACGCCCCGCCGCCGAGCTCACCCCTTCGGACCCTTCGAGCTCTGAGCAAGTCCACTCCCCTGCGCCGCCGAGCTCCATCCCCTTCGAACCTCATCCTCCTGGGAGAGAAGCTCGCTCCATGCTGGAAACTCCCGCGGCAACCAACCTGCACCGCACCTGCATTCCCCCCGCCCCTTGCGACTGACCTGTGAAGCTCGCCGCTCCTAACGCGACCCCCCCTCCGTCCTTCCCGAACGTGCCCCCCCCAGCTGCCCTGCCCCCTCGGGCCCCTGCGACCGACCCACCGCCTACCCGCCCTGCAACCGACCCACCCCTCGTGACCGACCGACCCCCCCCCCCGCCCCCCGGCGACCGACCCAGCTCCCCACTGTGACCTCGCGACCGACCTTCGCGGTGGTGGAGGAACCGGGTCGGAAAAAAGGGGGATTCTAGTTGTAAGATATCTAATGAAACCGTAGCTGGAATTGAGATCTCATTGCTCTTTATCAGAATATTGTAATGGAATTATAAATCTATTTCTTCGACTCTTCCCCAATAAATCAGAATTTTCTTGGGGAAGAGAGGGATATATGAAATTCCACTGGCCCTTAGATATGATTTGATCAGATCTTGAATAATCAAAAACCCCACTCTTTTTCTATTTTATTTTGTTTGACTTGCCCCCCGCCGCGATCAAACGAGAATGGAATGGATAATTGATTATATCAAAATTAGAGGACAACAATAATTCTAGTTCATCATGGGTAGAGACACTATTGCCGATATAATAACCTCGATAAGAAATGCTGATATGGATAAAAAGGAAACGGTCAAATTAAAGTGCTACAGTTATCCACCGCCTTAATCCACTTGGCTACATCCGCCCTTTAGACCAAATCATAGTCATAATTAAGTTGATTAAGTTAAAGAATCTTTTTTGTACACCTTTCCATCATCCTAGTCGCCCTGCTCCTGTCCTTTTTCTACTTTTCCCTACGGTTTGATGACCACCTACTAATATCGGGAAGTTGGGAAAACCCAAGTTTCCACTCCATTTTCAAGGCTACCATCCTCACCTCCCCCATACGCAGCTCCCCCCTACGACCTCGCGATCGACCCAGCTCCCCCCTCGACCTCCGACTCCCCCCTGCGACATCGCGACCGAACGTCACCCCCCCCCCCCCCCCCGCGACCGGCTGCCCCGCCCCCTCAGGCCCATGCGACCGACCCACCGCCCACCCGCCCTGCGACCGACCGCCCCGCCCCCCCAGGCCCCTGCGACCGACATTGCCCCCCTCCCCTCCCCCGCGACCAACACAGCTCCCCCCTGCGACCTCGCGACCGAACGTCTCCTCTCGGGTCCTTGCGATGGACCGCCCCTGCAACCGACCCAGCCCTCCCCCCGCCTCCCCCTAGGGCCCCTGCGACCAATGTGAAGCCCCCCGCGCGATCCGTCGACATACCTGCAATACCCACCTAGTCATGTTGGTTCCCTCCTCTGCATCTGCCCGCCACGGCCCTCCACCATCCCCGAGCTGCCATGATGGATGCAGGACTTGGCTCGAGAGAGACATGATACTTATTTTTTTTAAGATTTAATTTCAACCGTTAGATCGTTTGTTGGTTAGATTAACTCAATCATCTGGTTGAGTTAACATCTCAAAGTAACGGAAGGTTATAGGTGTAAGACGGCACACTTATTCAGGTTCCTGAATGTAATTCGTGATTATGCAGGGTTATGAATGTTATTGCAAAATTACTAGGGTTATGGGTGTAAAAATCCCAAACAAGTACCAAAATTATCCATTGCTGCAAGCTTCCTATGATTTCTCCTCTCATGTGGCTTCCTTTTTTAGTACACATGGCATCAGACTATTCCTTGGCCTCTTTTATTAAAAGAGTCTTAAGAAACGCAAGGAAACGATTTCCCTTTACTAATCTTCAAAAGTTTTTTATTCTAAAATAGGTGGAGGGGTCACTGATCACTAATCATAGTAAGCCAATATTGATATTAACTTTTTTTATCAGATTAGCAACAAAATTCTATATGACAAGATTACCATGTTAAGCATTGTTAGGTGTTTTAATTGGAGATCTTTTATACTGGTGTCATCCTTCATGGATTGATTGTTTCTTTTCAGAAATAAAAGAGTTTGTCCTCCTAAAGTGACTCAAGACCAGCAACAATAATCCAGATCAACAAACCCAACAACCATGCATAAATTCTATGCCTACATTCTTGATATATGTACTAAAGTAGAGAAAAAAATTAGACTCACAAAAGCTTGAGTTTTACCTAAAAGGCTGAGAATATTATACCAAGCAACTACATCACAAACTCAACCTAACACCTATAACAGCTTATTGAGGAGCTGTTTCTGAAGGACAAAATAAAGAAAGAATAATGTCAAGTAAGAATTTGCCTCAAACAATCAGTTGAGTAGTGGTGAGGGTCAGGGCTCATATATTGACTTACCTAATATCTTTTTTGGGGGAAAAATGATTCCATGTCAAAGCTCTGATGTGGTCAATAGATAATTTTTTCTTCTACACATGTAAAAAGGTAACGTCAAGGTGCAAAAAATTCATAGCATTCTCGCATATATAATCCATATATTTTTTTGTGCTTGATAGAAATACGGCATAATAATATCACATATTCACAGGTGATAGTCATGGCCTTAAATGTCGGCGAAATTCGACCGAAATTCGGTCGAATTTCGGTTTCGGTCGATACCCGATATCGATACATACTGATATATCTTTTTCCAGGATATCGACACATATCGGCCGAAATATGACCGAAATTCGGTCATGTCGACACCTTTCGGCCGAAATGACCGAAACTTGGACTATACCGATCGAGGATGATCGATAATGATCGGTGGGTCTCTACCGATCATTACCGGTAATGATCGAGGATGATCGATAATGATCGGTGGGCCTCTACCGATCATTACCGGTAATGATCGAGGATGATCGATAATGATCGGTGGCGCCTCTACCGATCATTGGCTGTACTGATCGAGAATGATCGAGAATGATCGGGTTGCCTCTACCGAACATTACCGATAATGATTGATAATGATCGACGTTGATCGATGATGATCGGGAATGATCAGGGAGCCTCCACCGATCACTACAGGAAATGATCGGGGATGCTCGGGAATGAACGGTAACGATCGAGGATGATCGGAAATGATCGGTGGGCCTCTACCGATCATTACCTGTAATGATCGAGGATGATCGATAATGATCTGTGGGGCCTCTACCGATCATTACCGGTAGTGATCGAGGATGATTGATAATGATCAATGAGGCCACAACGATCATTACCGGTAATGATCGAGAATGATTGGTGTGCATCTCACCGAAATTCCAGCCAGTCTCCGAAATGGTGATCGAAATCGATATTTAAGGCCTTCATCATGAAAACAACTTATTATTATAATAAAAATGTGTATTTCTATCTCATTTAATGATTGACCAACATCAGAAATCCTAATTTCGTAAAAAAATTGAGATTTCAAGTCATTTCCAGAATTTCCGGCCATTTCACCGAAATTCCACCGAAATTCCACCGAAATTCCTTTTCCGGGGTTACCGAAACGAAACCGAAATCCGACATTTGAGGCCTTGGTGATAGTGAAATTGAATAACCCATGGTTCATGCAATCTAGAATGATGACAAGTTGAAATGTGCATTCCAATAGATAAAATAATAATAATGATGATGATGATATTACTTATGACAAATTGCTCAAGAGAATCTCTCAAATTTGTATCTTCATGAAATAACGTATTAATTTTGCATTCCAAAAGTAACCAGACACAAGCATAGATCTATGGAAGTGACTAACCAAGTAGAAGCACAGATCAACAAAAGATGTTTTTTAGGAGTAAATGAAGATATCTAGAGAATTAAAGGTGACCCTAAAACATTAAAATGGCTAACATATCTCGATGTGAGAACTATCGGTCTTATTATGAATTAAACACATATTCACTGCAAATACATATCAATGTTTTCTCCACGTAGTCTCAATAATTATATACCCGCAAAACACTCGCAAAAGCTCATTTCCCTGTAAAATGCACATCCCAAACCCTACATGAGCTGCACATTAGGGATACAAGACAGCACTGATATCTGCAGCCAATCTTCAGTTAATGTATCCGTTTTGTAGAAATTTGGACATTCATATATGTCAGCTAATGTATCCATTTTGTAGAAATTTGGACATTCATATATGTATATGTTTCCAATATACGTGTATTATTTTTTATATTCTAAAATATCCATAAAATCCAATTTAAATGTAAGCTTAGTTCTAGATACACTGATAGGTATATGCAGCAACAGTAAGCCATATTCATAAATACGACTATTGATGAATCGATGATTAATATACATTGTATATATTCATACAAAACACGCATCTAAATATGGCAAAACACTTTTCACTCTATTAGACGTTTTATAAAATGGGGCATTTCAAAGAGCACCGCAAAAACCAAACACAACCACCCCTCCAACGGGTTTGAAATCTGCGGAAAGAGAGGAATTTGACCTCTAAATATCGACTTATAATCCAATTATACTTTGGAGTGGACGGCATGTCTCACATATATTCACCATTCAATTCCTGAATCTCCCAAAATCTCCACGTACAGCAGCTTGCAAATAATTCACATATAAGAGAACTAAAACCCTAACCCTAATACAATTTCCAAATTAAACATCTAAAACCTCAGATTTCACCGAAAAGATCGGGCCTTTTCGTTACAGAATCAAAAGCCCACCTCGGAAAACACGAAAAAGTTCGCGTCTTTGCGAGTACCTTGAGATCTCCTGCGGCTGTTCCAGAAAACCCGAGGCTGCGAGTCCGATGAGAACGAGAAGCCGTCAAGCAACGCCCTTTCTCCTCGACCATTCACCGCGCCGCCGCCGCCCGTCCAGCTCCTCTTCCTCGGCCTCCGCATCGCCATGACGCCGACCTCCACGCCGTCCATGGGATCTGGATGAAGTGGAGAAGGTGTGCCGAGCGGGGGGATGGGTATATAGAAAAGCGGTGGAGTGGAAGCGAAGGAGACGAAAGAGGACCACCTCTTTGTTTCCCATTTCATTTGTGGAGATTTAAATGTGGATATTTGGGGATTTGGAGCTCAACCTCATGTTCGGTTGTTTGGGCATTTGGCCATCGCCAGAAGGAAGGTGTTGAATTTTGGGGTTTGTTGGCACATGGGCTCTTTTTTCCATCCCCATCGTAGATTAATTGGGATAAGAAAAAAATGTTGTTTTTTTTACTCTACCCATTATACAGATTTTAGATATTCATGTATATTTGTCTTTTAGAATTCTCATCCATTTTAATGAAGATACAAATATCCTCATTTTAAGTTTGATGAAAAAGGATATTTTTATAAATTCTCTAAACTATACACTCAATTTCAGTGGCATACCTAATGTTTTAAAAGTAACAATATGGTACCTTATTTATTGTTTCGGTAACAATGTGGTATCTTGTTAACAGGTAGGTAACAGACATTATCTTCCCCAAAATCCCACTAGATGCTTAGAGGCTCTGGTGGAGCGACGACTCACCTTCCCCTTCTCCAAAATCCCACTTGATGCTCCCCCTCCATGGAGCGGAGGCCCCCATCTTCCCTGGACAACTCCGCATTCGGTGATGGAAACCATACTCTTCCTACCCAGATTCTCTCCATCATCCCGAGGAGGCATGCGATCCCTGCAGATGCCACCAATTTCGACTCTAATACCTCGTCCTTTGGTGGCAAGAACTAACCCAACCTGCCGAGGAGGCATGTCATGTCACCGTCATTCAAGGATGACCTATAGCACTACGAAGATGTTGTCACCCTCATCCACTTCTTCTTTAACCAGTCTAAGGGCTCGTCGGTAGGAGAATAAACAGGAATAAGGATGGAGAATAAGGGGAATAAGGGTCCATTCTCCATTCGGCTGGAGGATAGGAATAAGGAGAATAAAGTGAAATAAAGGTAGGTAAGATGAGATAAAGATAGGAATAAGAGTGAAATAAGATGGAATAATGGGGAATAATCGTACCACTGAGAACCGTGTTGGGAGGAGAATTGACCCCTTATTCCAGGGCCTATTCTCCTACCAAACAGGCCCTAAGGGTCACATACATGTTTTCTACAAAAAGGGGTTGACCTTCCTGAACTCAGGAAGGACCAAGTCCTATTTGAAAGAAATCCTATATATAGGGAATTTATCCAGAGAGTCCTGTGCCCATTTGGTTGTAGTGAGCACCCGATTATAGCCGCCCACCTACAAGATTCGATCCCCAAAAAATAGAAACTAATTTTTGTAGGAAATAAAACAAAATCAAAAATTAAATCTTTTCTAAAAATAGCTTTACATTTATGGAAAGTGCAAGGTACACGTATATGATTCCTAAAACTATCATTTCATCCCAACGCAAGGCACTTGTTTCGTTCCAACGCAAGAAGAGGGGTATGTAATTTCATTTTCATGATTTGATCACTTATTTCTATCATAATTTCATTGTTTTAATGATATTTTTGTTCTATTAGCAGTGTTTATTTTGGGATCAAAACGAGTTCGATGATGAGTTTGGTAATATTTATTTTATGAAACTTCGTATTTTTTATCGTAAGCAATATTTTTTTCGAGAAGTATTATTGAAATATGAGAAAGTAATGTTCATAATATCAATTTTTAGCGTTTTGATACATGATCTGTAGTCATATTTGATTTTTTTATTGAATGCATTTTGATTCCATATAATAAAAAGTTACAGTAAACACGGTTGTTATTTTTCATGCGTTATTTGAAAAATATACTAAGTTACTGATGCATTTACTTAATTTACTTATAAGATATTTTATGTTACTATTGCTAACATAATTTTTACTTTTAATGCGTTACTTTGAAGATATACTGAGTTACTGATGTATTTACTTAATTTACTTATAAGATATTTTATGTTACGAATGCTAACAGAATTGTTACTTCCTTGTGTTACTTTGAAGATATAATAACTTACTGCTCTTATAGTCATTATTACAGATAAAAATTCTACAAGTTGCCTGAGTAATTTAAATATTTACTTGTCCTTTGCAATTAGTTAGTGATATAGAATTAAAAGTTACTGATCCTTTTCGCAAAATAAATCTATTTACTTTCGAAATAGTGAATTCTTACTGATATGAATTCTGAAGTTTATCTTACTGCTCAATTCAGTAAGTTACTTAAGTAGCTCATCAAATTACCTATGCTTCGCTTTGAGTTACCGTTATAAATACAATTTTTACTTTTCATGTATATATATATATATGTATGTCTTACATTGTTACTGATGCATTTTCACAAATGCTACTGATAATTTATTATTTCAGGTATACCAGATGTCCGAACATTTCTTATTTTTCACAGAAGAAAAAAAATAAGAAGCGTTGATGATCGTTGCATACTTATTGATTAAAGAGGCGAGAATAACATATCTGACAATAATATTAAGAATATATCATTCTGTAACTAATAAAGAGTTAATTAACAAATGTAATTACCAAAAAATAATTGATATTTAACTATAATTTCAGTAACTAATCACAATGAGTCAATAATATGGACATGCATATTCAATAATTATGCATATAACTTCAATAATATTCCAACTCAATTGCCTAGTAATTATTCAGAAGTACTAAGTTACTATATCTTCAGCAACAATCAGAATAGGTTCAGTAACATGGACATTGTAATCAGTAAATATTGTATGGACACTAGTACTTACAAAATCAGTAATTGATATATGGATAGCAGTAACTATAACTTCAATAACAATTACAATGAGTTCCGTAATATGTATATTTATAATTAGTAGTTGCTATATGAACAAGTATAACTTCAATAACTGATCATTGTATAACTATAATTTCAGTAACTAATCACATTGAGCCAGTAATATGGACATGAATATTCAGTAATTGTTTATATTAACGTAATTATTTTATCTATTCAATTGTCTAGTACATATACAAAAGTACTAAATAACTAGAACTTTAGTAACAATCATAATGCGTTCAGTAATATGCATACTTGTAATCGGTAATTATTGTATGGACATTAGTAATTGATGTAACCAATAATTATAATCAGTAATTTACCTTTTCTAATTTATACGTGGAATGATCATTCCATAAATAGACTGTATGCTGGCAATAATTTAAATGTGTATTTTTTATCTTGCTAAAACCGACCACTTATTTTTAAGGAAATGATTTAACTTGAATTCTTATTATGTTAATAATGAAAGCACATTGTTAATACCAAAACCGTCGCCTACCAAATAGAACCAACACATACACGTGGCGACTCCACGTTTGGTGCTCACCACAACTCAAACGGGCACATGACTCACTAGATAAGTCCCTCTCTCTCTCTATATATATATAGGGGAAAATGGGGCTACCCCCTAGGGGGAGCTAACTTGACTCTCCTTGCTTCATTTTCATATATTTTATTATTTTTTAAAAAAAATCTTCCATGAATATTCATCATTATATCCCAACATTATGCCATTCAAATTTCGTATGAAATAGAGACTCCTACGACCTCCATCCAGACAGTCATTTTTAACGGTCTCAGAATTTTTTTAAAAATGACTGTTTGGATGGAGACCGTACGAGTCTTTGTTTCGCACGAAATATGAATGATATAATATAGGGTTATATTTAGGAAAATTCACGGAAGCATTTTTCAAAAAAAATAAAAAATTTGGGAAAATAATGCCGGGGGGGCTAAGTTAACTCCCCCTAAAGGGCGTACACATTTTACCCTATATATATATATACACACATACAGAGGAGTAATCCTATGAGAGCAAAAAATTGTGAGAGCATGAGAGGGATGATTCTGGACCACATGATTCTGTTTTCTCTCTCATGTTCTTCTCTCTCCTTGGTGAATCATGTGGTCCAGAATCATCCCTCTCATGCTCTCACAACTTTTTGCTCTCATAGGATCACTCCTCATACATACATATGTATATATATGGTTAAATGGGGCTGCCCCCTGGGGGGAGCTAAATTGGCTCCCCCCGCCCCATTTAACCCTATATATATAGGGATTTCGTCCGTTTTTTTTTTTAAATTTCTTTCATGAATATTCATCACTATATCCCTATATTATGCTATTAAAATTTCGTGCGAAACAGAGACTCGTACGGCCTCCATCCATACAGTCATTTTTTCAACGATAACAGAATTGCTAAAAACGACCCTTCTGGATGGAGGCCGTAACAGTCTCTGTTTCGCGTGAAATTTGAATGACATAATATATGGATATATTGATGAAAATCCACGGAAGAAATTTCAAAAAAAAAATAAAAAAAAAGAGGACGAAATGACGTTGGGGGAGCCAAGTTAGCTCCCCCCATAGGGGCAGCCCCATTTTACCCACGTGTGTGAGTGCGTGTGCGTGTGCGTGTGGTGCGCGTGCGCGTGCGCGTGTGCGTTTGTGCGTGTGTGTGTGACACCTATTTCACTATTGCCAACATCCACAAGTTGAATTGTCATCGGCCTCTATCTACGTAAAAAAGAAGTGGTTGGCTATGCAATTATATATGGGACATTTTTACCAATACTTGTATTGTATTCTAATCACATGACTATTTTATCAAAGAATTTACCTCGTAGATGTTAGCAACATGAGCACGAGTATAAATACATGTATTTCGTAAGAGTCATCGTATAATTATTAAACATTAAGGGTCCAATAGTTATTGGAGAAGTTTGAAAGGCGCATGTGTAGAATTCCTATGTACAAATAAGGGTAAATAAAGAAAAAAAGACTCAACTTTACAGCGTTTCTCAATTTACGTACTCATCTTTAGGTTAACATTAAAGATCCTAATGATGTTAGAGGACCATGCATATTTTATTCTCGGTTAACTTTTATAATCTCATGATGTTTTAGAGTATTTTTTGCACTTTTCTCAACTCCAACCTCCCATGAACGGACGCTCATCCATAGGGATGCAAACAAATAGAGATATTCATTTTATACATATTTTAACATTCATGTTCTTTCTAAAATGGATACGGATATGGATATCACTTTGATATCCACAAACATCAGTATGTGTACATGCATGTATTCCATTTTCATATATAAGACAATTTATTTTTAACCTTATTTAACATAATGTATATATTCTTTTACCATATTTGGTATAAATATTATGATATAAGCACATTTATGATATTAATACCATGTGTATTCTATCTAATACATGTATGTTTAAGCTAATATAGGGTAATTCTAATATTACTCGTATGCCATCAATATATGTTTTACATATATATATATATATTAATTTTAAGGATATAGTCATATATTTTTAATATCCGCCAATATTTGTATCCATGTATTTAAAAATAGATAAGAATACGGTAGCACATGCATGCGTATTCGTATCTGTCAAGTTTGCTTCCCTAGCCCTCCCCCTTTTCCTCAATATTCCATGCCCTTCCCCCTTAGACTTGGGAAGAGAGGTATCGCTTCGTGATCCCTATCCACTTCCCCAACCTCTCAGTTTTTGTCGCTCTCCTCGAGAATGTAGAGGATGAGTTCGACTTCCAGCCCCATTACGCCCTCTTTCTCCCGTGCAATGCGGACTTCTTCACCTTCATCATCGTCGCTCTCTGCTGAGATAAGCACCACTATAGCGCCTTTGTAATCTAATCAGGGTCACTGTGCATCATATTTAGGTCACTTATTCGGTCTACAAGTTGATCGAAAATGTAGCATAACAATCTGTCATGAAAATGGATCGTAATGTAGGGGAGCAGTAGTACAATTTTCGAGCAAATGGTAGTTCTAGAAGAAGGGGAAAGAGCGTGTGAGTTTGGAATGGAGAAAAGTGCAAAAATAGCCTAAAACATGCGGGGTATAGTCATCAATCTATAACAAATATTTCATGGTCCTCTAGTGTTGTCAAAGCCTTTATCGTTAATCTAAACTCGAATTCCCATGATTGTTACGATGTAAAGATATGTCCCTAAATTAAGAAGCAAGGTAAACTTGAGTCCCCTATTTTTTGCAATTTACCCTATAAACAAGTGCACATATATTGATGTATAGGATTCTATTTGTAAGTCGTCTGATGGTAAAAGGAATGTGAGATAGAAGGGATTTATCCCTCGTTTTTGTTCATTTGGAAGGATAGGATTATGAGAAATAAGGAGATAAGCGGTAGTTATTTGTTATTTCTCAGAGAAGGGAAAAGAGATAGAAGTAAGTTATGTTAGGTGTTGTTATTTAATTGAAAAATATATTTCTATGTATTGTTTGGAATTAGGAAAGTAGTTTGCAGTGATCCTCCGATGTAAACAAACATGGTGCTTAAACGAAAATTGCAACAAAATATTCAAAATCACATGCTTGTACATTTTCATATTAGAGTTGACACCAAATGCATCTTTAACTATTAAAATATTACATGCTTATTTACAACTGGTTTATTCTTCAGCGCATGCTACAAAAAATTTGCAAATCATATGCAAACCCATATGCACAACCAAATGTAGAAAATCATATAAATACATAAATTCATATGCCAACGAAATCGATACGCAAATGAATGATATTTGAGCAAAACCACATACTACATTATCACACTTACCAAAGAAGTTGATATTACAAATATACAACAAATAAAATTCAAACTGAACATAACTACTGCTACAAGTGATACAGCAAAAATCAATACTGCAACTGATGTAACAGGTTTATGCAAGAAGACAGTACAAATTGATATAGCAAACTAATAAAGCAGAACTGGGGGGGGGGGGGGGGGGGGCGCTCAAAGATAGTCTGATATGTGCAACTGATATAACAGCAATCGATATGGTAATATATAAACTGGTATACCAAACAACCATGTGCAAACCCAAATGCACAAACATGTGCAACAAAATCGTATTACAGTTAATACAACTATATATAAAGAAAAACCATGTAATACAGGAAGATGAGTTTCATAAAACCATGTAATACAGGAAGATGAGTTTCATAGATAGTTCCTACATATGTAACAGGATCTCATTGATCACAAGATACATGTACCAGTATACCATATGCAAAATAAGGATTTAACATTGAACCATAAACAGATGTTGCAATGAACCATAGGAAACAGTTGATATATCAACTGCTTTGTGTAACAAAATTAATATGCAAACTGATATAACAACATATATAATAGGAACAGCTATAACAACTGATATAGCAAAGACTGATATAGCACAAAATCACAATGCAAAGCTAATATAACAATAGATATAATATAAACTAATATAACAACCGCTGCAATGAATATAGCAAAATTATATACTGCAACCTGATGCCTCAGTTGCGGTACGCAAAATGCAATAATACAAACTGATAGCAAACTGATAAGGCACAAAACAGTAGCAAAAAACCCATATGGCAACAGATATGTATGCAAACTGACATAACAACTGATATATGCAAGAGATGATACATGCAGTACTTATATATGAAGTACCACATGTAAAACCATATGCAAAAACTGATATAATACATAAACAGATCTAGTAACAGTAACAGATGTTAAACTGATGTATAATAACTGTGTTATGATAAGAACAAGAAAGCATATGCTCATCATAACTTGAACCAGAAACTCAAAAAGATTAAACTCAAATGCTAATATAGACGTGTAGCAGGAACTCAAATAGCAAATATTCTTGTTATGGCAAGAGAAAGAAAGCAGATACCCATTACTAAACTTGAGAGAAATTCAAATAGCATAAACTTAAGCCTTAACTCAAACAGTACAAATTCAAAAACTATTATACTAACACATGTAGCAAGAAATCAAATAGCACTATGATAAGACAGAAGAAAGCATATGCTTATACTAAACTTGTAGCAGAAACTTAAATAGCATAAGCTTTAATAATATAAATTCGACTACTAATACAGGAACACTTGCATTAGAAACTCTAGTATAAACTCAAAAGTAGATACCCATGCCAACTTCCAGATGTATAGTGGGTATTATAGCAAGAGGAAGAAAATATCAGACCTCAGCATCGATGGAACTCATAATGAGAAATATATATGACAACAAGCCATATGAAACCACTCAAGCTCATCCTTCATCACATTTGAACCACATCTTCTCTCTCTTTATATGGAGTTCACTAAGATCAGATGGTGGCAATGTGAGGCAATGAGGGTGAAGGAGTTCGGCTATGGAGGTGAGGCGTTAGAGGGAAGACCATCATGTGGTGGGAGAAAGAGGTGAGGGCGTCATTGAAGGAATGTGACTGTGCGGGTGAGATTGGGGGCAAAAGAGAGAAAAATGTGGTCATTAGCACCTAGCAGGAGCATCATCCCTTCTCAAGGAAATAGGTAGCCAATCCATACCCTCGATCTAACTTCCTCTGCGAGTCATGAGGTACACATCTCGAGATTTCATTGTAGCAGGATAAGGGCCTTATCCCGCCCGCTATCCCGCCACTGAACACTCCCTTATAATATCAAACAGATGAGTCTTATCAATGAATTCCCCTTTCAAAACTGCAATCTAGTACATCTATGCACTCTACTTCCTCAATGGTGCTCAATTTGCCAATACTTACTAGTCCAAATCTATCAAATATCAGTATCCATGTTGTGAATATCTCCTTTGAGATTACGGTTGAGACATTTTGAAAACCATCCACCAAAAAATGGCAGATAGCCACAATTTTCTGATTCCATTAGAGATTGTGAAAGCACAATCCCCTATTACTGTTACCATCATCATCTCAGTTCTAGCAAAAATAGCAAACAGTTTAAAAATGACCAGTACATACAGCTGGAGAACTTGGAATAGTACCACAAGGGCCAAACTGTGGCGGAGGCCGAGAGCATGTGCATCACAAATGACAGGAAGGAGTGCCAGCACCTGTGCAAATGAAGCCATAGGAATATGTAAAATCAAGTTTCTAGCAGGAGAGCTAGCTCAGTATTCTTCAGGTGCATAGCAATTGAGAATGGACTCGATGCAATGCTCCTCCAACATCAGATCCCCCAAGTTCATCATCACGGCCAAAGGAAATCTTCTTTAGATATCATAAGATGTAACAAATTCATGCCTGGTAGTAAGATCTTGGTAGGAAGAAAATATCTGTTTGGTCGCTGGCTTACCACCCAAAGTCAATACAATTCTGGCAGGTTACTCGAGGGTAACCTCACGACCAAACAAGTGAGCCGTGTCTTCCATGGATATCCAAGCATTAACCCAAAGCAACAATAATGTACAATGGAAAGGTTACAATTTACATGATGGCAGTAACCTGAAAGTGCACACCACAAAAAGAATACACAGAGTTCAAAGCTTAAAACTACCTAATGGTGAAATGCAAAGTCACATCCCGTGGCAAAATAGTGTATTGTTAATCATAACAAAAAAGAAAACATGCTTTCAATTGGAGTAATGACAAGAGTCGGAGATTCATGAAACTCAAAACCACACACTTCTTTCAGCAGAAGATCATTGGCATCTCCTTCCAGCTCTGACCGACCTCGGTTACCTGTAACTCTCATCGAATCATAAGAGTTGCCACAAAAAACACATGTATAGGATGAAGAAAATATATATGTCAGACAATGGACAATAACGGCGAGAAGAATTGGCTACATTAAGATTGGAAACTACTACACTGAATGAATCTTTTTTCCACCATTTAGATTACATAACATATCCTTCCAATTCCTTGACATGGCACTGCGATCATTAACAACTGCATCAGCTAGGCATGGAACACCAAAACAATCAGCATTTCATTGGCATTTCAGTTACACAAGCGCCCAAAAAAATATTAATACTTTCCCCATATCATATACAGAAGGCCATAATTAAACAGTACCAGAAATAAGTACTACAATAGGGGTTGAGAAATTGTCATCTTCTGTATGTTTTGATCTTGCAAGCTTCAAGAAGATGATGTTTTGCATTTTTTTATGGGATTCCAACACCTTCCCTCTACATGCCTTCAACCTGAAGCCAATTTCTTCAGATGCTGGAAAGTTCGCTGCTTTATCCACTGCCTATCATGGGGTTGGTAAGCCTGGATTTGATGATCATATCTACAAGGAGATGTAGAAAAGTATATAGTTAATACAACGATAGCAAGTGTCAATTCAGTCGTGTCTTGGAAATTTTCTGCATCGATTCCAAAACAACTATAAACATGGAAAATTGATAGATACGCACACCAATGCGCTCAGGTCCACAAGACCGTCTATAAAATTGTAGAGATCTGCAATGTCATAGGTGATGTTCCGAACGGCAGGATTAAGATCCTTGAGCTTTCGTTCATATAATCTGCATATACCTGTAATTTCAGATGAAATGTGAACATGAATATTTTTGCATTAGATATCATCAAATCAAAATTATATTCCGGACTGATGCGAAAAATATGGCATGGAGGACAATGGGTTAAGCATGTATATTAGTTAGCTTCTTGAATAAGAAATAGCATTTCAAAACATGGTATTACTCACTAGATGAAATGGATTTTACATATGCCATACATCATGTATGCCCTAAGGTCTAAAAACTGAGTTATGCATGCGATCAAATCATGTGTGAATCATGTGATTATAAAGGTGAAAAACTCAAAGTCAGTCAAATGATAACAAGGACAAGTAGATAATTAACACTTTAACACAAACTGAACTATACATAACATTAACATGTCTCAGGTAGATTTCATTCCCAACTAAAGATCTACACCTAAAAATAAAAATTACCGTCCATAGCTTGACTTATGGACTCAAAATCCATAAATGTCCTGGACGATCTATTTTGAGCGGCCTGCATAAGGATAATTGTGTGTTTATTTGCCTGCATAAATACAATATAAATAAGTGTCTCGGACAGAAAAAACACATTAATCACGATGCACATTGCAATGTGCATCTTTTTTAACAAATGCCAAAATGGAAAAGTATGTACAACAGAAAAAAAAACTCTTAGACTTATATAATTAAATTACATGTGTAATGGGATCTCTTTAATATCTAACTAAAGCCACTTGCATGTCGCTTACTAGCATGTTCAGTTCTATATTGCTTACTGTCGGGACATGTTTCTTTGTGGGACTACCTTTGCTTGAGATTTCCTGAGAACTTGGTTTTGTCCTAGCAAATGAGACTCCTTTTTTTACTCCATCCTCATTTACTTGTGTGTGTGAGAGGACCTTCTTTTGAAGTTTTTACAAGAGAAGTATCCATATAGGAGATGTCCGTTATTAGAGATGTTCATATCGAAGAGGACCACTTTACACTCGAGGCCTTTATCCCACAACCACAGCTTTGGATCATCGCTTGTTATAGTTGCTTCAAATTGACTTCACTGATTTCTACAATTTCTTTTGAACAATTCCCTACTATTTCTGGGGATATGCTCCTCTTATTGTTGCTTGGGATCAACTGCTGCTTCTTGGGATCGTATCCTACTACTAGTTCAGATTACTTCCTAATATATCTACCCGGGACTGTCTCCTACTACATGAAATTATTGTCTAATACTACTTGTTGGGATCAAATTTACTGGTGGTTGGGATCGTCGCCAACTGCAACTTATGACTGACTCCTGCTACTGCTTGGATCATCTCCTACTCATGATACCCGTCTACCAAATTCCATGAAGATCAAAATTCCAACCACTCTACTAAATGCCACCAAAACACGTGCAACGTGAGGGGAGACGGCTTCTTTTTAAAAAGATGCAACCACAAATCCCAACTTGAGGGGTATATAATTTAGATGGATAATTGGATCTATCAGGGATACAAATAATGCTACTCCTGCTCAGATCATATTGCGTAGAATTAGGATTTTTGTGGGCCAGACACTCTATGTATAAACCTCATACTATATTTTTATAACTGACGAGAGTATTGCAAATATCTAACTTCGTTGCGCCCCTTCTCCTGTGTTGTAGCGTAGTTATTATGGCCATCCCTACCAAAAAAAATGGCGGTATTATTCATGGCGGACATGCTTATTTTATTTCAACTCAATCCTTACCTAAAATGCAACAAGATTTAATCATTCAAAGAGATGTGATGCTCATGGGATTCTGCCTCGCAACCCAAGCCGATGAAATCCCAATTTAACCAACAATCAAAATTAAATTCATACTATAACCATAAGTACTGGGTGAAAGAACAGAAATCTTAGACTCGGTTGAATCAGTATAAAAGGAAACTTTCCTCTAAGCCAAGGTTACTGAGGACATGACATAAGAACCCTCTAGGGCAACACATTTGGAGCGATGTAATCATATAAACTCTAAGGAAAGTCGGTAATGAAGAGTAATGTTGGCAACAAAGCAGCCTTCGAACTCCATAAGAATTCTAAACATGCCTAATGTGAGGAAAGGAAAACGCAAAAGCAAATGAAAAAAACAAAGAATTACACGTTAACAGCCTCAATGAATATCAGATAACAAGTAGCAGCAGGTGAAACCATTATTTTGATAGATGAAGGCCGGTGCATACAGGTACGGGGCAGGGAGCTGTTTTAAAGTAGCTATCCTCGTCAGGTTGCAATTAGTTACTTATTTCCACTTGTGACAGTCATGTTGTGGAAAATTAAGATGCTACCGAATCTCTTTCCGTGTTTCTGAGAGTCGGCATGGTTTAGGATCTCATGGAAGACAATTTCTGAGTCGCCATGATTAAGAAACTAATCGGAGCGACAAAATTATATAAACTCTAAAGTCATAATGAAGACTAATGTTGGCAATAAAGCCACCTTCAAGCAACATCAGAATTCCAAACAACCCTAATGTGAGGAACGGAAAACACAAAAGCAAATGAAAAACGAAGAATTACATGTTAATAGCCCCAATGAATATCAGAAGAATTACATGTTAATATCCTCAATAAATACCAGATAAGAAGTAGGCGAGACTCCATTATATTGATAGATGAAGGCCGGTGCATACCAGTGGGGCAGGGAGCCCTTTCCATGTTTCTGAGAGTCAACACGGTTTAGCATATCATGGAAGACAATTTCCGAGTCACCATAATTCCTAACTCAGTCATGGCCGGTCTCAAGTTCCGGTAAATGAGGAGTGTTACGTGTTAGGTAGCTGACAGCTAAAGCAGGAGAGACAAATTCATAAATAATGTTCTTATTAAGAACACTGCTTGGGAATTTGTCTCGAAACATTTAGGATCTATTCAACATGGACTTAAGCAAACAATTAGATTTTGATGGGGAGTTTCCCTACTAGCAACACGTTGCATTGCCCGAATGCAATGAAAAGTTGAAAAGGGCTGCTACATCGCTACCCAGATATTGTTCAAAACTTGCAAGGATTCTCGTATGAGGAACGCATGCAAGTAAATAAGTTAGTTCTGTTGCATCGCCGCCTGGATGCAATCCAAAATTTGCAAGGATTCTCGCATGATGGACGTATGCGAGTAAATAAATTAGTCCAAAAGAGGTTGCAAAGGAAAAAGTGGATAGGTAGTTGGAACATTGACACTCTGACTAGCAAATCGATGGAGATAGTAGATACGATGGAACGAAGGAAGATTCAGATACTATGTCTCCAAGAGACAAAATGAGTTGGAGAGAAAGCAAGGGAGATCGAGAAGACATGCTTTAAACATTGGTATTCATGTAAAGATAAGGGCAGAAATGGTGTTGGAGTGGTTGTTCGCATGGATTTGAAGGATAACGTGGTTGAGGTGCAAAGATTGAGGGGTCGGTTAATTTTGCTAAAATTCATGGAAGGAAATATCGGCGATATATCGCCGATATATCCATATCGGCATGGGATCGATATGAGCACCGATATGGCGATATATCTCGATTTCCAGGCATTTTCTTCACAAAAGCTCATCGATATGGGCGATATTTCGACGATATATCGTCGATATATCGTCGAAATATCGTATCGATACGATATCGAAACGATATCGATATCGATACGACCTTCCATGCTAAAATTAATGTTTGAAGAAGAATTGGTAAATATCATCTCAGTGTATACTCCGCAAATTGATTTAAATGAAAGGACTAAACAAGTTTTTCGGGAGGATTCAGATAAGATTATGCAAGCAATCCCACAAAGAGAGATGATTTGCCTAGGTGGGGATCTTAATGAACATGTACGAAAGGATGCTTCAAGGTATGCTAGGATCCGTGGAGGACACAACTTCGGGGATAGAAATGAAGAGGGAAAGTCATTCTTGATTTTGTAACGGCTTATGATCTTTTCATAGCAAACACTCTCTTTAAAAAGAGGGAGGGGCATTTAATTACTTATAACAGTGGCTCGACTAGAACACAGATAGATTATTTTGCGTTGAGGAGAAGAAATCGATTCTGTTGCAAAGACTGCAAGGTATCTCCATGAGAGTTTGACAACCCAACATCGCTCGTTAATCATGGATGTATAAATAAAAGAACTGGTAAAGAAAATGAGAGTTTCCAAGATTACTAGAACTAGAGGGTTAAATCTTCATTTGATGCAATCAAGCTTCAATGAAAAGATTTTGGAAGTCTTATCTTGGGATTGTAACGGATGTGCAAATGAGATTGGGAAGGTGATGACATCTTCTATCTAAAGGGTAGGCAAAGAGATGTTAGGCGAGTCAAAGGGGTGAGTTCCAGGCCAAAAAGGAGGCTTAGTGGAGTGAAGGGGAGTAAGAGAAGCTTGAAATTAAAAGAGCATGCTTTAAAGCCATGTCTAAGGATAGAACAGCGGAAACTGTCACAAACTACAAAATAATGAAGAAGGAAGCAAAGAAGGCTGTAAGTGAAGCTATGTCAAAAGCTTATGAAGTTTTGTACAAAAATCTCAAGGTCCGAAAGGATATATTCATATTGGCCAAAATAAGAGAGAAAGACCAAAGACCTTTCTCAAATGAGATGCATTAAGGATGAGAAGGACACGTGCTTGTAACCCAGAAGGATATAAATACTAGATGGAAGCATTATTTCCATAAGCTTTTCATCGAGGAAGGAAATAAAGATATCACTTTGGGAGATCTAAGTAGTAGTGAAAGTTATTTGAATCGTGCATGAAGTTGAGGATGCTTTAAAGGTTATGAAACCTGAGAAATGTGTAGAACCTAATGGCATTCATATAAAAGTATGGAGAGTTCTAGTTGAACATGGTTTGACTTGTCTTATAAATTTATTCAAAGTTTTTTATCAAAGCAAGAAACTTGTTTTGAAGTCAAAAAAGGGGGAAACACGCTAAGCTATCCGTCCGAGATCTATTGATAAGAAGAGAAGGGTTACAAAGAGACTTGCAGTGTCCCGGATTCAAGAAGAGGGCTAGAGTGAAAGATTACATTTTCGCAATAGAAGGACACGTGCTTGTAACCCAGAAGGATATAAATACTAGATGGAATCATTATTTCCGTAAGCTTTTCATCGAGGAAGGAAATAAAGATATCACTTTGGGAGATCTAAGTAGTAGTGAAAGTTATTTGAATCGTGCAAGTTACAGGCGAATACAAATGAAGTTGAGGATGCTTTAAAGGTTATGAAACCTGAGAAATGTGTAGAACCTAATGACATTCATATAAAAGTATGGAGAGTTCTAGTTGAACATGGTTTGACTTGTCTTATAAATTTATTCAAAGTTATTTATCAAAGCAAAAATTTGTTTTGAAGTCAAAAAAGGGGGAAACACGCTAAGCTATCCGTCTGAGATCTATTGATAAGAAGAGAAGGGTTACAAAGAGATTTGCAGTGTCCCGAATTCAAGAAGAGGGCTAGAGTGAAAGATTACATTTTCGCAATAGAAGCACTGAGAAGAGAAAAGTAAACCATTTCAACCTAACTAAATAACCAATAACAATGCGAACAATCGCAAGATGTCCTCCCTAGCATAGTGTATGGCGAGAAACATGAATTCCCAGAAAAGATCAAGGTCTTGAAGCTTGAGCCACCCGCATTAACATCGGCCCAGATTGGGGTGGTCTTTGCACATTGGAAGAAGAGGTGATTTATTATTTCGATTTGCGATTCACAAAGCGAACATATATTGGAAATGTATGGAAAGAGCCTTGCACAACGGTCCCTTGACATAATACATCTTCTCCTTAACAATCACATAAAAAATAAAATTATACCTGGCAGATGTAGCACCCAAATGAGGTTGCAGTCCTAAATCAGGGAACCTATCCTAGGCGGTGGAGGTCTGGAAAGTGCATAGTAAGTCCTTTTCACAGAGACGGAGTTATCCTTCCTGACCCAATGATCCTTGCCCATGGACAAGCTATCAGTATTGTCTCAGCGACTCCAGCATAGTGTGGAAGTCTTCTAATCGTTGGTCTGAGAAATCCGCAACGAAGAAAGACATCCAATTACCATCAATCCAGCATTCCGCGACCTGTGCATCACGGTTGTCAGCCAATGCGAATAACCATGGAAATCTAGTAGAGAAAAACCCATCGCCCGTCCAATTGTCTTTCAAGAAAGAGATGTTCCCATTATCAATCACCAGCCGGAAAAGATTCTGAAATCATGGCAGCACCATGTTGATTCCCTTCCAAAAGGCTGAGGACTACACATATTGATGTTGCAAAGAGTGAAGGGTATCCCTAGTATCATAGATCCTTCGAATAAGTCTACAACAGACGTCATCATCACTACCCCAAAGTCTGTTGATCCACTTCAGTAGCAATGCCTTATTCATGGCCATTAAGCTCTTGATTCCAAGGCCATCGTCTATCTTTGATAGAGTAACTAACTCCCAATCAACCAGGAGAATTCCAACACCATATTGACCAGATTTGCCCCAGAGAAACCTACGCATGAGCTTTTCAAGTCTGTTCCTGATACCCACAGGCAGAAGTCACGAAGACATAAAGAAGATCAGAATAGCAAAGAGTACCGCTTTAATAAGCACCAACCGGTCACCACTATAAAGGATGACAATCTTTCAATCCGAAAGTTTTTCTCCAATTTCTCACCAATTAGGAGCCAATCCTCAATCATGATTCTACCACAAGGGGATGCCAAGGTAGCAGATAGGGAGACTCACAGGCGGTGCCCAGCCCCGCAGTACAGTCTCTGGCTTCATCCTTAGAAAGGCCAAACAGAATGGTGGTAGACTTCCCGCGATTAAGAACCATCCCCAACATCTCATTATAAATCTCCAACGTTGTGGTCATCTTGTTAGCCTCCTCTTCGTCGCCCTCAAAAAAATGACATCATCTGCATATTGTAAAAGAGGAATCGAGATATCGTCATTGGAGTAACTCGCAATGACGTCGCTACCAACAACCTGATCCACTATACATGACATAACATCTGCCGAAATGACAAACACCATTGGCGTAAGGGGCAACCCTGTCGAACACTATGATGTGATTGGAAAAAACCTCCCTCCAAGTGATTGTTAACAAGAATAGATTAAGAGGTCGTAGTGACACAACGCTTCATCTAGGAGATCTAGATATCGGGAAAACCCCGCTTGGAAAGACCCACCCAAAAGGAATGCCAATCCACCGTATCATAAGCTTTAGAGAAGTCCATTTTCCACAAGACACCCCCCCTCATGTGTCGGCGTTTCAAGTCAGCAACGCTCTCAGTCGCCACGGTAAGGCTATCAACAATTTGCATGTTCAGGATGATGGCCGACTGGAGCTGAGAAAAGATATAGTCCATAACCCTGCTTAGTTTGATGGCAAGCACCTTAGGAACAATGAGATAAATTATGTTCAAAAGTGTAATTGGCTGAAAATCCTCCACTCTCTCTGGTGCCTCTTTCTTTGGAAGCAAAAAAGTTAAGTGCCTTATTAATTCTGTCGAAGCATGCACTATAAAGAGCAAATTCTTCTACGGCCTCAAAAACCTCAGTACCCAATAGGAGCCAGAACTACAAAAAAAAAGAATATATGGAAACCATCTAGACACGAAGCGTCGTCTGCATTCAAGTTCCATGCTGCATTTTTCACCTTCTCGGGAGGGAAGCTCTGAAAAAGGGGAGCGGTGTGAGCCTCGAAAACACGGGTTGCCCCCATGCTCAGTTTGATTGCAAGCACCTTAGGACCAATGAGATAAATTATGTTCAAAAGTGTAATTGGCCGAAAATCCTCCACTCTCTTTGGTGCCTCTTTCTTTGGAAGCAAAAAAATAAGTGCCTTATTAATTCTGTTGAAGCGTGTATTATAAAGAGCAAATTCTTCTACGGCCTCAAAAACCTCAGTACCCAACAGGAGCCAGAACTCCCAAAAAAACAAAATATGGAAACCATCTGAACCCGAAGCGCCATCTGCATTCAAGTTCCATGCTGCATTTTTCATCTCCTCGGGAGGGAAGCTCTGAACAAGGGGAGCGATGTGAGCCTCGGAAACACGAGTTGCCCCCATGCTTATCCATCTCCATCATTTGCCCTCCTACTTCCTTGAGAAATCATGAAAATGATTTGCAATAGCCCGGCCCATCTCATGGTCGCCCTCCACTAGAGTACCATTTACCACCACAGATTGGATCAGATTGTGACGACGCCTACCACTAGCCACATAATGAAAGTTAGGTGGTGTTTGCATCACCATCTTTGAGCCAGCACTGTCTAGAACATTGTCGCCACTCAGTAACACGCATCCTGCCCTCTACTGCGATGATCTTCTAAGTCACAGCTTTTACGGCCAACTCATCTACCGTTAGATCTCTAACATCCTCTAATTCATCTATCCTACATATGTCAGTTTTGACCGCCAATCGATTGGCCACCCTAGCCTCTCTCATCACCTTCATAAGAGAACAAAGATGCTTACGAAGTGAAGTGAACTTCTGGACCAAGCGAGAGGCAACCGATTCTGAAACAGGAGTGGAGGATCAAAACTTATGAACATGCACTCTGAATGCATCCTCTTGTAGCCAAGCCAGCTCGAATCTGAAAAAGCCCTGTTGGTTCGAATCATTCCCAGAGTCGCATATAAGTGGAGTGGGGTCCGACCCCGCGCTCAACCTCGAAGTACAAAACAAAAGTGAATGATCATTCAGAAGCAGCTGAGAGGCCAGGAAACGATCAAAACGTCAGTAAGAGCCATAATTCCTCCAGGTAAACCTCGTGTTTGTCACATCCATCACCTCAAGCTCGAGGTCATCAATCCAAAGTGGTGCCTTTTGGCTTATCGGCTCTTGAGGCCGGGGAATGCTCCTCGATTTTGGGGGCTTCCCTCGGGGAGTTGCCGCTTGAATACTTGGGCTTGCCTCTCTCTCTTGGTCGGCCGCGTTTGCGGGACTATCACAGGGTGATTGAAAAGGTGGATGGCAGATTGGCTGGCTGCCGTTCGTCAATGCTATCCAAAGGCGGTCGATTAGTACTTATCAAATCGGTTCTCTCGGCTATCCCCATCTACTTCTTCTCGGCTCGCGGATTGCCCAAAGGAATCCGCCTCCATCTGGAGAAAGCAATGAGGCGCTTCATGTGGGGCAAGAATGGTTCGGCCAGTAGAGGCTTGCATTTAGTTCGATGGGATGACATCTCTAGGCCGAAAAGTGACGGGGGTCTGGGCGTTAGGCGCTTGGAGGTGGTTCGTGATGCTTGGCTCCTCAAGTGGGCGATGAGGCTTCTTGGCCGGGAAGAGAGTTTCTTGCTGCAATGCCTTCGCGTGGCAGCTGGTAATGCATTTGCATCTGTTTTTGGCGACCATTCCCCGGGTCCCTCCCATTCTTTCTGGCGCGATATCTTGTATGTCTTCAATTCTAACCGCTCGCTGGTTGCTCCGGCTATTGGCGACGGGAGATCTTTTCGCTTTTGGACTGTGGATTGGTCCGGGAAGGGCATTCTCTTGAATCTTTTTCCTCGTCTTTATGCGATGGCCGGGGATAAAATGGCTTCGGTGGCCTCTTGCTGGGCCGATGGCGTCTGGTGCCCTATTTTTTTGGGCACGCTCTCCGACCAGCGACTCACTGACTTCACAAATTTGATGACTCTTCTTGCGGACGCTCCTTCGCCTTCTTCGGGCCGTGATCACTTTGCTTGGTTGGACGGGACCTTCTCCACTCGAAAGGCTTATCTCTCCGTCCTCCCCCCTGTTTTGATTGCGGATGCATCTCTTCTTCGCCACTGCAAGCTCATCTGGAATCTCAAGATTCCGGAGAGGATCGGCGTCTTCCTTTGGCTTCTCAGACGTGAAAGAATACTTACGCGGGCCCGCTGCACCTCCATTATTCCGAACATCTCTCCAACCTGTGCTTTGTGCGGCATCGACATTGAAACCTCCGACCACCTCTTCTTGCTATGCCCCTTCGTGCAGGCCATCTGGGATGGCGTGGGATGGGTGAAGCGATCCTCTTTGCTTGATTTCTGGGAGAGCCTTGCTGCTGCATCTTCTCGCCCTAGATCGGACAGAATTGTTCCCATTGCGCGTATCTGGAGCATTTGGCTGGGAAGAAACAAATTGATTTTTGCAGGGCAGCGTTTCTATAAGGAAAATATATGTATCGCTGCAAATAATTTCTGTTCGGATTGGCTATCCATGTAACGTTTTTATTTTGGGTGGCGGATGGTATCTCTTGTACCATCTACCTTGACTTTTGTGTTGTTTCCCCGCTGTAAGTATATTCCACCTTATTTTTAAATTTTAAATAAATTGGGGCGAACACCTCTGAGTGTATCCCCCTTTTTTGAGTGTCAAAAAAAAACTCAACAAAGTTCAAAGAACCAAGATCTGCCCCCCACAGGAATGCGGACGGTCTGAAGAGAGAAGGGAGACGTTGAAATCTCCACCCACCAACCATGCCACCCCCGAGAAAGAAACACATACCTCGCAGATATCAGCCCATAGTTCATCTCTTAAGGAATAAGCACAAGGTCCGTAAACACATGACACCACAAAGCACCCGAGGAGTTGTTTTCTAGAAGAATTGTGAGAATATGCATGCCCTTATTTTCAGTGAGGAGCGAAAAAAGCAATTCTTTCCATGCAACAATCACGCCCCCCTGATGCCGCAACTTGCATCAAGAGTTTTGTAATCAGAGATGTGGACAGTCCCCAATGAATTCCACATGAAATTTATGCAAGAAGAAGTTTTGTTTCTTGTAACAACACAATATCACAACCCCAATATGTGAAGTGGCCCCCCATTAACCGCTACTTCTCTAGGTCACCGAGACCCCTTACATTCCATGTCAAAACCTTCATTGAGGAACTTGTTTGTTCCCCAAAGTCCGTACCGCTCCGACCAGAAGCGCCACTCTAGCCATACTTTCCGAGATTTCCTGATCTTCCCCACTTCCTCGTGCATGATGCCTACGTGAATCTATATCGCTTCTATCTCCTAGCGACTGGCGAAGCAAGAAAATGTTTGAAGATTGGAAGAGAATCATCATGGTACCTCTTTATAAGAACAAAGGAGACATTAAAAATTGTTCGAATTATAGAGGTATCAAGTTGATGAGTCATACTATGAAAGTTTGGGAATGTGTGATTGAAAGAAGGTTGAGACAAGTTTCTAAAATAAAAGAAAATCAATTCGGATTCATGATAGGTCGCTCAATTATTGAAGCCATCCACTTGCTGCGAAGAACAATGGAGATTTACAAAGCTAAAATACGAACCTCTATATGATTTTTATTGATTTGGAGAAGGCTTATGATTCTGTCCCACGGGAGATATTGTGGAGAGTTTTCAAGAAGAGACAAGTAGATATAATATGCATTAACATCATAAAAGATATGTATGATATGGCTTCATCTTGTGTAAGGATCCAGTTTGGGAAGACCGACTATATTGACATCAACATTGGTCTCCATCAAGATTCGGGTTTGAGTCCATTCCTTTTTTCTTTAATTATGGATGAGTTGATAAGTCACATTCATGATGAGATACCTTGACGTATGCTACTCGTTGATGATATTGTGTTGATTGATGAAACTAGAGATGGAGTAAATGAAAAGCTGGAGGTCTAGAGGCATTCATTAGACACTAAAGCATTTCGTATAAGTAGGGCTAAGACTGAATATATGAAGTACACTATTGATGGAAGTAATAGTAAAGGAATCGAGGTGAAGACTGGTGACAATAACATTTAGAAGAAAGAATCGTTTGAATACTTGGGATCTACTTTGCAACATGATGGGAAAATTGATGGAGATGTTATTCATAAAATAAATGCAGGTTGGCTAAAGTGGAGAGGAGCTTCTACAAATCTATATGATAAGAAAATTCCTTTGAAAACCAAAGGAAAGTTTTACAAAGCGATCAACGAATCCTGGATTGACCCTCTCTTTAACTCGTCTACCGTGAAAACATTTATCTTTGGTAAGATCTCTCATCCTTCTATACAAGATATGATTCGGATTTTTTTCCTCTCTGAAGGTGAAGAAAAATGGCTCCCAAGAAACCACCAAGTGAGGATGAAAACATCAAGGACATGATGCTAGTCATCCTAGCTTGACTGACGACAGTCTATGCTCTATGGATCAGAATATTGGCATGAGAACCATAGACATATGCAGAGAATATCAGTAGTAGAAATGAAAATGATAAGGTGGATGTGTGAGCATACATGTAAAGATTAGATTCGGAATGATGAAATCAGAAGGAAAGTGGGGGTAGCTCTGATCGAGGATAAGATGTGAGAAAACTGCTTAAGGTGGTTTGGTCATTTGAAAGGAGGTCGGCCGATGTACCAGTTAGGAGATGCGAGTTTTGGGATGTTGAGCCCGCTGAAAGAGGGCAAGGAAGGCCCAACAAATGTTGGAATGAGACTAACCAAGGGATCTTACCCGAGAATGACCCAAGAAAAATCTGAATTGAGGCAAAGAATTTATGTAGCCGACCCTACTTAATGTGGGAAAAGGCTTTGTTGTTGTAATGGGACGCCAATGTCAAGCTTGCAAAAGTTGACCGACTAGTCGGATCAGGGGATGAGAGGTGATCAGTCCAAATAGGCATGGTCAACCTTCCTTTAACTGAATGGCTTAATCGGACGAAACAGTGCATATACTATCTGAGCCCTAATGTTGACATGCATAAACAGTAAGACACGCATGCTGTTTGCAGCTGTTACCTTCAACAGATGGTAACTGATGTTGCAACTCAGAACAAACATCTCAAAATAATCCAGCCAACAAAGGTTGCTGCTGCAAAGTGCCAATTGTAAGAAAACAATGTTGCTGCTGCAAATAAAATGTCAAAGGAATCTACGGCAACAGGTCACTGAGCACTGCCAAGATCCACTTAGGAGTTCCAATACATCAACTCCTCTTAGAAGTAGCAGAGACCCCACTGTCGAGCATCAAAAGCAGAAAATTGGTCCTTTTGGTTGGAAGTGCTATGAGGCTTCAGTCCATTATGTTGGAATTTAATTGTTACTTTATTTCATTATGCCAGTATTGAAAATGCCCATAAACACACACAAGAATATGTATAAAATGATTTTTTGCATTTAAAATAATAAAAAATATAAAATCAGCTAAAACCAATTAGTCTCCCGACTGCCACTTAATCCTTAGTCAGTGAATCCTACAACTGAACACCGACTACGACTTTTGCAATCTTGATCTCAATCATGCAAAAAAATGAAATTCACTTGGGATAGAGAAGCTATGCAATCTTGTTTATATCTAGTACAACCTTAGGTTGAAGATGAAGCATGCAAAATGAGCATGACAAACAACACTACATACACCAAATTGAACTTGCATATATCTTCAAGAAGTGTGATGGGGAGGGAGTCGCCTTGCAAATTTGATGGATGACAATGACATATATATGCTTAATATTTAATAAAAGAGGAAGGCCACATACACATTACCTCTGACATGGAGCAGATATTGACAATTATATAGCTACATAAAGTCACATACCAACTACGTTGTGATTTCAAAATCAAAATAGGAATCGAAATCAAAATCAGGTGATAATAGAGGAAACAGTAATTGCAGAGGTTTCTATTAGATTAACTTATTATAACAGTAGTCCTACTGCGAAGCATATGATATCAGGCAAGAAAATAGAAGACTATGGATCAAACAAGAATGCATAGGACAGCACAAGAGTGCACATGGACAATCTATTCCGAGTCCTAGCCTAGATGAAAAACCTACACAGAAAACAGATTACTACACCAACCCAACTTACATGCACTCGCAAATAAAAAATGGCAGAGCCTTATCCCATTTCAAGTAGGGTCGGCTACATGGGTTCGTGCTCAAATCCATGTTGAAAGATCCAAGCATTGTTTACGTTGGTTGTCGGCTATCTAACTCAACCAACACATATTTGAACCATGATCTTTTGGGTGGTAGGCACACTGCACTACCACTACACCATTGAAGTGTGTGCATTCACTTGCAAATACAAGAACAAAATCAGAACGACAACATAACAGAAGATTTTATTATTTTTTTTGAAAGAATGGAAGCTTTTATATCTTCAGTAGGATCCATCAATATACATGTGGAAAATGATTCCATTAAGCTTAATGTGTGTGTGTGTGTATGTGGGTGTGTTAATCTCAATCATTATTGCAGAAGTTGGTGTTTGGTAAAAAGATCACAAAATTTTGAATAAACAGTGATCAGGTGACTCGTAAAATATGACTGATTATGTCTTTTTTATTATTTTGGATTTAAAATTATGTTTAATATAATTTTTAAATATTTATATACATTTGGTCATTAGATGACAAAGAAAAAGTACCAATTTGATTTCAATCAAGCATAGCATGTGTAACTGTTACTTGGCTTTAAAGGAAATTTAGAAAAATAATAAATAAGAAAATCAACTTTCATCAGCCAGCGGGCTAATTGATTAGTTGGTTGATTGGTTGAACCAACTAGCCATTAAGATCAAATAGTGATTGAATAGAGCTATTCAATTTGACCAACCCACCAAATCACATAAATGGACTAGCTAATCGACCTAGCAAGATGACTATTGCAACAGCGATGGCAATAAGAAAAGAAATCATCATCGTATGGTGTTTTTACTGAATACTTCAATGGTCTTCCATCTCCTTGTGGTCATGGATACATCAATAATGGTTATTGTGGATTACAAGGAAGTCGATAATAGTAGATACCTCGTCATAGAGTAGTGCTAGGCAAGGCATATTTCCATTTAAAATCAATAGTTTCTCCATCTCGACTCCCACATATGGTGTATTATCCTACGTCATCAATTTCATCACATGGTTCTCAAGCCAGATCTTTGACGCATTGGTTAAGTCATGATTCTAGCTTCAGTTATCCTTGCATTGGTTAAGCCATGATTCCAGCTTCAGTTATCATTGCATCTGTTTCCTCAAATGTGTGTCCAACTATGAATTATAAGCAGTATTTGAAGAGTAACAAACCATGTACTCTTGTATGGCACGGGTGAATTATTGTGAATATAGGAAGATAACCATATTGTGTGAACGTCAGACACAACGAGAAACATACATGGATCCAGCAATGAAAATTCGGTTCTTAATCCCAAAACTCAAAACCCATGGACCATGGATGATTTGGTGTGTATTACTTTATGAATCTATGCCATATGTGAACCGAGTGTTCTTTATGAGTAAATGTCAAGTGCATGATACATAGCACTAAAAACCTTCTAATTGCACCTATTTTTACAAATAAGTATGTATTTCTTTATTATTTCTTGATAAAAAAACTATAAAAAAACTTAATTTCTTTTTGAAAAATAATTTTTAAAATCATTTCCACAATTTCCAACCATATCAACAAAATTTTCCAAAATTACCCATTAAACTATGGACGAGAAATGAGTGTGTTTAGAGAAGTGTGAGGAGGTTTGCATATGAAAAGGAAAGAGGTGGAAGGTTTACATATTCTGAATATGTTCAAGGGGGTTTAATTGACAAATGGGGCATGACGCTGACTGACAAATGAGGCACAAAGCTGATGGAAAAAGGTGATGATCTATGTGATCGGAGATTAGAGGAATGCTATGAGAGAAGCTTGCACTTGATGGAAATCTCTATCATCAACTTTGCCACTGAATGCCTTTAAACAAATCTCGGAAAAGGATTGATAAGCATTCACTTCTTGACTAGTCAAACAATAACTTGTGCGCATTACGCTTGGTCACTAAGATGATGAGGAGAAGAAGTCGGGCAATGACCATGGAAGCAAGTGAACCAATACAATTGACACAATTTGTGAACTTTGCATGTCGGATAAGAGGATGTGAATTGCCTTTTCTTATTAAGCAAAATCACAAGATACGGTTTTTTTAGAAAATCCGGCATGTCATACATGAATGTCTCTAGCCTAGACATTATTGAGAAGAATTTTTAATAAGGGAGAGCTGGATATGGCTATTTGATGTAACATAAGACAAAAAGACCCATGTTTTCCAATGTAATTCCACTGTTATGTGGTTGCAGAGGAGCACGGTTGTTTTAAAAGAGAGATATCTAAATTGAGAATGTTAAATATTATGCCTTGAGCTTATATTTATAATGGTCAGGTACATGCACAAGTTACAAACAATTCAATTGGTTTAAAAAAATCCAATTGTATAACAACAATCTTAGTGCAATACCCTCAAGTCCCAAGGTCGGAATTTGTGCATGAAAGGGATTTCCGCACAGGTTTGGTAGCCACATGATGGAGTTCTGTTGTATTTCACTTACTCAACGGACTAAGGGAGGGTACCGCACAAGGGCGCATATGTGACATGTCAAGATTTCTTTTTTCCTGCATAGACTGAGGGCATTTCCCGCAGGTACTTCTTGCAAACATTTGCCCTAACTAGGCATTTGAACCCTCTTCTATCAAAGAGCTTGGTTCGATTAGTAGGTCAAGAAAGAGGCACCCTTTTGGCACAAGCACCAAATGTTCGGATGCACTTGGTGAAATTACAAACAGACTTGCAACAGCCTATACTGGAGAATGGGTGATGCAGACTAATTTTTCATTAGTTAATTTGTAAATTTTTATGTTATTATTTGTAAATCCAAAGGATGTATCTTTTGGAAGTGTCTTTTAAAGAAAAACTGTCTTTTGTAAAGAGGTATATCTTTTAAACGATATCGTGTCTCTACATAAGACCATCATCATGTGTGACGAAAGAATCACGAATGAATAATAAGAATGTGGATCATTTCTGAATTTAATCTCTCCTCCCTTTTAATTCTTTCTCCACTTAAACCATTCATTCCAATCCTCCCATCCTTTCTTCTTCTCCATCATGTATATTGGCATGCTTCTCCCCCTAACCCCATTTTCTCCCTTTTTCACCTTGCAGCCCCTCCAAAAACATCTTAAGCCCTCCGCTCCCTCCTTTCTTCATCCCCCTTGTGGAACTTGGTGTGCTCTACCTCCCCTCATCTCATTCTTCAATTCTCATAAAATCTTTTCCCTTTAAAAATCCCAATAGCACCGTCTGGTATTAGAGCACGGAATTTGAATCATTCCCATAATTCAACGATCCTGTTCGACCTTGGCGAATGAAGCTTGATTCAAGCCGCTTAGGTCATAGCTCCTATGAACATCAAAAGAAGTTGAAGTGTCGTCTCCAATGAAGCATGGAGGTATAACATTGGTTAGATTCTCAAAAACATACATTTCACTCGGTCATCGGTATTTCAAGAATTGTTGCGAGAAGGAGGCTTGCCATGAGCCGTCCGATCCACAACCTTGTACAAATCCTGCTCCAGTGGAACCTATGCTAATGACTTATATGTTAACTCTCTAAGGACAACCCCGACGAGACTGCTCACACCATTAGGTAGTTGCAGCCAACTCTCAGGAAGAGCGCCAGGAGAGCCCATCATCGACAGAGCTTGAAGCCAGTAAATACGATGCCTATGTGCCAACGAAACCTCATGGTGGCTCTATGGCCACATGATCTTCCAGACCAGCCGCTTGACATCACCAAGCGATGACATAGGTAAGTGACATCGCCTCCAATGACAACACCCTTCCCACAAAGATCAACTTCGTCTATGACCAGCAAGATTCTAGAACCGGTGTCAGAGCATATGGCGGCATCGCAAGCTGTTGCGAGTTGTTATACCTCTCAACTGAATATTTTCATTTATGCACCTCAGTTAAACCCAAGGTCTCACACCTCTCCATTGAATATTTGCATTTATAAGACCCTTAGTTGAAAAAATACAAAAAGAACACATAAAAATGAGGGTTTCAAATTGAAGTAATTCTCCCAATCTGAATTTCTCAAACACCTCCACTAATAATCAGACAACTCATCATGGGATGAGTTTTTCAAAGGGAAGGAGATTTGATGCAGTCCAAAATATCAATTTTTAATATATGATATTATTTTTCCATTTTTTGTTTAAATTTTCAATTCTTGTAAAAATTCAAAATTCACCGTGTCTTGTAGTGGATACGACTTTTGCGATGAAAGATTACTTCTTTTAATGGGCAACATACTCCTATGTAATGGGGGATGAATTGAAGTTGAATCCAAGGCCCTAAATGTCGGTTTCGGTCACCATTTCGGTATCGACCAAAACAGAATTTCGATGGAATTTCGGTGGAATTTCGACCGGAATTTCGGTCATTTCGGTCATTTTTTGTATTAGGACCCCCATATTTCGGTCATTTCGGTCATTTCGGTGGAATTTCGATTTCGACTGGATATCGATATTCGACAGAAATTCGACCGAATTTCGCTGAAATTTGAGGCCATGGTTGAATCTAGTTAACCCATTGGCTTTATCCTTTTTCTCCTTTGAATTTTCTTTCTAATATTTAACTTCCCAATCCAATCTCCCTCCCTTATCTTCTTTTTGGTGAGCTCCTCCTTATCTCCCCCACCCCAACTTCCTATCATCTCACTTCTCAAGAAATATTCCCTACTTTTTAGTCCATATCATTTGGTGTTAAAGCTAGGTTTTCAAACCATTCCCATGATATGATGGTCCCTCTCTACCTTCCCAGCCAATCATTCATACAATCCAGACTTTGTGGATCATTGGTCTTAGGCTTCTGGAGTTTTAACGCCTTCATGAGGTACTGCCAATGTGCGAGAATCTTCAGGACTTTTTTTACTCAAGAGAATCTTCAGGACTTTGCGGATCATTGGTCTTGAGGTGATGGACATTTCACCGATCAGAAGGCTTACAAAGCCTTATATTTGATGATGGTCTTTGATCCGGCGAGCACTTCAAACTTGTTTACTTTACTGATATCTGGAGGTGGAAGATCCCTCTACGCATGAGGATCTTCATTTGGTTGCTTAGGAGGGATCACTTGTTGACGGTTGAGCTGCAAGCCAGATTCCTTGAGTTGGCGACATGCGTCAATGATGTCTTGCAGCTATTGAAGATGTAGAGCACCTTTTTAATTTCCCGGGTGCAAGGGAAGTGTAGGCGACATCACAGGTGGTGTTGGATTAAACCACTAATTAGGTTGGTTTTTAGGACTCGATGGCGGATCAGGGTCTGGGAGCTGTCACGCTAGGATTTGGGTGGCAGCCATTGTGTGGTTCATGTGGCTTGTGTAGAATGGGAGCATCTTCCATGGAGAGAATGTGCATGGAAAATGTTAATAAGCATGCTAAAAGTCTAAAGACCTTTTGGTCGTTGTAACTACTTTTTGATATATTACATGTAGGCATCTTCTCAATGTTGCATCCTCTTTTTCCTGAAAACAAAAAATTTCAATCCATTCAATATAGGCATATTCTCAGAACTTGTATTGTATTATGAAAACCTCATCCACCAACTTGCCACCATATAACAACCACTGCCACTCTCACTCCTATGACCCTATCTCTTTGTAATCAACCACCACCAAGTCAACAACCAACCCATGTCCGTCCAAAACCTTATTTCTACCTCAACATGTCATCTTACCTTATCACCACCATCCATAGTATGTCCAATCTCTACACCTCCAACCACTGTTCTCTGCCTCTCCTATGCCCTGTGAGGTTCTCACATAACCTACATCATCTGTTGACTTGTCTTCTCAACCTAGTCTACCCATCTGCTAACAATTGCCACCAACTACAAACTTTACTTGCCAACACCAACCACATCACCCATTAGTACGCTCTATAAAGCCAATACCACCACCAGGACACCCACGGGAGATGTTGGTTACACCTCATAGTGCTCCAGCTCCATTTCAACTAGTCCATCAACCTCTCCCTCTTGACTACTGCCTAATTGAAAAACTTAAATGGGTTTTGTTTGAAGTTCCTAAGATCTCTATATGAGAAAATTTTAAAAGAAATTGCAGCAATACTCTCAAAAACTTCTTCTTGAATGTTAGTTTAAAATGATAGTGAAATACAAAGAAGTTCCTCCAATAAGTTACAAATACAACCACCTACTTCTAATATTTACAGAATGACCTTTGCAATCAAGACAACTCATTTAAAGAGGAGTTTTCAAGATGGGGAATGCTAATGTATATGATTTCATTAGTAAATCTATCAATTTTTATATTTTTACTTCTTTATTTATGTTTGTAAAATCCAAAAGATGTGTCTTTTGGAAGTGTCTTTTAAGAAAGCAATGTGTCTTTTGTGGCGCGGCGTCTTATAAATGGTATTGGATCTCTATATAAGGCCAACAACATGTGTAACAAAAGAAACATTTTACGAACGATTTGAATTTTAATCAATTCGGAATTTGGTATCTTTTCTCCCTTTGAATTCTTTCTCCCCTAAAACCCTCCTTTGCAATCCTCCCCTCCTTTCTTCTACTCCCCCACTCAGCTTGATTGCTCCTCACCCTTACAATATTCTATCACTTCTCACATCTCATCCCATACTAAAAACCTTTTTTTTTTTGACACTCCAACAAGGGGGACACACCCGTAGGTGTTCGCCCCATTTTATTAAAGAGGAGAATAAGAAGAACTTACAGAGGGAGCAGAAAAGGAGAAATAGGGGGGGCGATATCCACAATGATACCAAACGTCCCATTACAGAAAGGCCCTATCCAGATGACCAGTCCAAACAAAAGCGATTCGCGTCAATACAAATATTTTCTAAATAGAATCTCTGACCCGCGAATAGGAATTTGTTCCTTCCCATCCATATACTCCAAATGCGCGCAATGGGGGTCAGTCTCTCCGGCCTCGGACGATTTGCAGCGATTGCAAAGCTCTCCCAGAAAGACTCCAGCGACGAAAGATTCAGCCAATCGATGTCCTCCCATATGGGCCGCACTAGGTCGCAGTGGAGAAATAGATGATCGGCCGTCTCGGCATCCGAACTGCAAAGGCCGCATACATTGGGAACGTTAGGGAAGAAAGAGAGAATACGGTCGCGAGTAGGAAGCCGTCCACGTCTAAGGATCCACATGAAGATCCCAATCCTTTCCGGCAGCTTGAGAGCCCATATGAGATTGCAATGGCCACGCAATGATGCCTCCGAGATCGTAGCGATGGGGAGAAGAGCATAATATGCCTTCTGCGAGGAAAAGGACCCGTCGTTCCAAGTGAAGTGATCACGCCCCCCCGATGGAATAGGGGCGTCCAGGAGTAGGGTCATTAATGCGGAGAAGTCCATCAGACGCTGATCGGAGAGGGAATCCATCAAGATCGGGCACCAGGAGCCGTTAGACCAGCACGATTCCACCGTTGCAGATTTGTCCCTGGCCAGCGCGTAGAGGCGAGGAAAAAGGTTCATGAAGATGCCCTTACCAGACCAGTCCACTTTCCAAAAGCTGAAGGAGGATCCATCCCCAAGAGTCGGTGTATATAAGGACCGATTGCGGTTGAAGACAGCAAATGTTTCGCGCCAAAAGATGGGAGATTGAGCGTGAGATCGACCGTCAAAGGCTGACAAGAAGGCATTACTCGCTGCAATGCGAAGGCATCGTACCATAAATTCATCATCCCGGCTTAAAAGCCTCGACGCCCATTTGAGAAGAGAAGCTTCCCGCATGACCTCCAGCCGCCGAACACCCAGGCCACCGCCGCGCTTAGGTCGAGTAATGTCCTCCCACGCGACGAGATGTATCCCACTTCTTGCAGACTCCTTCTTGCCCCAAAGGAATCCCCTCATACATTTGTCCAAGCGTAGCCTAATCCCTTTTGGGAATCCACGCGCCGAAAGGAAATAAACAGGGATAGCCGAAAGGACGGACTTAATAAGCACCAAACGGCCACCTCGAGAGAGCAAAGAAGATCTCCATCCTGCCAGCCTTGCCTCGAACTTCTCCACCACCCGCTGATACTCGCGTAACCGCACCCTGCCCACAGATAGCGATAGGCCCAGGTAATCTAGGGGGAGTGCCCCAGGAGAGACCCCCAACGTGGAGGAGCATTCCCCAACTTCCTGCGTCGAGAGAGCAAAGGGCACAAATTTGGATTTGTCCTCGTTGATTTGGAGTCCCGATAGTTCGCAAAATAAATGGACCGTAGTAGCCATTCCGGCATGTTGAAGCCGCTCACCCTCTATAAAACATAAGGTGTCGTCCGCATATTGGAGGAGCGGGATATGAAGGTCGCCGAAAGAGCATCCACGAGTATATCCAGCGTCGGAAACGCCTTGAATCATACGAGGCAACACATCCGCCGCCAATACGAACAGAAGAGGGGCAAGGGGGCATCCCTGGCGAACCCCCCTTCGGGGTTGAAATAGGTCCCCAGATGGCCGACCATTAAGAGATAAGGAGAAGGAGACCGTAGTAACACATCGACGGATCCATGAAATCCATAACGGAGGGAAGCCCCGAGACCTCAAAACCGACCATAAGAAGCGCCAATCCAGCGAGTCGTACGCCTTAGCAAAATCAATTTTCCAGAGGACCCCTTTCGAACCATTTCTGTGCCATCCATCAATGATAGCGGAAGCAAGAGCGAAGCAGTCAGAGATTTGTCTCCCTTGAACAAAGGCCGCTTGACATGGAGAAATGAGTGAGGCCAGAAGGGGCGCTAGGCGACGAGCCAAAGCCTTCGCTATTATCAAGTAGATACCATTGGAAATGGCAATAGGTCGGAATTCCTCAATACGACGTGCCCCCTGGGATTTCGGAATGAGGACCAAGGCGGCGCGGTTTATCCTGTTAAAACCCCTGTTCCCCTCACAGAAATCGAGGGCCACCTCCAAGACGTCGTTGGCGATAACATCCCAAAAGTCCCTATAAAAGGAAATAGGGAAGCCATCTGGGCCAGGAGACGCGTCAGCGTTAAGGGCCCAAGCCGCGCACTTAAGCTCCTCCATCGAAAATGGGCGTGATAAAGCAGCAGCATCCGAGCCTGAGAGCGAAGGGGCACCGGGAGCCGTCCAGTGCCAAGAGGAAGAGGGAAGGCGATTGAAAAAGTTCTTGAAGTAGTTCACTATCGCCGGCCCCATGTCCCGTTCAGACTGAAAAATAGCGTTCCCGATCTGTATGGAAGAGATACGATTAATTCTTTTACGAGCACTAGCGATCCGGTGAAAGTATGCGGTATTAGCATCCCCCTCCTTGATCCAACGAAGCCGCGAGCGCTGCCTCCATTCAATAGCTTTTTTCCTGTCATCCTCCGCAATGGTTTGAGTCGCACAAGATCTCTCCAATAATTCTTCATGGGAAAGGTCCCTGACGCTCTCCACGCGATCCAATCTAATAACAGTTTCCTCGGCCAAATGCGTCCCGACCGCCTAGCCTGACGCGTAGAGAATTTGAAGGAAGCAAGAACTCGTCGCAGGGATGATAGTTTGAGTGCAAAACGTCGAGCCGCATTACCCGAAAATGATGTTTGGGACCAGTGATTTCGCACTAGGTCCATGAAATTAGGCTCCAGAAGCCAACTCTTCTCGTAACGAAAAATACCGCGCGGCCGAGACGATTCGCCCGAGTCCCCAAGCGATGGGGCTATGATCCGAAAAAGATCGAGGACGGGAGGAAACCGAGCAAAGAGGGAAAGCCTCCATCCATCTTGAATTAGCTAGGAACCGGTCAAGCCGCGATCGAGAGGAGCTATTACGCCAAGTGTAAATGATATCCGTGGCGACCAAGTCATCCAAAGCCAAGTCATTGATAAAGTCCCAAAACTCAATAGACCCTGGATCCCTTCCCCCCCGTCCGCGTGGACGGTCGTTTGAACGCAACGTGACGTTAAAATCCCCTCCCAAAATCCACGGGATATCTCCAAAAGCCGCAGCATCGGCCCTCAAGTCCTCCCATAAATCACGGCGGGCCAGGTGGCAATGAGGCGCATAAACACAAGAGAAAGCCAGAGAAGCGTTGGTGGCCATATGCACAAGTATTACAGAAATAGAGTGACGTCCTATACGGGAGCAGCATACAGAGAAGCATGAAGATCGCCAAGCCACAATTGAACCACCAGAAGAACCGATCGCGTCCAATGCACAAAAAGCGTCCAATGGCCCTGCTCCAAACGATCTCCAAAGGGCGTCGTCGACTCCAGAGAGCTTGGTTTCTTGTATCAGAACGACATCGCATTCCCATTCAAGCAGACGCGAGCCCAAAGCCCTGCGACGCAAAGGATCCCCCATTCCACTAACGTTCCAGGAGAGAAGCTTCATTAAATATTACAAAAATAATCCCCAAAAAGTGGCCGAGGGAGTAACCAAGTCAAGAGCGCCGATGGTCCAGCCGGCGAAGTCCCGCCGCTTCCGCCACCATCTCCCGAGAAAGTAAAATCGGCGGAGAGGAGATCCCTTCCAGTGAGAGGTCCAGACGCCGAGCGTAAACAACTCCAAATCTGTTTGGGGAGGCAATCGAGGCATTCCAAGCGTTCCACGAGTCTGCAGACCGGTTAGGAGAGAGCTGCGTGCCACTTGAAGAAGAATCCCCAATATCTCCGAGTTCGGGGGCGACCACCAGTGGGCCCGATGCGATTGCCAGCAGAGGAGGCGAGGAGGATGAGGGAGAAGGACTCCAGTCGTCATAGTCCTGCCACTGACAGAATGAAACCGCAGAAATAGGAGTAGGGCAGGGAATATCGTCGCAGAAGATAATAGAGTCCCCATGCATGGTCGGGTCTCGCGCTGCCCGCAATAGGGTCCGAATAGGGGCCGATCCGGAAGAAGGAATCGGAAGCGCCACATCGAAAGAAGTGGAGAAGGCGCACGTCTTCAGAATGGGGATGTCAGATAAATCCATCGGCCGCGGATCGACCTCGAAAAGCCCCCTTGGCACGTGAGAGGGCGTCTGTCCAATAGCCCACGCGAATCGAGGTCCAGGCGACGAAGACGAAGGGTCGGTACGCTTCAGCGACGCCTCGGGAACATCCACGGACATTGACACGTGGCCCAGCGAAGATGAGCCGTCGCCGGACCTTGGAGCATCGCTCCCGGCCGCGGAGAGGGTTGACGAAGCCACCGGCGGCGGAAAGAAGAACTCAAGCTTGAAGGACCATCTGCCGAGTTCAAGTATCTCCGAGAAGGTCTTGCCATACATAGATCGGGAGAGGTTGGATGAACATTCTACCAGAATCCTTGTGCATGACCAATCCGATCCTGGGGAAAGGCCATCGTCCAAGATGGCCAGCACTTGACCCCAACTGCGAATTACCTTGGAGAGGCAATGAGCCGAGCGAGATAAGAATGGAACACCACGTACCTCTACCACGCAGATCTCAGATGTTAAAGAAGCACCATCTGCGACCCTTGGTCTACGCCATTTGACCGCCGACGACTCGGAGCAAGAAAAGAGGACTTCCCGTTGCTCCGGGGAGAGTCCGCGAACACAGCATCGAGAGTCATCCAGGAAGAAGAAGTCCCCCGAGAATCCCTCGCCCAGGAGAAGAAGTGTTGCAGACTGGATCGCCTCGCGGTCTAAGCCCCGCCGCTGAATCACGCCAATCGCCACGCCATGATTGGCCTCCAACGATTTCGGTCCCGAAGTAGCTGAAGAATCCCTGGCCGGAGGAGCTGAAGAAGCCCACGCCGGAGGGCCCACTATAGTAGTAGGCAGAAAGCCCATCTTTTGTGAGTCCAGACGATGCCGTGTTACCGGCGCCTTAGCATGGACAGACATCGCATGATTGGGAGGAGCGCCATCACCTCCAGCGCCAGAAGGCGAGCAGGAAGGAATGGACTTTCCTATCGAGGAGTCAGCCCCAAAACCTGCAGAGACCACCTGAGCAAAGGAGCGAGAGTCCCGTAATGCCGAAGGACCTCGGCCACGGGGAGGGACGTCCAGCGAAGTGGAGCGTTTCGTCCGCCGGATATCCATGGGCGCGACCCTACACGAAAACGAGCGGTGCCCGACGCGACCGCACCGGAAGCATGTAGGAGGTGCCTTGCATGCAGACGCCAAATGACCACGCTCTGCGCTGCACTCCCTCGTTTCTTCATCCCCCCATGCAACTTGTGTGCTTTACCTCCCCCTCATCTCATTTCTTCCATTCTCACATCTACCAATTTCCTTAGAAAATCCACATGTTGCACCAAAGGAACCCACCGGTGCGCAACTGAGGACGTGGCTTGATGACATAGTGCCAGTTATAGAAGACGAAGGGACTTTGAGAGAACTGAAAAGTTAAGGCGGGAAAAGAATCATCGTGGAAAACAAAGAGTCACTATGAAAGATGAAATGTCATGTGACGACTATACATGTAATAATGACATGTCCATTTTTATTCATAAACTTGTGTACAGAGTAACTTACGAAAAAAGTCCATGAATCGCACCCCCGATTTCGATATCGTACATGAACTTTGAAGAGTAATGATATGGTACATGATATTTAAGATATGTCTTAATGTAGCCCTAAACTATTGACATTTAGTGGATCATTTTGTCCTCCTAACCTTAAATCACAACAACTCAAAATCGCATTGAAACAAATATTAAAGATCGAGTATTACATTGTTACCTTTTAAAGTTCAAGTATGACATTGAAATCGAGTGTATAATTCGGGGGGGGGGGGGGGGGGGGGGGGGGGCTTTTGCGTATTTACTCTAGAGTTTGTGATGGGCTTGTGTACAATAAGGAGGGGTGGCCCACTCTAGAGCGAAAGTCTCCCTTGCTAATAAATAAAGGATTTTTAGTATTTTTTTACTCATAAATCGGGTATTAAGTTAGCCAACCCCACTTAATTGTAGGAAAAGGTTTCATTGTTTTTGTATAAACCCGATATTATGCGGCTTGCATAACTACTTCCATCAATCAAAAAAGATATGTACATGAAGTGCTAAAGTGAGGGCTTGAAGCTTTACATCAAGAAAAAAGTAAGCTACGACCTAAAAGATCTTGAAGAAAGCAAAGTACAGCTATAGATATGACCAACATGGCCTTGAAACAATCTAAAATTGGTAAAAGAAAAGAATCCAAATGAATATTCAACTAGCTCAAGTCCTCAATCTTCACGGAAAGCAAAGAAATTCTTATCGTCATGTTTCCCCTTTGGCATAAGCCTTCTCTTCTTGGTTTGTTATGTTTGATGTCCATGTATTATTCCAATGAAGTTGCTTCCTAAGAGGACTGCTTCGGTTCTATTTCTATTCCACAGCCTCCATTGAAATTCTGCAATCCCGTACTCAAAACCATGCAACATGCATGACTCCCTCATGGCCATCATTTGATTCCTCGATATTACCCAACTTTTGAATCCCCCCATCTTCCCCAGTCCGAATAATCAGATTTTTTAAGACTAGAGGCAATTTTAAATTTTGCTTTTGCAAATAATTTCCTTCTCATCTGGCTTCACTTAAGAATCAGAGGCATGAATTATCCTCATCATTTATATTCCTTGAACTTCTTTTTTGTTAGTAGGGAAATTTTTCCAACACAATCTTTGGTTACCTTCAACTTCTCATGTGCTATCTATTCACATGTTATGAAGTATGAGAGATCTTTCTTGCATTCATAGGTAACCAACCACCTATGCTTCCAAGCAAATCAAATCCATGATGGCAATTATCGTCTAAAGGTGTTTTGCTTCCACGCTTCTTTCATCTATTGTCTAGAAGGCTTGAAGTTTAGCTTTCGAAAAGAACTAACATGAGGCAAAATATCGGTTTTAACACTTAGTTTCGTCTTCTCCCTTGTGTACCATTTATTGAACTTCTTCCCACCTGATTGATGTTGAGTTTGTTTCTTTCCACTATCTTTAGCAATGATAGGGGTATGAACTACCATTTAATCCTTCCTCGACTGCTGCTTCTGTACAGCTGATTTGACTTGGTGTTGAGAGGATCCCTCCATCTTATCAAAAACAGTCGAAGGAGAAACCAACTTCTTGAACTTCCCTGAACCTGCATCTTCACTTGTTGTGGATGCCGACCATCCACCATACCAAAAACAAGCTCATCATGTACAGCGAGAGACTGCATTGACAGATCGCGAAAAAGTGCACCAACTCTGCAATAATTCATAATCAACAGAAGTTTGCTCACTGCTTTCAGCACTGCTAACTGTCATTGCATTCCACTCCTGCGTCCTCTGTGCTTGCTGTAGCTTTTGACCTTTTGTTTAGAGCATTCATCCTCCTTAGCGAATCTCCTAATAGCTGGAGAATCAAGCATCTCAGATTCAACATGAACCAGTCTGCTCTCAACATCTATTCCGTCTTCTTGCGGCAAAATGCCATCTCTTCTGGTTGTCACATCTGGTTCCTCTACATCAATCTTTCTTCTACTACCTTGCTACTAAATCACAGTGGGCTATTGCACCTGGTGCTGGAAAAAAGAGGCTTACACCTGCTGCAGCAACAGTAGGATAGCAGCAACAACTAGCTGTTGTGGTTTGGGTAGCTGCACTTGCTGATTCTGCTTCTGATCCACCAAAAACAACTCTTCAACCAATGAATGCGCCACAACTGAAGTTATGTGGCAGATACTGGCAGTAACCAAAAAGTAAGCAAACTGCTGTTACTTTGGGGTACCGACTGTGGCCTCAAAAGAGACTAAATGCTGCGACATTTGCTGCAACAGACCCAAGTTTCCTCTTCTGATTGGAATTTAGAAGCACCAAAAGCATCATCTTCCTTGCTCTCCACCACAGAAACTCCCTGATCACTACTGGCTGAAAAACTATGGCCAAATGCTGCTTCTGTTGGTGAAAAGCAACCACAAGGGTGTTGTCCCTTTGAGATAAGAAAACGGCTGATTTGCTGCTGTTCACATGCATCACTATACCCAAGTTGTTCTCCAATCTGTTTAGGTTATTTAGAGCATAGCCCAAATTCAAATTCTTGATGCTCTTGCTTACTATTCAAAGTTCGAACGAGAATAAGGTACAAGAATCCACACTTTGGCCACTTTCTCCTGATGCAAGTTTTTCATTCTTCTACTAACAGAGTCTCCAAATGTATGCCCACGCATACAGCATTGTGTATAAAATTTTGTGTCCTTTTCATACACAATTTTTTTAACACCCGACATCCATTCTTGGTCATCACATGATCAACTCTAGGATTGAGGAGATCAATATCGACATATACCCTCACAAAGTCGACCATGTAAACTGCCACACAGATAAACTTTCCCAATCACCTGTGCTTTGGAATTTATGACCCCAAGATTATGAAGGTGTACATTCAACTATTCAAGCTTGGAATCCCTATCCAAACGGGGAACTGTGTACCATGCAAATTTGGGCGAAAATAGGGCAACCACCTTACTATAGCCCATTCATTTTGAAACTTAAAATCTCACACTGCATACATCGTGATGATTTTTTCCCTCCATATCTGATCAAAATGTGCATTGCATCCTTGGCACCTAAAGATATTTCACCAGCATGAGTGAATCTCCTTTTTAGAAAATTATGGAATCCCAGCCAGTCTGCTTTAGAATTCACAAAACGAGCAATCAAGGACCTAGAAAATGTCCTTTGCCATCACTTCATCCCCATTAATCTCAATAACATGTTCTCCATCCACAAATTGGGCATCTCTAACTGGTAGAAAATTCCCAAACGCTGGAGAAAAATGAGCACCTTTCGTAGCATTTGCATTAGAGACCTTCATCTGCTGCATTGAATCGTCAAATGTTTCCTCAACATTCTACTTCAAGTCTGCATACTTGCCAGACATAACAGAAGATAGAATAGGGAAATGCTCCTCCATGTTCAGCCACCCAGAATCTTCCCCAAACCAGCTGTGACCTGTCTCAGGCATATCCTCGAACATCTTGTGGACACCCAAAATACCACAACGTCTGAAGCACTTCTCGCCCCGCCCAAAACAATCACCCAGCAAAAGGTAAGGGCCAAAGCACCCAGCAGCGCTCAAGATCATCAGGCTCACACCAAGTTGCCCCCCAGCAACAGAAAATACATGGTGGTAACTGGTAACACGCCTGAAACTTGATGCTCCAGCAGCACCCAGCATCAATACCACAGCTCGTAGCCCCCAAAATCCCTAGATCTGAAGATGAAGAACCTCTGTGAATGGTCTCCATGAACTGCTATCCCCTTTGTCCGCGGATGCTTGGCCAGAAAACCCAATCTCCACAGCTACCGGACTAACAGCAAGCTTGGAAACAGCCAACTCCAGCAGAGATCGAGAGTCTGAGATTCTCCAAAACCACAGCCACCATGTTCGAGCAATCTTCCCTCCATACCCGTGTGGAACCCTAAATCCCCCAAAAAGAATATGTAGCCAATCATCACAAAAGAGGGCTTGATGGAAAGCTTCAGCCAAGAATATCCAAGATCTGATGCTCGATCTTTGATCTACTTCTTAGATCTCTCCCATATCTCAACCAAAAGCGGCGCTGGGGTCCCCCCACCCCTTCAGTCATCTTCAGAATCGTATCATGGGACAGGCAGGTGAAACGTGGGCGGGTTTTCTTAGAGAGCTTTTTGAACTTATCAAAAATATGTGATACGAGAAAAATGAGATCAGACTAATTAATACAACAGTAGTTGAGTTTTTGTGTGCTTGTTCTTGTGTGTAGCCGAGTGCTCAAGCGATGAAGTTGCAATGTGTGCTGGTGTACATTCTCATGCAAGAGGAAGGTAGATTACCTTGTGAGAAACTAACTCCACACTGGTTAAAGTCCTAAAATTAATTTTGGAATTTTGACCCTATAACACTTAGCATAATAAAAAAAGGGATTTTATCACTTGTGCCCCTCCGAGATATCGCAATATCAGTTATACCCCTATCTTTTTGGTAATATCAGTTGTGCCCCTAACTTCTTGCTCTGTCACCAGTTGTGCCCTTCCGTCAGATTGACCGTCAAAAAATTAAAATAACCATGGTTTATTCAAACCATGGTGTGGTTAAGAAGGGTATTATGGTCCATACCCTTCTTCATCTTCTTCCTCCTCCATTTGCTTTTCTTCCTTCTCTTCATAATTTCTCTCTCTTACTAACACCTTCATGCATCCATCGAATCTCTAAAATTTTTACATTTTCAGGGACATATCACTCGTTACGGATCAAACGATGAATTTTATTGAATTTTTGGATGACTTTTTATGAATCAATTAGTCAAAAATTTATCAAAATTTAAGAAAAAACTCAACTCCATTTTTAGCTTCAGCCACAGGTGGAGGAGGAGGGCGGAAGGGACCGGAGGAGGCGCGGGGGCAGGGACAGCGGCGGGGGCGGCGGGCTGGGAGGGGGCGGGGCTGGGAGGGGGCGGCTCAGGGGAGGGAGCACAGGGACGGGGAGGGGAGGGGGCAGGGGAAGGGGTGGGGGCGGCGGGCTGGGAGGGGGCGGGGCTGGGAGGAGGCTGCGCGGGGCAGAGGTAGGGGCAGCGGCGGGGCTGGGAGGGGGCGGGGTGGGAGGAGGCTGCGCGGGGCAGCCTCTCCTCGATGGTGTGCGCGTCCAGCTCCAATCCCACGCCGGCACTTACCTTCACGCCAATGGCCTCATAAGGCCCCACAGAGACTCCGTGACCCACGACGATCCCAAGCGGACCCTCACCCAAGAGTCCGTCTTCTGGGAAGTCGACGTGTTGGAGCTCAGGACACCCTTAGCAGCGAGGTCATTACCGCCGCGCCGCGGTGAGGAGCTGCTGACCCCGCCAGTAAAGCCACTGAGGATGGTGGTTTCCAAGAAGAGCTCGCGGGAGTCGGGGGGGGGGGGGGGAGAGGGGGGGGGGGGCAAGCCCCCACCCGCCCCCTCTCTCTGTCACTGCTGGGAGGGGGCGGCTCAGGTGAGGGAGCACAGGGCCGGGGAGGCGAGGGGGCAGGGGAATGGGTCGGGGATGCGGGCTGGGAGGGGGCGGCGGGCTGGGAGGGGGCGGCTCAAGGGAGGGAGCACATGGACGGGGAGGCGAGGGGGCTGGGGAAGGGGTCGGGGCTGCGGGCTGGGAGGAGGCGACGCGGGGCAGGGGCGGGGGCAGAGGGAGGAGGAGGAGGAGCCGGAGGAGGAGCAAGAGGATGGGCAAGAGGAGGAAGAAGAAGAGGATGAGGAAGATGATGTAAAATGAACTCCTAACCTTTTTTTAAAAGTAATTCCGCCTATGTCCTCAAAATTAACGGCCGTTTGCACTGTGGATGGACGATCACTAACCCGAGGGGTACAAGTGATAAATTAGCAAGTTTTGAGGGGCACAACTGATATTACCAAAAAGATAGGGGCATAACTGAAATTGCGATATCTCGTAGGGGCACAAGTGATAAAATCCCATAAAAAAACTGTTCTAAGCATGGAAACACTGCTCAAAAAATTACACCATTATGAGCAAGCCAAAGCGTCCAAAGAACAATTAAAGGAAAAATCTGTACATTGGTGGGTCTGAACCTCACATTACCACGGATTAATAAGCATTCTCAATATCGGACAACTCCACCCAAGTGAATGCTACCTCTGCCCCACACCTCTTTATCCCTTCCACAAGAGAGGGAAAGGTGGTCCACCGATTCCACCTCTACCCCAACAAAATGAGTAGAGATGTTATTACCAATTTAGCACTCAGCATGATGCAAATGAAAAATCGACGACGGCGAATGATATAATAATATATTTTGGTGGTTTTTTGGTAGAAGAAGAGAAGGGTTGAGAAGAGAAATTGGAGGGTTGAGAGGAAGAAAAGCTCGTCGGAACGAGGGGTTTGGAGAAGAGAACCGTGAAGACCACGTGGAGGGAGAAGAGAGAAGGAGAGGGGATAAAATGAGATAAACTCAAATTTTACTTCATAATTGACTGACTAGAACAATGGACTACCCTCTCTTTATATAGGAGAGAGGGTTTACAAAAATAGTAAATAAATCAAATTAACAACTAATTTAATCCTAATTGACCTCTAACTACCTTAATTGGACCCTAAATTATTTAATTGACCCAAATTACATTTAAACTCTACGAAATAAACGTTGAGATCACAGACGATCTCTATTATTTAATTAGACCAATATGACCGCTAAAAACGTAAATAAAATTGATAATTATTTAATTAAATAAATGTGGCCCCATAATTTGGGGTCACGCTGCATCAACTCTCCACCGCTTTAAAAAATTCGGCTCCCGACGAATTGCGTGATGTAGGTGGATAGTTGGAGAAATCATCCTTGAATTGGGGCTTCAATTTCCCCAATGCGATCACTTTCCGCGTTACGTTTGTAGTTTTTTCCAATTGGGGGGCGTCCCTGCAAATTTCGTACCCCTTCAATTTTCCTCACATTTCTAAGGCTTTGGACTTTTCTGCAAATATGGATTTTGGGGAATTTTTCTTTGCAATTTTTCCCACTTGAATTCCAATCCCCCTTTTCCAGGGATTTGGGTCCCCTCAATCTCGGATGGCCTGTTAGGGCACGGGTCTTCTTTTTGTACGCGGGAGGGCGGCAGGGCTTCCCCGATAAGTTGGCGGCGGCGAGCTCTCGCTGGGGCAGGCGGGGGCGGTGGTCTCGCGGGCGGGGCCGGTGGGGTTTGGCGGGGAGATGGGGTTCGACAGGTCCTTGGCGAAAAGGAGCCGCGGGCGGCGCTGTGGTGGAGTGGCGGCGCCGCGGTGAACGAGGGAAGCTGAGCGTGGCGGCGGGGGCGCCGCAGGGAGGCGGGGTTTGCAGAGCTTGCGTGGGGGAGGGCTTGGGCGCTGGGCGAGGTGGCGTGAGGGGAAGGTGAGGAGCACGGGGAGGGGCTGAGCGGTGGGGAGAGGCGGTAGCAGGGGTGGGGGCGGTGAGGCGCAACCGGGAAGGGGGTTTGCTGGGCTGCGCGCGAGTGGTGGTGTGCGGGAGGGGAAACCGGAGGCCGGTGTGCGGGAGGGGAAACCGCGGGGGTGGTGGCGGCGCGGTGAACTTGGGGAGGAGGGGGATCGGGAGGGGAGGCGCGGCGGTTGTAGGGTGCGGCTGACGGCCGCGCGGGCCGGGGAGGGCAGGGGAAGTACCTGGGCGGCCTGGGGAGCCGCTGGAGGGGCGAGGACTGCCATGGGGGCGGCCGTTGATGACGGGGACTGATCTGAAATATTCTGAACAGCAAGCGTTTCGCCCCTTTCTTCGATTTTTTCTTCCAAAACGATCTGGACAGCGGCTTGATCGGCTTCCACGGCGAGTTTTTCGTCGTCAAAGCTCTCGACAACGGCTTCGGAGGTCGGCGGCTTTGCTTGGGCGTCGCGGTAGGCCTCAAAGTAGGCCATTAGGTTCCGAGACATGGATTGGAGGTTGGCCTGCAAATCACGAATTATGTCCCCCGTCTCTTTGAAGGTGGCGTCGATGGTGGAGATGGCTCGTCGCGTTTGCTCGGATGAACGATGGTGTCGGTGCGGGCGCCGGGACGGATCGTTAGATCATGAGGACGATCTAAAGGCCATGCTCTGATACCAATTGATGCAAATGAAAAATCGGTGACGGCGAATGATATAATAATATATTTTGGTGGCTTTTTGGTAGAAGAAGAGAAGGGTTGAGAAGAGAAATTGGAGGGTTGAGAGGAAGAAAAGCTCGTCGGAACGAGGGGTTTGGAGAAGAGAACCGTGAAGACCACGTGGAGGGAGAAGAGAGAAGGAGAGGGGATAAAATGAGATAAACTCAAATTTTACTTCATAATTGACTGACTAGAACAATGGACTACCCTCTCTTTATATAGGAGAGAGGGTTTACAAAAATAGTAAATAAATCAAATTAACAACTAATTTAATCCTAATTGACCTCTAACTACCTTAATTGGACCCTAAATTATTTAATTGACCCAAATTACATTTAAACTCTACGAAATAAACGTTGAGATCACAGACGATCTCTATTATTTAATTAGACCAATATGACCGCTAAAAATGTAAATAAAATTGATAATTATTTAATTAAATAAATGTGGCCCCATAATTTGGGGTCACGCTGCATCACAGCATAAGCAGAATGAAAAGTGGGTAACTAAGTACCATCTACCCACACTCCAAAAACTACCATACTGCAATCAGATGCCAGTGCAAACAAACACGGCAAGCACTCAGAAAGTGACTCAATCAGTCCAAGCATCCCATCGAAAAGGCAAAGGAACAACCATCCCAAGACAGATCACGATCGTAACTGAGCAGGAAGTTCACGTAGTACAGAGCAAATTCACTTCCAAAATGTGGATGCGAGGTGATGCCGATGATGAGTTGGGGAACACTATTAATAAACCACGTAAATACCATACACAAACCTACAGACCAGTTCCTCTATCTAGATTGGCCTCCGGTGACCGCATGGTCAAGCAACTGTCGGTTGGTCTCGCGGGAGACAGTAACCAAGCGAACTGAGCGACGGTCATACAAGCCCTAAAAATATCGACCTCCTTCGGGAGGGAAAGATAAAACACGATCTTTCGCATTAGGAAGACCTCTCCAAACCTAATATTTTATGTATTTAAGCAAGCATTTGTAAGCAGACTACGACGTCTTATACACAACAACAAAATGGTATACCTGAAAGAAATAATATAACACTGATGAATGCAGTGAGGTGTAGGAGCTGAAGTGCTATTATGCATTTCCAATCTCTTTAATACAGCATGCAAATATTTTTCTTGACTAAGACTCGATGTCCTTGAATCTATGTCTCTTGTAATTTGAATTCTTAGAATGGATGAAGCTCAATTTCTCTTTAACTTCATTACGCATCCCTATGTCATTACCCGTGAATAGAACACCATCCACATACAATAACATGGTCGCAAACTTGCTCCCACTCTTCATGACATAGACACAATTATCCAATTATTTGCAACATATTCAAATTGGATAATTTTCTCATGGAATTTGAGATACCATTGTAGTGAGGACTGTTTTAGGCCAAACGACTTTCTTAACTTATAAACCGATTCACCTGACCTTCCACATGAAATCCATCACGTTGACACATAAATCTCCCCTCATAATTTTCCATAAAAGAATGTTGTCTTCACATCCATTTGAAATAATCCCAAATCCATATATGCGACTAGAGCTAAGATCATCCATATCGATGCAAACTTAGCAACCAGAGAGTAGGTTTTCTGGAAATCTATTCCAGCTTGTTGAGTATAACCCATGACAACTAATCTTGCGTAGTATTTATTCTTGGTATTTTTCTTGAATATCCACTTACAACCTACGGATTGCCTACCTTCTGGTAAATCACACAACTCTCATACATTGGTTCGTTCAATTGAGTCCACTCATCCCTCATGGTAGTCGTCCATGATTATGATTCACTCGAAGCCATTGCTTCGTCAAAGGATATGGGATTTGTACAATCTGCTACATCCTCGTCTATGGCGTGACACGACGTCTCGCATCAACAGAAATGATAATCTTCTAACCACGTGGGTTGTGTTCTCGATCTCTTGTTGCTGATCATACTCATAGGTTATGTCGATACACCCACTTCTTCTAAAGGATCGTCGTTATCCAAACGTTCATTCTCTATGTATAGATGACCAATATCATCTACTAATTGTAATCTTATCTCTAAGTCATCTTCATTGTCATGTAGGACAATAAGAGGATCGAGTTCCTCTGTTTCATGCTTCTTTTCTTGATGATTTTCAAGAAAGGTTGCTTCATGACTTTCGATTAGACCTTTTATTTCATGGAAGAACCTATATCCTTTACAATATTCATTATATCCAACAAATTTGCATTTTGGTGTCTCGAAGTCTAGTACCAAGATATGTGCAACACATCCCCATTTCCAAAGATGACCCAACTCGAGTTTCCTGCCATTTCAAATTTCACAAGGCGTTGATTCTACAGGTTTGGTGGAAATCCTATTTTGTACGAAGTCAGCGGTCAACATCGCTTCTTCTCAAAATTTCTTTGAGTGTCCTAAATATGACAACATATTTCTTACTGCATTCATCGGTGTTAATTGTTCCTTAAGGTCTCAATTAATCATGAATGTGACAACATATTCTCCATTTCTATCAATCCTTAAGGTCTTTATTTACTTTCCTAATTTTGTCTCTACTTTTGTCTTGTATCTATTAAATATTTCAAAGGTTTCTGCTTTTCTTCCTAAGAAATAAACATAAGAGAACTTAAAATAATCATCAATGAATGTTACAAAGTATTCCTTATCTCTATGTGTACTGACGCTCAATGGTCTACATATGTCTGAATAGATCAAACCTAATAATTCCTTTAATTGAATTCCCGTCGAGAAGGGTTTTCTCGTCATTTTACCAATGAAATAATGCTCACTGGGCAATGTCCTTGCACTCATAATCTTAAGTAAAAGATCGGATTTAATCATTTAATCCATCTTAGAATTTCCTAGATGACCCAGTCTCACATGCCATAAATTATAATCAAATAAATAACACGGAGAGTACTCAAAAATCATATTCATTGATTCACTAGACATATTACATGAAGATAAAATAGGTCACGTTCGGATACAAATTTTCCCATGGCATAGACTTCGTATCCTTTACCATGGATACATGTTTATTATAAAAATGAAATTCAAAATCTTTCTTGAGCAGAATTAGAACAAATACGAGGTTCCGACGCAATCTTGGAGCGTATAGTACATCCTAAAGTGTTATAATAATTATATTGTCGTCCAAGTCAAGCATGTATGTCCCAACACCTTCGACATCCAAGTAGGTAATATCCCCACGAAGATCCCTTGTTCTCCTTTCTTCATCTCCTTCAAGTTCAAAAGCCCCTCCGTCTTAGCAATGAAGCGGGTCGCACCAGAGTCAACCCGTCACTCGTCACAGTCAGTGATCGTAGAGTTGCACTCTACAATAGTTGTGAATTCAATTTTCTTCTTGCCTTTGTTCTCAGGCGCTTTAGAATTTCCTACCTTCTTCTTGTTGGGCATTTGACCATGAAGTGGCCATATTTGTCACAACCGTAGCACAAGTCACGTGGGTATTTCCCACCTTTTCCCATGAAATTCGCCTTGGAGGGTCCTAATCCCCTTTTTGTGTATACCACATTTGCTTCTTCTTCTACCTTTTAGACCCCAAAGACCTCAACTTTCAATCTTTGATTCGATAGATCATGCTCAATTGTCAATTATGCAGGTAGAGCCATCACACTCTTAATGTTGTCGTTCATCTTTAGAGATGGGGCAACCATGTTGAATGACAGCGAAAGAATTCCTAGAATGGTTATAATATGTATCTTTTTCGGATTCGTGCATTCAATAACCGTTAGGTCCTTGGCCATCATCATCGTATTCACATGCTCGAGGACATTTTCAAATTCCTTCATTATACACGAGTTGTACTTGTATAAAAGAAGTTGTACGCTAACTTCAAACTTGGAGTGATATTTCTCCTTAACCGTGTTCCAGAGCTCATAAGTTGATTTACAGATCTCGAAGATCCGAATCAAATTAAACTCAATGTGGGTCGGCACAAAGATCTTAACCCTATTATGTGTTTTCTCTCACTGTTCGCATAACCTAATTTCCTCTATGGTTGGATTCACAGATAATGTAGGGTCAGGTTTGTCTATTATAGAGTGTATGACATCGTGTAGTAGACAAAGTATATCTGTCTACTCCATAATTCATAATTAGTTTTGTTAAGATATTAAAATTTCCACACCACACTAACAATGGTTTTGCTTGTTATTTTAGCTTTGGATCCAATGAAATATATGTAAGTTTGAATGAGATTGTGAAAATTGTAACAAGAAAAGAAAAGATATTTTTAAGCAATTAACAAAACACACACTTGATGTGATTATGGAAAAAAACTTTGTATTTTGTCCAACTAAGCAAGATCAACAACAAAAAATAACTAATACAAAAAATATAAACAAGTTTTTTTAACTAGAGTTTCTAATCAACCTTTCGAAAAAAAACAGAGATACCTATTTTAATATGTATTTGTGATTATCAAAGAGAAACTTTTATCAATTTAGTCAAAACTCTTATTAGGCTTTGATTCAAGATTAACTAAAAGACTTGTAACCTATAGTAGTGAAGTTAAGCAAAGAGGTTTTGTAGAAACTTTGACAAGATTCAAATAATTAAGGTCAATGAAACAAGAGTGTACCATTTAAATATAAGACAGGTTATCTTTTCTACTAACAAGTAGCTAAAGTCAATTATACTTCAATTAAATTAAATGGTTAACCCTCTTCTTAATAAAATAAAGAAAATCAATATTATAACTGATATGATTAAACTCGAATAACAAACTTGATTTAAAAAACAATTACGCGGGATTTAAAAAAAAGGTTAATAACAAAACAGGAGCTAATTTAATTTCAAGGCATAGTTCTCAAAAAAGTAATATATATATATATGAAATTCTCTTTTTATCTAACCAATGTGCTTAATCAACCTTAATAGATGGATTTTGTGAACAGACATAAAAACAACCTTAATTTACCCTTCTCCTTATTTACTTAACGAGATCATCACCACCCAAAATCCTCTTTAACTTCCCAAAATCCTCACAACCCACTTCAACGTGCCCTTTTGCACAATGTGGGTGATTTCGTGCGTAAGGAATGGAGTCATTTTCGGAGGCAAACTTGTTATACAGAGAATGTATTTGAACATAGCAGAGCTCTTTGAAGTCTTTGGAGAATGTAATTCATTGTAACATTTTATAGCTTAATATATTTTGTGGTGGGCCCCAACGTTTGGGATGCGACCCCTTTCCTTTTCAAAAAAACAAGAGAGTGAGGTTCATCATCTCAAGCCATAGAATACCCAAACCACCCTCCTTTGTCAAGAATATGACAGTATCCCAATCCACCAAATGAGTATGTGGATAAGAAGAAGAGTTGTTTATTCCATAGGATATAGGGTTTTCTTATATAGCTTGAAATCCAAGAGACCAAGAGTAAGAATTACATGGATACCCCTAAGGGGCTACAATGTTCAAAGAGATAAGAAAAGGTAATTCTCCATTATTCTAACACTCCTCCTCAAGTTGAAGAATAGTTGCCCATCATGCTCATATTAGAGATGAGTAAAGAAACATGTTTCTTGCGTAGTGCCTTTGTGAGGATATATGCAAGTTGAGTCAGAGGATATATGTGGCGAGCAGACCTTACAATCTCATACAACATCACGTATGAAATGGCAGTCAATTTTAATATGTTGTCCTTTCATGAAATACTAGATTGATGACGATATATGTGGCAAACTTGTTATCACAGTGTAGCGGAACAGGAATAGTTGCAGGACGGACTATTTTTGCCAAGAAAGATATCAACCATGTAATCTCGCATATAGCATAGGCCATTGACATGTATTCTACTTCAGCACTTGATCTAGATACCATAAACTCTTTCTTGCTACGTCAGGTAACCAAGTTTCCTCCAACGAACAATGCATATTCAGTGGTGCAACGTCTGTCTTCAAGAGAGCTAACATAACGTGTCGGCATAAGCGACGATATTGGTGTGGTTGTTGACTTAGTAGAATAAGACACACCTTAGAGATCCCTTCAGATAATAGAGTATCATGAGAACCTCCTGCCAGCGATTATAACAAGGTCTCTCCATGTGTGGGCTTGCCCTACTCACAGGATATGTGATATCAGGCCTGGTAACAGTGGGATAAAGTAGTTTACCAACTACGCTTCTATAACGAGTAGGATACTCAAACTCGAGATCCATAGAGGCAGTATGCTTCATTGTCTGTTAAAACATCTGATTGCCGACATCCAAGTAATCCATCCTCTGTCAGAATGTCCATGCAATATTTTATTTATGAAAAATGTAGCCCTTATAATGCAGAATCTGCAGATTGCCTCTATGCCTAAGAAATAACATATCTAACCAAGGTCCTTAGTGGCAAACACCTTTTGAAGAAAGGCATTGTTTTTTGCAATCCATGCTTCATCATCACCAATTACTACCATGTCATCAACATAGACAGAAAGTGTCACAACCCTAGTTCGTCATCTCGTAAAAAGAGAGTAATCAAATGTCAATCTCTGGAAGCCACAAGACCCAATCTCAGTAGTGAGTCTGTCAATCCATGTTCGTAAGCTCTACTTCAAGCCATAAATAGCCTTACGAAGTCAACATACTCTCCCTCGACGGAGAACCCAGACGATCGCATCATATAAACATCTTCCTAAAGATCCCCCGTAGAGGAAGGCATTCTTAAGATCATGCTATAATATAGACCAATTATTGTTGATTGCAACAGACAAAATCAAGTGAACATAGCCTAAACGAGCCACCGATGAGAAAGTCTCAAAATAATTCACACCATATATTTTAGTAAAACCTTTGGCTACAAGCCGAGCCTTTAATCTATCGATCGTACCATCAGGAGACTGCTTGGTCGTGAAGACTCATCTACATGAAACTAGTTTCACGCCATGTGGGCAAGGCACTAGCTCTCATGTACCTCTGGAAGTAAGAGCCTCCATCTCCTCATCCATGGCCATCTTCCAACCATGATCGTGCAACGTCTAGTGATGATCACAAGGAATAGGGACTGTCATCTTGGCATCTAGTAAAACATTTGTCACTGCTAGAAAGATTACTAGTGGAGGTAAAAAAGGAGAAGGGATGGAGGGTACATTGCCTCTTGGTGCGTTGTAGAGCAATAGGGAGATCCGATGGAGCATCCATACGAGCAGTGTGAGGGACACTAGAGGAAGGTACATCATCCTGTTGAAGTGGCACGGATAGAGGAACAAACTCAAAGATCCGATGGAGCATCCATATGAGCGGTGTGAGGGACACTAGAGGAAGGTACATCATCCTACAAAAGTAGCACGACTAGAGGAACAGATTCAGAGTTATTAACAATCTTTCTTTATAAACAATGAGTGGAGGTGGAACTTCAAAGGGTATGTCACTGACAGACTGTGTGAAGAAACGGATCTGTTCAAAAAAGGTGACATCAACAAAGACATGGTAATGGCAGCCCACAGGATTATAGCATCGATACCCCTTTTGGGTGAGAGAGTATCCCAAAAAAGACACATTTGACAGCTCTTGCAGATAGTACCCCAAAAAAGACAAATTTGACTGCTCTTGCAGATAGCTTGTTTGTTGTATGAAAATTATGAATAAATGTAGTGCATCCAAACACGCGTAAAGGTAATGGAAAAGGAGGCCCATTAGAGTAAAGAATTGAAAATGGAGTAACCACTTTTAGGACAGACGAAGGTACCTTGTTTATAAGGTGGAGGGCTGTAAGGATGGCAAATCCCCCAATAGGTCGTAGGAACATTCATGTGTGAAATAAGATACCTAACAATATCAAGAATGTGACAAAGATTCCTCTCAATGCCCCATTTTGCTAAAAGGTATAGGAGCAGGAGGTCTGATGAATGGTTCCCTGAGAATCAAAAAAGACCACCAAGTCATGTTGAGTTAACTCAAGTGCAATATATTTCCGTAAAATATAAATACATGTATAAAGGCAGTCTAGTCTTAATGAACAGAAAGAAATATCTAACAATTTTATTAATCTCATATCTTTCTTTTACTAAGTAAACCAATGAACATCTACTATAATCATCTACAAAAACCACAAAAAAATGTGATCGCATATAGTTTCGACCGAACAGGGTCCCCAAACATCGTAGTGAACTAACTAAAAGGTACAGAACAACGAGGTTCAACTCTAAGAGGAAAAGGAAGTATGATGATGTTTCCCAGGCTAACACATCTCGCAATAAACGGCTTCAACGAAGTGAGTTCGGGGAATATCATGAAGAGAGCTTTAGTAGATGGATGGTCAAGACGTAGATACCAGAAAAAAGGTACAGAACAACGAGGTTCAACTCTAAGAGGAAAAGGAAGTATGATGATGTTTCCCAGGCTAACACATCTCGCAATAAACGGCTTCAACGAAGTGAGTTCGGGGAATATCATGAAGAGAGCTTTAGTAGATGGATGGTCAAGACGTAGATACCAGAAAAAAGGGTCAGACGAGATAGAGACAACGCATGTAAAGGTAGAGTCAGCAGGAATATCAATATAGTAGAGTATGTTCCTCTCATGTCCCCCACCAAAAATCTACATCGTATGAATGTCCTTAAAATAGAAAATAGCCCATCAAAAATAACACGACAATGCACTTCAACGCACAGCTTATGCACAAACAGTAAGCTCAAAGGAAAATCAAGGGCACAGTAAACTCCTGTAAGACGAAGTCTAGATGAGAACTCCATCGTTCCAACAGAGGTAACTGGGAAATGAACCCCATTAGCTACTCTAATCGACTTCACAACTAAAGAGGGTTGAGAGGAGGTCAACAAACTACCTTTTCCTATTAGATGAGTGGATGCTCTCGAGTTAACGATCCATGCAGAAGTCGTGGATGTGGTTGTATTGACAATAGTACCAAAGGGAATAGCCAAATGTAGTGTAGGAGTGGCCTCATAGAATGTGGCATCAAATCGCTATAACATTTGCATCAGGCGTGAGTATTCAGATGTTGAAAGTTGGACAGTCTATCCACTAGAATCCTGATCAGGTGCCTCTATCATCGTAGTGTCATAATCATGGGCGATGTTTGACTGTGGTGGCATCCCAACCTTCGCCCAACACTTCTCGAATGAATGATTTGTCTTCTGACAATGAATACAGGGAGGTCGGCCACGATCACAACCAGAGTCGCGACCTCAAGCTCCATGGAAGTTGGAACGACCCTGCTTGTCCAATTAAGGAAAGAAAGGTAGAGTTCTCCATTGGCTACGGGGATTCAGTTCAGATAGTGGAGTTCTCAATCTTTTGCAGGTACCCAAAAATGACTTTAATCGATGGTAAGGCATCAGAAGTAAGGAAGTGCTCTTTAACATTCTTGTAACTGGGATGTAACCCAACAAGAAATATGTACACTTGCTGATCAGATCGCTCGATCACGTGTTTGGTGCAACAAGCTGGCTGAAATATGGCAAGCTCATAGTACAATCTCGTAAGATGACGATAGTACTCCACCAAGGTAGATTTTCCATGTGAGATAGACCAGATCCACATGTAGATGTATATCAATAGTGACTTCGTGGTCTTTTGGGAAAATGTTTAGTACAACTCATCCCACATTTCTTTGGTTGTCTCCTTAAACAGGAGATTAGCCGCAATATGAGGTTCCACACTATTGGACATCCAACTGATGACCCGGTAAATATCCGCAAGTCATGACTCATAGTCCTTATCTGCCTCTTTTAAAGGCTCCTTCATCAATAATTAAATCTTCCTCTGACCTCTGATGGATACTTGGAACACCTGAGACCATAGCACATACTTGCCAATGCCTTTCAGATTTGATAGATGTACCCATGCATCATCACATTGAATGTCAAAAAATAGGGTTTGGTCTCGCTAAACATCTAGCCATCGTGATCAGGGATTAAAGTAGTTAAATATGATCTGAAATTTCCCTAACCAAGCATCAGAAACGATGTGCTAGGTCTGATTTCAGTGCAATCCGCACGCAAATAGCTGTGGCAGTGCAGGTAGAGATCTAGGAGGGCAATCGGATGTCCAGTGGACCTCCAGGAAGGTTGTCATCACCCTGGAGAAGCCGTGGGAGGGCAGACAGTGGTTCGGCAAAGCCCAACAGCGATCTGGGATGGCAGGAGATGCTCCAAAAAGGACCGAAAGGGTCCCAGAAAAAATCCCGAAGCGTTGGCGGCATTCCCAGGGTGTTGGCAGCAAACTGGTGGCGGAGGTTCTTTGCGTGGCGTCGCCCATCAGCCTGGAGAGATTGGAACGAAGGTTGGAATCGTGTGGGGGGGGGGGGGGAGGCTTGTGTGGGGCCCTATGTAGAAAGAGGGGACCCATGCAAGGGTACACAAAGGCTTGAGGTGGCAATGGGGAGATTATGTCAGAACCCTGGTTTAGGACCATTGCTCTTATACCATGTGGAGGAAAAAAAAGAAAAGTTGTTTATTCCATAGGGTATCGGGTTTCTTACATAGTGTAACCCTAGTGATCAAGAGTATGAATTACATGGATGCCTCTAAGAGGCTACAACGTTCAAATAGATAAGAAAAAGTAATTCTAAATTAATTCTATTAGAGTACAAGTAGAACTCCTATTGGAAGTACACCAAAAGAATATCTACTTGATCGCCTCCAGACAATGAATCCCAATAGATAAGAATCTAGATGATACGAAAAGAGTGGAATACCCACAAGAACTGCTTTATGAAGCACGAAGCAGCCACCCCCGGACTAACCCAACAAGTCATCAAGCGTGATTACCGTCGACCCCCACCGCACTAGAATGCATATGCAACCCGCATGAGAGCATTGGATGCGTATGAGCCCTCTTCATGAATGCGGTGCAGCTATATTTCCAAACATGTATTTGTGTACGGCTGATTTCCTGAACATTGCTTTGAATCTAGGGATTTTCCCTCCCATCTCCAACTATTTATACTTCCTGGACCGTATCCTCATTTACAAGACAGTGCGACTAAGAGGGAAATCCCATCAAGATTTACGGTCCACGCTCAAGAATAAATATGCATGAATGCAAACGAGGAGCATTTTTTTGTTTGTTTCTGGCTAAGAAGCTTATACAAGATCTGAAGTGATATTAAAGGCGATTGATTTCGACATTCTGATTGTCCTTTTGAGAAGCCAATCGACCAATATGTTGGAAAGGATAGGAGAAACCCGAATCTCATCATAAAATACGGAGGAGGGAGTATTTTTTGGAAGGGATGATAAAGGGAGTTGATCCATAGAGCATAAGAGGGCATCCCGTCACCCTTTCTACATTCACTCCAATGATTATCCACATGCTCCTAGGTCACAGCACGAGATAGTGGAGGAGGGGATTGATCCTGATTCCTGAGCCTCTTTGGCGGAGGGAGGGAAGGGATTAAGTTAAGGGATTCACAGCTAACCTGAGCCCGTGCTAATACCCACACCTCCTGCTTTATTCATTTTTATTACTCCCCGATGTTCCATCTGCTTTTTCATCTGACCAAAAACGAGCTAAATAACACCTAATAAAAAGTGCATCTTTCTCCTCAGACAGAGATGTCTATCAGCACACGAAAAACTACTCCATCCAGACTACAGCCGTGCCAATCTCCGGAGAGAAGTAGCTGAAGTAAGAACAAGAGCACCAATAAAAGCCTGACCTTAAGCACGAAAAAAACCAGTCTTTTCAGTAATATCCTTCTGTAACTCTGACACCCAACAAAAGCAAACCTTATAGCGCTGAAAATTAACAAGCACGCAATAGAAACCGCGTATCTAACCACTCAAAAAATACAATCTTTTCATCAATACACTGCTCGAAACCCGATATCCAACAGATCCAAAAAGTATTCCGCCGCCAAATTGCAAAATTGCAATCCAAGAGCATGATATAACAAAAGAAAAGGGCAAAGAGGACGACAAAGACGAACACATCCGCCCAAATCCACTAACCGCGAGGAGAAATTGGTCGACAGATATTGAAGACCTTACCATCGGAGAAGGATTGATCTGAGAGATGGGAGCGTCGGAATTAGGGCGTCTCCACCGAGTGAGGGTTAGGGTTTGAGAAGGGGTGACGACGGGAAGAGGAAGAAGCAGGAGAGAACTTTATTAATTCTCAAGTATGAAAAGTGCGGGACCCATTAAAGGGCGTCAAAATTCCAAAATCATTGTTCAATTTCCGAATAAAAAGGAGTCCCATTCATAACTAAAAACGAAATTGCGATAAAAATAATAACAGCACGTTGCATATTTTTTAAAAATCCAATTCCACTTATTTCATACCATGTACGATACTACAATTTATAGGATTTCCCTATAAATGTTGACAAGTGTCGCTGCGGAATCATGGCAATTAGGATTTCTAGACGCAGCTACACCTCTCATGCAAGGAATAAATGACTTACATCACGATATTTTTTTCTTTCTCATTCTGATTTTGGTTTTCGTATTATGGATGTTGCTTCGCGCTTTATGGCATTTCCATGAGAGAAAAAAACAATCCCGCAACGGATTGTTCATGAAACTACTATCGAGATTATTCAGACCATATTTCCAAGTATCATCCCGATGTCCATTGCCCTCCCATTATTTGCTCTATTATACTCAATGGACGAGGTAGTAGTAGATCCAGCCAAAATGTGAGGATTTCTCATCATTTAGATCATTTATATTCAACTGCAGTAATGAAGCATAATGGGATTACAAAGCCCACCATCCATATATTTCTTCTATGGAGTATGTAGTGTTTTTTGTAGTGGGTGATATGTGATTGTATACTAGAATTTGAAAATTCAAAAACTTCAATTATATTTATTCAACTAGTGTGTATATTAGAGAACTTCTTTGTTCCCTTACTACTTAGGGCTAAAATCCCAAGATAGGAATAATATTAGTTTCTAATTTATTCTATTTCCAGACTTCCTATTTTATGTATTCACTTGGCAAAGTCTACCAAAGTTGACAATTAGCATGAAAAGGAACCATGGAATATATAAAGAGAGAGGGTCGATCTTATGAGATGAAATTTTTGTGAGATGGTGAGATGGGAGATTCTGGGCCACTAGTTTCAGCCATGAGAGAGAAACCAGGAGAGAGAAGGTTGAAATTAGTGGTCCAGAATCTTCCATCTCATCAAATCTCATCTCATAGGATCACTCATCTCTCTCTCTATATATATATATATAGAGAGAGAAAACTTGAATTGAGGTGCCACCTTACCATGAGTATGGTGCGACACCTCTTAACAGCCTTCCGATTTGGATCAACGGTGGTTAACAAAACCACTAAACTAAATCCAAAACCACCATCGAAACAACCTCCAAATCGCTATTTTTAGAAAAAATTTAAAATATTCCATTTGATTACGACATTATCTCGTTGTTTATTAATTACTCGAAATTGATTTCTAAATATAACATTCATCATGATCTTGGGTCTCTCGAATTTCCAAAAGAAAAACTTGATAAGGATCCTCTCCCCCTCTCTCTTCTTCGTCAACACTCGATTTAGAGGCAGTGGCTGCATCTGGAGCTGATGGTATATGACAAAGATGGCGGGGTGCATGACAATAATGGTTGAGTGGTAGAAACTGGTTGCCTGTTCTCTGTACTTTATTCATATTCTTAGTAAATTTTTATTCATCCATTGATTGAGATCCAGGTTATTTTACATTGCTTTTATTTTTTAATTTTAATTTTAGTTTTTCTTTTGATTTTGAATCCATATCGATCCAATATCCAATCGTACTCGATTAGAGATCTTGTTTCGCCTATATATAGATTACACAACATGTATATACACATCCGATTTTAAGTTAAGTTATTTTTTAATTGCATTAATGACTTATACGCATGAAATTTTTATGTTCTGTGATTTTGATTGCGTTATTCTAAAAATAAGATTCAATAATTACAATACATATGATTATTTTACATTTCATTATCTCATTTTGCAATGTCATGGTATATTTTACATTTAAACGACTTCTGCACCGCAAGTTCAAACATGCACCCGATATTTTTACATTACCTACATTCATTTTACATTTCACATTTTTCAAGTTATCCTCTTTAAAGAATAAATGATAAATTACTGATTGATTCTTTTATTTTGCAGATCACACATAATTGTTACAATGAGAGCATGGATTTTACCAAAGCTACACATACTTTACAGCGGATGACGAATTTTGATAGACCTACGATATTGGAATGGAAGGACATTTAAAAAATTTTACACATTAATAATAAAAAATCTATTTTACAAAAATCACAATCATTTTACAAAAGAGACTGTAAAATTTACAAAACAATATCACAGTTTACAAGCTTTGCTCCGACAGAATGTTCTCAAAGAAAACTGCAGAATTTTTCAAAATAAATCAAATACAATTTACAAAAGATACTACAAAATTTACAATACAAACATCATTTTCTACAGAATTAGGAAGAAAATGAGTTTTAGTGTATGCTACAATGTGCATTTTTTTAATTTAAGAATTAAAAAATACATCCCTTATTTAAACCTCCTAAAACAATATACGTATGATGTGTAGCATATATAATGCATTCGGAATTTACTCCATCAGATATATTAGGAAATACAGTTACAACAAAAATTCCATCATTGTAGGAATATTTTCCACATGTAAATCAATTAATTATGCCATTAAAAGCCTCCTATATTTTAGGAAACACAACTATACAGAACATACTATTTTATGTCGAATTTGGGCTTTTTTCGTACATCAGTGACTATTATTTTTGTAATTTACAGCACATGATTGTAAAATATATCAATCTTTTGTAAATTAATAACAATTATTTCAAAATGCAAGCATTTATTCCATCATATATTTCTGGAATATACAACGCACACTCATCGGGCTTGTCTAAATATAGCATATTCGATGACATGGATTGTACTAATTAAGCGTTTATTTAATATATCCTCAATTTTAGGAAGCTTTGTTACACCAAAACCACCTATTATACTATGGTGGTTTTAATCTCCAACGTACATTTATCATCCAATGGCCGAAATTGACACCTTTCCAAAATCAAGGAAAGGTGCCACCTCAATTCAAGTGCACCCTATATATATATATAGAGGTAAATGGGGCTACCCCCAGGGAGTAGCCAACTTGGCTACTCCCACCCCTATTTTTCCCTCATTTTTTTATTTTTTTGAAAAATAAAAATTTGTATATTCATAATTATATCCCTCTCACATTCTATTAAAATTTCGTCAGAAGTAGAGACTCCTACGGCCTCCATCCAAACATGGTCGATTTAAAAAATCCTGCGACCGTTAAAAAAATGACGACTGGATGGAGGGCTTAGGAGTCTCTGTTTCTGACAAAATTTTAATAGAATGTGAGAGGGATATAGTGATGAATATACAAATTTTTATTTTTCAAAAAAATAAAAAAATGAGGGGAAAATATGGGTGGGAGTAGTCAAGTTGGCTACTCCCTGGGGGCAGCCCCATTTTACCCATACACACACACACACACACACACACACACACACACACACACACACACACACACACACACACACACACACACACTTCGTTTGTCCCTGTCTAACAGCGCAAGGAGAGCACTTTCAAGAACATGTTGTATGGCAGAGTGGCCCAAAAGCCATGTATAAGGCATACCCAGTAAAATTTATAAGTAAACCATATGTGAAGATGGGTTTGTTCATTCAATTCATTACAAAAAAGGCATATCTTATACAAACAAATTAATAGAGATGAAGTTATAGTTGAAGTGGAAGGGGAGGGAGGTTATGAGTGCAACATCACAAGGTTATCAACATCCTCATATACGTGATCGCTGATTACAATAGGTGGAACTTGTGATGGTTGTACAGAAATATCTTTGCATTTATCTGTTAGGAAATTTTATGCATGTTAATTATATAGTCGTTTTGATGATACCCAATTTTGTGTGTACATACAGTACTATAGATTTCATGACAGTTTCGTTCCAAGCATGAAGCATAAAAGAACAAATTTACGAAGAATGGCGTAAAAGAGCAAATTTTACATAAGAATGAAGTACAAAGAAATTTATTCAGTTACTCAATCTCTCTATTTTACTAGAGGATGGGAAACCTAAATCCAAAGGAGAATCTGGATGGTACGGACAACCTAGCGAAGAAGAAAGAAGACATTTACAACAGACATGTGTGAAAAGTTCCGATGTATATGCATGTGTAACATGTAAATGTGCTAGGACCTTTCTCAAATGTTATTTTATCTAGGTGCTAGCCATAGTAATAGATCATCACCGCTGATCTGATCAATCTATATCCAATGGTTGATCATGCTTATTGATCTGATCGATTATTGCGAGATCCCTCATAATGGGGCCCCAAACATTTTTCTCAATACATGCTCTGATCCAGTGTCCAAACGGTACAAGTGAACACTCTATCCCTATAGTACTCGTCGAGATCTTTTCCAACGAGCCTAAGAACATCAAAATCCAAGTTCGGAAGCTCAAGTTATGATCAATTCAATGAGCCCGGGTCGGGATCCATTTTAGATCTGAACCAAAATCTAAATGTGGATTTCCTTTACATAAAAGCAAATTTTGTTTTCCCCACAAATCCTAACCCTTGAGCAATCGCCCCTCACTCCCTTCCCCTCGTCAGAGACCTTGTTGGAGCGCCACCGGAGCTTGTCAAGGTGTGCAGGATCGACAATCCGATGCCACCACCGCATAGAGGAGATCAAGGTCATCCTTGTGTACAGGTGCTCGTCATCAACAGTGCACCATACATGTCATTTCTCTACGGACGGAGGTATCAAGGAGACGAGTTTTGAGGTAACAATGTACATTGCTCCTTGTTGCCGGTTTCCACACGATTTTGATATATAGGTTCGAACATTCGTGGAGTCGTTGGGTTCTTACGTGATATCATATATGTGACTGGGTTTTCTTGTCTCTGAAATGATATGCACACAATGAGAGGGAGAGAGAGAGAGGTTTAATTTTCTCTTTTAAACATACCACACATATAGGCAATTTCTTGGATATAGTAGCCATCAAATTATTTTTTGAGCGATTATTCCCAATTGTACAATACGTGACTCCTATACATGTTAGAAATTTTATATGTTGTCCCAATTGTACAATATGTGCCTCCTATACATGTTAGAAATTTTATATGCTGTATATTGGCAAGGTAGGAAGCATATGATCCTGTTAATGGATATGAACCATGAGATGTATGCAGATTAAACAATTTTATACATGTTAGAAATTTTATATGTTGTCCCAATTGTACAATATGTGCCTCCTATACATGTTAGAAATTTTACATGCTGTATATTGGCAAGGTAGGAAGCATATGATCCTGTTAATGGATATGAACCATGAGATGTATGCAGATTAAACAATTTGCTGGTGTGTCTTAACATAGCAGCTTTTGATTTTCCGGGTATAATTTCAGATCTGCGAGGTATGTTATGGATAGGGATGTCAATCTGGATCTACTCATTGGTATCCGACCTAACCCGCCCCATTTAAGGAACCGAAACCTGCCTCATTTACATTTGAATAGATTTGGGTGTTGAATTGACTACCCACGCGGTTATGGGTATGGGTTTGGGTTTGTCTTTTGGGTACCTGAATCCAAATTATATATAAAGATAGATGTGTGGGTTGCATTTTAATCAAACTAGACCCAAATGCATTTCATATCTAATCAGTATCGATCTACATGTATAAATATCCAACTTAATTATTTCCTCTCCATCCATTTATTCATATTCAACTAACTTTTTTTATCTTTAATAAATAAAAACTATCAACACAAAAGAGTTAATCACTTAACATATATAAACATCTAATATTATCTATATATTGCACATTTTTATGAATCACCATATTACACGATCTCGCTCTATTTCGTCTACCTGTGAAAATCTTGTATACATTTGTAAACAACTTAAGATTTATCATGTCGAAGATATGGGTACCCATTGGGTACGCGTATCCGATGGGTATATGGGTACCCGCTAGAAATTACCTATTTAATAAATGGACGAGTTTGGATAGTGATATTATAAATGAGTATAGGTTTGAGAATAGTAATACCCGTCCCAAACCCAACCCGCTGACATCCCTAATTATGGACGCTCAATTAGCAAGGCTCTGTTAGGCTATCTTTTTTTTGTCATGTGAGTAATGTGGTGCAAGGAGGATTTGAACATCTGTAACAACGGAAGTAGGAATGAAAACAGACATTGATATATCCGAATATCCATTTACCGTATTCGAAAAATTATCGGATACGGATATCCATATCTGAATATTATTCGAATACAGATCGGATATGGATATGAATATTATTCGAAAAATTATCGGATACTGAAGTATAGATGTGCTTGACGTGTTAATCTGATACATATTATGGTGGGATTCAATGTAGATAGACATGGTTGTAACGATGCTCCAGTTCTGTGGCAACTTATCAAAGTGGATCGTATGTTGCAGGGTTTGTTGTAGCAGACTCTACAGGAGATCTGTGGGTCGCTCGATCATGATCAAATGGTTCGTACGAATTCATCCTTTTTCTGAGCATGTATTGGACGAATTCGTGTGAACCGCTCAATCACGATCGAGCGGCCCACAGGTCTCCTGCAGCGTCTGCTGCAGAGAGCAGACGATCCACTTCTAGTTTCATCTGCTAGAGTTGTATTGGACCGTATGACGTTGACAATAGATACATCAGTAACGTCATTATAGGATACAAATAACTAACTCTTAATTTGAGAATGTTGAAGTCACGAGAGATTGTGCATGTTTAACTGGAATTAGATCATCGCATAAGATAATTAAATGTGTGAATTAGAGAGAGAGAGGGTTGTTACATATTTTTATACAACTGCTGCAAATGATGAGTTTTTGTTTTATAAAAGTAGTATTTAATCTAAATCTAATCAAAAAATGGGAAAGGTCGTATATGGTAGTGGATGAGTAGGCATGACTTGATTACAAGATAATTTGATTTTTTTAGTATGAATATTATAATTGCTCCATATCATTAACATTGTCCGTAAATGGACATCTTAATATAAATGTTAGACAGGTTCTGTACTCTACAAGTCTGGTTGTGAACATAATTATGGATTAGAATATTTTTATTCGGTCAAATATGGTAATAAATTATTTGTAACGTGATACAAATTTTTAGTTTTTTTTTGTATTGTTGTGCAGGAAGATACTTTGTGATCTATACCTTATGTTTGGGCATAGGATATTTGATAGTAAACCAAATACAAAATTTGATACAAAAAATTGTTTAGTTTGTGTTAAGGAGAAGTTGGAACAAAGAGGACTTCAAAAATATGCCTAACTTGCAACAATTGTACAAGTACTACTGTGGTAAGATCACATTAGAATCACCATTATTTTATGATCATCAGCCAATTGCTCAAGTTTCCAACACAACGTTAGTATTATATTTGTTCGAGATCTTTATCAATTCATGGTTAAGAATCTCACAATGCTTAGGTAAGATGAAGTTAGGTATCACAAGGGATTGGGCATGTGTCCTTCATACCTCGGGTAGAAACTTAGACACCAGGATCCCAACAGTTGCATTGGTTGGAGGACGTATTGCTTGACACATCGAGGAGCCACCACGCGGTGTTCAAGCTCAGTACTTGTGTACCTTTAGCACAGTGCTTCGAGAGCGAGCCAAGTAGTCATGGTTGTAGTCTTGTATTTCCCTTGTTTACTTAAAGTTGACACTCGTATACTAGCGAGTGTAGGCCACATTGATTAGTATTCCAAGTGGAAGCACTAAGAGGGGAGTTCCAGAAAATGTGTTTAATGAAAATGGGAATGAAATATATGTCTCATGTGCACAAAGAGGATTGAGATAGTCGTGGGGATTCTGATATGCATGGTCTAAGTAATCGGTGCCATGATACATGCCCTACACCATCGTGGATTCTTCACGTGGGTAGTGCATCGGGGTAGTTCGTGATGATTCACGAGTGGAGTTTGATTTAGGGATTGAAGTTATGGCAAATCAAGTGGAATATTTTGGAGGTTTAACATGGAATGACACTTTGGTAAGTGAAGTTAGTGGATGTTGGGAACTTAATTAGGATGCATTGTATCCCACTACATTCCTATAAAGGCGTCCCAACCCTAAGACCTTCTTAGTACCTTGGAGTCATAATGTGAGGTCTCACATGGACCAAGACCACATACTATCCACGAAACTTGAGTTATCCAGGCCTAATGCGAATGACTAGAGTTTTGTTTTCTTTGTAAGGATGAGCTACCCGATTGTTTCTTTTGCACACTTCTTTTGTACCTTATTTGTTGTTTTAGTATCGTACCGGGCAACTTTGCTCATAATGTACCTTTACATGGATCCGCAGGTTCTCAGAAGCAATCGTAGTAGTGAGCGGTTAGAGCCTGGAGCTACTCTTTTTGTGCAGCTACATGATTTCCTCGTGGTATGGTGCTAGTAGCTAGCTTTTACTTGTAGCTTTACTATTTTTACTTTACTTGTAGTTATGTTGGGAGACATGAGGCATGCAATGTATACATGGACACACTTTTTGATGCACACATTTAATATTTTGTGGACATGGATTGTAAGTAATGAATGATGGTGTAACGGAACGGGTCGTGACGACCGGCGGAAGCATGCAATTATAGATCGCACGACCCGTTCCGTTACAAATGGTATCAGAGCCTGGTTCTCTCTGATAGTGGAAAGGGCTACCCGAGAGGTGAAGCCGCCCCTACAAAGAGGTTGGAGGAAATGGCTACCCGGAGCGTGCAGCCGCCACTGTCACTGGGAAGAAGTGATATGCCATGTCGCAACGAGGACGTTGCGAATATAAGTGGAGGAGGTTGTAAAACCCCAAACAATGTCCTACACCGTGGAACACAAAAATTCCGGGTGGGATAAAATAGTGAGGGGCTTACTACCGAACAACCCGGCTTAAGCATTTTGGGGGTGGTTAATCGGGTCCGTATGAGCCCGATCCCAAGAGGTTGTTAGGGCATGTGAATAAATTATTGTATGCATTAAACCATCAACAAGAAAATAGTTTCACGGTATGTAAGATGTTCTCAGATAAAGGGATATCCGACGCAGAACCTTCTGTGGCTTTAACACGAATAAGCCTTATATTTCTAAATTCATTGTGCATATGCTTAGGTTTCACAAAATATGTTCTTAATAAACCTAGCAAATATTCATCAACAACCATCTCCAAGTGGGGCGATATTACATAGGACAATTTCTAGGATTCAACATATACTTGTTCAAGACAAATCATTACTTGCAGGATAAGCCTACGAAAGTGACGCAAATACTTAATATCATAATCCTAACTGATATATACATTTTGAGACTGTATTTTGTGCAAACTAAGTAATTACCTATAGCCATTATTGATGGAAGGCATATCTCGATACATAATATGGTATACCTAAGGGAACGATACATACATGTAGATGATCGTTATTTATACGAAAATCTAAACAGAAACATACATCTATAAATCATATTCCGGATTTATTCCTACGGTGTTCGACACATACCTCGAGTTGACGAAAATATCTACGAACCTCTCCTTGCTCCTAAGCCGACTTGCTCCTCTACCGGATCGTCGCCGACGTTCTCTGCGACGGGAACAATTCTTCCGGTGAGATCTCTCTCTAACTCTTCTTCTCTCTTTTTTTTGTAAGAAGCAAGTGACGTGGGGGAGGGTTTAAAGGGGTTTTATGCCTCTAAATGAGACAATTAATGGGTTAATTATACCCATTAATTTTTGAATAAATCATGCTATTAATTAGAGAATAAAGAAAGGAAGTAATGCTGGAAAAAAAATCTCCAGCCGTTACAATCTACCACCCTTAAAAAAATTTCGTCCTCGAAATTTCTTAATAAAGGGACATACCGAAAAGTTGCGGATGTTTCTCACGCATTTCACTTTCCAGCTCCCAGGTGGCCTCCTCCTTCTGGTGATGCTGCCAAAGGACCTTGACCATCGGAACTATATGCCGACGAAGTTGATGGTCTCTACAATCTACTATACGGACAGGTTTCTCCTCGAAAGTAAGATTGGGTTGAATGTCGAGGACCTCGTGCTCGATAACGTTCGAAGGATCAGGAGTGTACTTCCTTAGCATAGACACATGGAATACATCATGCAACTTCGAATATTGAGGTGGTAATGCAATACGATATGCCACCTCTCCGATTCGTTGTAAAATCTCGAAAGGTCCTACATATCTAGGAGTAAGCTTCCCCTTTTTGTCGAATCGCAATACGCCCTTTGTTGGGAAAATCTTTAAAAATACGTGATCTCCAATTGCAAAACTCAACTCCCTTCTACGACGATCTGCATAAGACTTCTGCCTACTTTGAGCTGCCAACAATCTCTTTTTGATTATCTCAACACCTTGCTTGCTGGTCTGGATTAGCTCTGGTCCCAAAATGTGCTTCTCACCCACATCACTCCAACATGAGGGTGATCTGCAAGGTCTCCCATACAATGCCTCGTAGGGAGCCATCTTAATGCTCGAATGATAACTGTTATTATAAGCAAACTCTACTAATGGAAGATGTCTATCCCAGCTACCAGCAAAATCTAGAGCACAAGCTCTCAACATATCTTCCAGCGTTTGGATGGTCCTTTCTGATTGACCATCAGTCTGTGGGTGGAATGAAGTGCTGAACTTCAATTGAGTTCCCATAGCATCTTGAAAACTTTTGTACAACCGAGACGTGAATCTGGTATCCCGATCTGATACAATTGATGTAGGAACGCAATGTAATCTGACGATTTCATTCGCGTACAATTCAGCTAAATTGTCTGTCGATTGATCCAAGCGGATAGGTAAGAAGTGAGCCGACTTGGTCAATCGATCAACAATCACCCATATGGTGTCATAACGATGTTTCTTGGTCTTGGGTAGACCTGTAACAAAGTTCATCGTTATGTGCTCCCACTTCCATTCAGGTATCTCCAAGGGTTGAACAGGGCCTGCAGGTCTCTGATGTTCAATCTTGATCTGCTAGCACACCAAGCATTTTGAAACAAAAGATGCGATGTCATTCTTCATCTTCGGCCACCAGAAATTTCGTTGCAGATCCTTGTACATTTTTGTCGTACATGGGTGGATGGTATACATCGACCTGTGGGCTTCATCGAGAATTTCCTGCCTCAATTCGACATCATTGGGGACCCATAATCTATTTCGGTACCTTATAACTTCATCGATTCCCATTGTGAAATCAGAACCTTCTTTCTTAGATGCCTCTGTCATTTTAGGAAGATCAACATCAATTTTCTGTGCTGCCGTGATCTTCCCAATTATCTCGGGTTGGATTCTAAGGCCCGCAAAAGATATCTTCCTTTCTTCACTTAAGAAAGGTTTCCAGTCTTCAAAATCTGCCATCATCTTCCACTGAAGTTTCAAGCTAGATAGCTTGCCTTCCCATTTTCGACTTAATGCATCAGCGACGATGTTTGCTTTTCCAGGACGATAATTAATGGAAAAGTCGTAATCTTTTAGGAACTCCAGCCAGCGTCGCTGCCTCAAATTAAGTTCCTTCTGAGAGAAAATATGTTTGAGGTGCTCAGTGATCACAAGAGCTAAAAAAGACGGATTATTGCAGTAACATGTTCTTTAAGACTTCTACTACCCGACTACGATTGGCAGACGGATTATTTGAGGTGCTCAGTGATCACAACGCACAAGAAAGATGGATTATTGCAGTAACATGTTCTTTAAGACTTCTACTACCCGACCACGACTGGTAGACTGACACTCCAGACTATTACTGTAATAATCTGTCTTCATCGGGCATCAACTTCTTCATCAAGGCATATACTTCTTTTACGACCTGACTACTACTCTGCGCTAGTCTTCTTCTATTACGACTCTTCTCCATATACGACTGAGATAAGTTACAGTGTAAAGCCTTGAACTTGGCATATCTTGGATTTTATATAATAAGATCCGGTTCGTCAAGAGGAAACCGACGGAATTTGTTTCGTGTGAATCGGACTTCGTTTTCGATTTGTTATGAAATTCAGAAGAAAGAGAAGTAAGGATAATGACTGTCATTAAGACTAATTAAACATGATTAAAGAAACTAATGATGGATTAAAAATTCTAATGATCACTAGCAAATACTAATCAATAGTTAGCAAAAGATAAGCGTAGGCCAAGAAAGAAATCGTGATTAGTGAAAGTTAATCACGATTAGTGTTAATTAAGCGTCATTATCGAATCTGAATCCTCTAGAATGTTCTAACTTAAGCCCCAAGTTTGGGATAAGTTTTGGCTAAAACCATGGGCCAAAACCATAGGCCGCTAAACCATGGTTAAGGTCTAAACCATGGTTTTCTAACCATGGTTAGTGGTTTTCTGGAGCCTATAAATAGACCCCCTACCCATTCATTCTCTACGATTTCCACTACCACCACCACCCGAAGGGCTAGAGTCGAGAGATCGGGATGAGGAGTAGGAGGCGAGGAAGGAGCGCTAGCGAAGCGCTGCCGGAAGAACGAGGAGGAGAAAGGTTAGATCCTCTCTTAGTTTGCTTCGTAAGCTAGGCTTTCGATTCATCCTCTTGTTCTTCCAAGTTTTGTTCTTGATTTATTTTTCTTTCCGATTTGTTTCCTGTTGTGGTTCGAGGAGAAATCTGTGTAACACCCTACTCAAGTGCGGGCGGCTATGCACGTCAGTGAACTCTGTGATTCGTCGCACGTTCACTCATCTAAGACGCGTGGTGTCTACCGATTCTCCATCGCTTATGTTTCTATTCTTTCAATTATGCTTTTATACTTATTTTGATGGAGAAATCTGTGTAATACCCTACTTAGATGCGGGCGGCTATGCATGCTAGTGAACCCTGTGATTCATCACACATTCACTCACCTAAGATGTGTGGTGTCTACCGATTCTTCATCTCTTGTTGTTTGAGTGTATTCTTTCAGTTTCATTTTTATTTTTCTCTCGATTGATTTTATAGAGGAAACTCTTTTCGTTTTTATTTTGAAATATCCCGATATAAGGGGAAACTCTGCCGAAATTTTCCGAGAAATATGTCCTGATATAAGGGGAAACTCTGCCGAAATTTTCCTAAAAATATCACCCCGTATAAGGGGAAGCTCTGCTGAAATTTCAAGAGAAAAATATGTTCATGGCGTTCTTCATGTTTTTCACGTTCTTTGTGTTCTTCGTTCGTTCTTCGCGTTCTTGGCACGTTCTTAGTGTTTTTGAAACGAAAATGAAATTCGATCTTTTCAGGAGCCTTAAAACATCCTTTCTGAAAACGAAACACGATAAAGCCTTGCATCGCGCGAGAGAGAGAGAGCTCGATTAGGTAACGAAATCCTTCCCTTTGTTGTTGGGTTTTCATACGAGATTATTGAAATTCTTAATTTTTATGTTCTTTACTATGAAGAACCCTAATTTTGGCTATTTTTGAAAAAGTCCGAAGAGTTACTTTGTGATTTCCACTAAAATAAGGTTTAAGCATCAAATTGATGCGATAGTTTTGAAAGTTAGGGTTTGGGAGTTAAAATAGGCATAAATACGAGTATATATGCATATGAATAATATATATGTGGGTCTACACTAAGTGCTGTTGATTATGCAAATCGAAGACTTAACAAAAGAATTATATCATGGAAATTGATGTGGTTTGACTTGGATCCTGAAAGGATCGTGTGTCACGTTAAGGATGACTAGGAGTAAAACTACAGGTCGGGCATGCAACTTGTAGGTTTGTCGGAAGGAACCCGTATTGGCGTTTCCCTATCTAGGTGGTACACAGTTGCCCTGTTATGATAAGTGCGCACGAAATGAATGATTTGCAACGCGTGATACCGAGAGCCAATATCTTCGGGTTGAACGACGGAAGATGTGGTCGTGCCATGTGGAGGCACGGGTGGTTCAATAGCGGCTGGGTCACGATAATATGTATTTAAAGTTGCTAGGTTATATGATTAAATGATAGCCTGAGGTTTTAAGCAACCGAGTCCTCGAGGACGGTGTGCTCATTTTTTTCCAAGCCGAGGGTTTGAGATCCTGTTTAATAAAAGAAAAGAAAAGAAAAAATTGTCAGGATAGTATTGGAGGATTGGTTGAGGCAACGTGCGGCGTCATAAGCTTACCAAGATCAACACAATCTCCAATCCCAAAGTGTCCACAGCTTCGGAGTCCAAGAATGGTGGGGTTCCCCTGGACTAATCCCTGACGTGGAGTAGAAAGGAATATGACTTAAATTAACAAGAAGGAACGAAATCTTTGTGATAACAAGTTTTGCAAAATTACACAATTTGTTTGCTTTTCTCTTCTTCGTTACTTAGCATTCGCTAATTTTTATCCTATGATTTATGGAAAACCAAACAGGTGTCGGTGAGTCATCGCAAGGACTTTAAAAACCCAGCCAGCTTACATACTAGACATCCAGCCAGCCACAATAGCTTTTCTTTGTAAGGTAGTCAGTAATATTTCTGTATATTTCCTTCCAGCCGACGTACATGTAAAGGGTGGTAGTGGGACAATGAATCATGTAAACTTTATTTTGTGAATGACAAAGTGTTGAAATACTTCCTTCTGAGTATTTTTATTTGCAGTCTGTTTCTGAATGTTAGTTGTGATTGCTGAATAAATTATTGCTAAGTAACCAGATCCAGATATGGGAGGATCCGACGACCCCGGAATTGGGGTCATGACATAGAGTGACCTGGTATCGCAACGACTCTACAGGCATGGGAAAGATACATTCCGATGACCTGAAAGCTGGAGACCCGTCCTTCGAGAGTAGGGTTCCACATAAATCTTTGTGTCAATGTTTTATCTTTTTCATATTTCTTGCTTTGTTTATCGAATCACTTCCAATACTTAGATTTTAACACCAAGTATCTAAAAGAATCTCTCTTCTGAATGTTATTATCACCAATCTTCAACTCGGTTCCTTCACCATTGCCTCCATCAAAAGTGCATTCCAAATATTCAGTCTTAGCCCTACTTATACGAAATCCTTTAGTTTCTATTGCATGTCTCAAGGCCTCAAGCTTCTCATTTACTCCATCTCTAGTCTCGTCAGTCTTGACCCTACTTTTACGAAATCTTTTAGTCTCTAAAGAACATATAAGAGTTGAATAAATTAAAATTAATAGAGATTAGAGTTACAATAACACAATGACTTTATAATACTAACAAATTAATTAAAATCCTAAATTACTCATCAATGGAGGGGATGAGAAGTGTAAGAGAAGATACTACATAATTAAATGTTTAGGGATGGTCTTATACTTTTATTACTTTTTTGCCCTTACAATCAAACTTAATGGTTTAATTGGTAGACCATAACGATAGGTTCCGACAAAATGGTCATGATATAATCACAGTGATGGGATTATCAAAAATTTGAATGATTACGGGATATATGTATAGAAATCCGTCAATTTTTATTCATGTACTATCAGGTCCAGCAGCAGCTTTTGTCAAAGGGTTTCCACAGCAGCAGCTCCAAACTGATCTCGACCTGCCAACGATGATCTCCAATGTGCTATGGGACATGTATCTTCTGCATGTTCAACTCTCTACAAAAATCGTTGATGGCATCCTCATCACGGAATTTACAATTACCGGTAATTCGAACTGCACGATTAATAGTTCTAACAAGTTTTTGCAGTTTTTTTAACCGAACTTACTGTTCAAATTCTTACTGTTCAAATTCAGGCTCTTGTTAGAAAAGCCAATCTAAATGTGAACATTTAGTATACACTTTCAGGGGGAAAAGTTTAGTATCGGATGAATGTCAACAAAAAACGAGTTTTATGAAGTATCTTTCCAAAATAAAATACTAAATGCAGTAGATAAAAAAATACAATTATTACAGATAAACTGCAGTAAGTCTGGTAGAAATGCAACTTAAACAGCAGGACGACTAGCTGTGTTGTTCATATCAGATTACATGAACATATATACCAAGAACGTGGAAGGTTGCAGAGATCCGGTTTCTGCAAGAACCAAACAGGTATGAGCAAGATATCGGGTTACAGGCGTTGCCCCTGAAATCCTACTGACAAACAAAGAAAAACAAAGATTGTGATTCATACCATATGTAAAGGTTTGGCTATCCATGATCAATGCTAAATGAATTTTATTCACACAATCAGATGAACCAGTGTCAAATGTATCATGTAAAGGAACCATCTGCACCAAGAAGCACTAACATCATGAAATTTATAAGTGATCACAATTCTCCCCGATTAGTAAAATATGATTCAGACAAAGTAGTTGCTCAGGCAAGATACACCACATAAATAAACCACTTGTACCATTAAGCAACCACATCATGAGCTTTGCCGGTGAAAGTCGTTCTTCAAGTTTAAAAATAAGGAGCTAAAGGTGCTCTTCAAGTTCAAAACTACGAGCTGTGCATAAAAAAAACTTGTTTATCACGACCCTATTGAATTCAACGGAAATCCCATTGATTGAAGGAGAAGGACTTCATATCATGTGGAATCCAATTTACAATTCTACCATTGCATGCTGTGAGTATAATCCCACATCACGGAACAAAGAAGTCCTGAGGACCTTAAATGTGGTGTTGCGTCCTAGCTAGTGTTGAAAAAATGTGGATGAGAAGTTGGAAACACGATCAGGAAGCAAATGGTCCACCCAAAATGTTTTAAACTCCATGAAACTGCTGCCTCTTCCCACTCTCCCTGCATTCGTAAAGGATTGTGCGCTCTCATGTTCCTTATATATGAAAGGCCAATTGGGTTTAAATCACATCCCTAGCATTCTCTCTCATGTTCCTCTATTCTCCTCTTCATCAGACCTCAAGAGATCATGTCCATTCATGTGCCATGGCTTTTGAGGATGACCATTGCAACATGCGTAGCTAGTGGAAGTGGAATGCCAAAACCTGGGAGCAGCACATCGGGGCCCCAGCATCGATACTATGAGGTACACCATTTTGCCAAGAAGAGTACATTTACAAATTACAAGATCGCCTCGGTGAGTATTTCTCACGTCACTAGTGGAAGTGGAATGCCAAAACCTGGGAGCAGCACATCGGGGCCCCTGCATCGATACTATGAGGTACACCAGTTTGCCAAGAAGAGTACATTTACAAATTACAAGATCGCCTCGGTGAGTATTTCTAAATTCTAACTTGTTTTCTGTTTGTTTTTTTTGTGCTCATGCACGTGTGTTTCATCATGGCTATCTTTCCTATTTTCTTTTTTGTTTCCCAATTATTGGTCTCAACATGTGTGTGAATTTAACGTGGATCTGCAATCACTAAACGTATATGCAATATATGGTTCATTTCATATTTGCATATGACTGGATATGTTGCAATTTTGCGGGTTGATTGCTTTAAATATAACCTTCTTGAATAAAGTTTTCCAATCAAATTTTTTTTATTTTTTCCTATATAACGGATCAAAAGCTCGAAAAGTACCTTTTTTTATTATTTCAAAGAGTGTTGCCGAAGATTGAAACGTGCCGATGTGGATTGTAGTCACCCAAGAACTTAGGCCAAAGAAATGGATGCATCAGCACCTCCAACATGGGCATCATGATCTCAAACTTTCTGTTCCATCTGCTTCAGCCACAGTGACCACTTCACAGCCTCCAAATAGCTCTCGTTCCGTTGCAGAGCAGCAATTAGAGTAACAAACGTAACTTTGTCTGGCTGAATCCCTCGCGTTCTCATTTCTTTTACGACCCCCACAGCCTCTTCGACCATGCCCGCAATGCCATATGCTTTAATCAAACTGTTGTAACAGTACAAGTCAGGCTCTAACCCACGACTCCCCAGCTCGGCAAGGACCAAAGACACGTCTTCAATCCAACCCTTCTTCCCATATATATTAATCATGATGTTGTATGTATAGTGATCGGAGGTGCACTTTGCCGCTTCCATCATCTGCAACACTTGATTGAATTCCTCTAATCGGTCATCTTTTCCATATGCATCCAACATGCAATTGTAGGCTTCTAGAGATATCGGGTACCCAGCATACTGCATTTGTTGAACAACGTATTTCATGCTTTTGAAATCCTTGTGCTGACCATATGCCGCGATTAATGTATTGTAAGAGATCACGTCAACCAAACCCAACTTCCGAGCTAATTGGAATACTTTTTCTGCCTTCTTGAGAAGCCCAGCTTTGCCATATATATCTAGCATGACATTGAAGGTAATGGTACTCGCAGCATGTCCGCATTGGATCATCTCATCAAAGAGTCTAGAGATCTCATCTACAGGTAATGCGTGACCACAACAATTTATGACACAGTTATACATTGCCTCATCCCACAGATCACCTCTTTTAAGCATCTTATAGTATACATTAGCCAGCTTTTCGTGCATGCTGCACTGTTGATAAATACGGAGCATGTCACGGTAAAGATAGACATCCGGTTCTATATCTTTGCATTTCTCCATCGTGTCTAGAACCATGCACGCATCTTTTAGAGATCCTGATTTTGAATACATCCTCACTATGATGGTGTATGCGACCATATCCAAATAAACACCCGAGGATTTTAACTCTTGATAGAGAGCCTCTGCATCGCTGAATCTATTCATGCAACTGTATATGTCTATCATCGAGCATGCTATGTGCAAATTTGGGTTCCCCTCTGACTTGGGCATCTGAGAGAAGATTGTAACCGCGTCCTCGTACCTACTGGCTTCCTTGCACGAACAAATCAACGTGTGGCATAAATTGTCTTCAAAAAAAGAATCCTTCCACCTCTTCTCCTGCAGAAGTTGCAATGCATCCTCCACTAAAGAATTCCTTATGTATGCTAGAGCTAGAATAGAACATGACGACGGGTCAAGCAGGATATCATCATAGAAGGAACCTCTCAAAATGGTAGGGATTTTCTCCACACTTCCAACTCTCTCATATGCCTGAATAAGAGTGCTCGATATCGATGAAAGCTGACACCCCATTGCTTTCATGTCCATCAGAGTTTGAACAGTTCCACTTTCATCTCCATGCCTGGCCTGCAAGTTTATCATTGTGTAGAAGTTGGACGAGTTCGGATAGAAACCATGATGCTTGAGTTCTTTGTAGTACCATTTAGCCTCTACATAGTTGTCTGTTCTACCATAGCACTCCACCATGGACCTATAAGTCACTTCATCAGGCTCCAAGCCTACAACAGGGAGACGGAGAAATAGGTCCCGAGCAGCCTTCGTGTTGCCTACCTTGCCATATCCCGTGATCAGAGTATTGTAGACAACAATATTCGCAGAGTGCCCACTTTTGTTAATGGACTCGAAAACAATTTCAGCTTCATCTAACTTACCTTGTTGGCAGTAGGTGTTCAACTGAACCAACCAATTCTCAAGATTTGGTGTCACTTTGTCTTCTTCCATAAGGCAAATGACCTCCTCGGATTTTTTATACAAACCCAATCGCGCATAAATTGTGATCATTGCCGAATATGAGGCCACATTCTGAAGCTTTAAACACCGCATCTTGTCAAATGCATATTCAGCCTCAACAAGATTACCACCCTTTCTGTATAAGCCCATAAGCATGCCAAACGTAGCGACATTTGGCTGAACACCTTTCTCCAACATTAGTCGAAACCACCTTGTTCCTCTCGCTATTAACCCTCTTTTAGCACATACAAAAATGACAGAGTTGAAGACTTGGAAATTCAGTTCGCAATCTGGATCAGAATCCATCTCGTCAAGCAGCATCCTGACTGCACTCCAGTCCTCCTTCCTGCTCAATACTCTCAAAGCTAGATTATAAGCAGTAGTGTTTCCCCCGAGTTTACCATGGCATCTCATCCAATTGAAGAACGACACCGCCTTCTCCTCGCAGGTTTGCTCAAGCTCCTTTAGTATACGATTACAATGCTCCACGCTTGCCTCAGTTCCCATCGAAGTTAAAGTAACATCATCTGCAACATAGTCCTTTCTTACGTACTTAGATCGATTTCCTTTTTTTGAAGTGGGCTCCAAGCTCGTCCTCTTCGCCACTCTATATGAAGCTAACGGTCGCTTTGCCACCTTCCTTGCTTGGTTTTTCTTCACATCACCGACAAGAATCGCACTTGCCGAATTTCTAGAATCAGAAGATGGGTCCTCTTTAACAGAAGACTTCGCATCAAATTCACACTTCACAAGTGCACTAAAGCCGCTTTCATTCACAAGTTCATCCATCAACTGCACCTCGCTAGCTCTATCCAACACACATGTTCTGATATCCTCGAATCTAAAAGACGAACCACGCTTCCGGAGGTGTACATGAAAATGAGAAAGATCAAGAAGCGAGCTCGACATCTTTCCTTCCCCGATATTAAGAAGCGAACACAAGAATCTGGCCGAGCTCCTTTCCACCAACTTGCTCCTCCCCGTCGCACGGCTACTCCTCCCACTGAATGTCCACGCGGAGCAAGGAGTTGCATCGCCATCGCAAGATTTGAAATTTTCAAAGGTGGTAGCTTTGCGTCTGTTGCAGATATCAGAGGCTATAGGCAATCTCAAGAAAGCCATTCTTGATGATTCTTTCAGCGACGACTATCGAAGCCCGCATGCGAGCATCGCCGGAGATGTGAGCTCAAAGATGGGATTTTTCAGCCAAATTCAGCTGCTGAGATACGTCCCAGAGAGGAAGGCATTATTTTCCATCAACCACCTTACTGTTTGTCAGGAGATTGTGTCCAAAAGATAGTAGGAATGTTTGATTTCGTATACCAATTCGCGTCGATTGCTGCAGTGGGGCTGGGGGGAGCCGAGGCAACGGCAGTGCGGTGACTCCGACAGGGTGGGCGAGAACGGAGGAGTGGACCACGAGTAGCCGGAAGGGGCGGGAGAGGGGCTGGACTGGAGGTGCGGTGGATGCGGACGAGAGGAGAACCGGAGATGGGTGGGAACGAGAGTTGGCGCAGTGGATGGGGTTGGGAGCAGGAGTGGAGGGAATTCCTCCTCTTTTCCTCCCCTCCTCTTGCAGACTTCTGATTGGAAATTTTTTAATGGGAATTTTATACCCATAATCCTGAGTGAGTAATTCTGCGATTACAATCATAACCCTGCATGATCGTGAATTACATAAGAAACTTTGGATAGTCACTCCGTCTTAGAATTGCTAATCGAATCGAATACCTTCGAATCCACGAGGATTCTAATTCAATTCATTATAAAAGTTTCGAATCCGAACTCGAATCGAATTTCAAACGAATTTACTAACTTAAATTCAGATTCAATTCATTTGAAGTTTCGAATATTCAAATTCGATTCATTTTATTTCGAATTTGAAATGTTAATTGATGTGTTAAAGCTTATATAAATAATATTATACGAAGAATAATATAATATAAATATTTATTGTATACATCTAATTTTGAAAATATATTACTAAGTTAAGTTGAAAAAACTATAAAATCGAGGAAAATATCAAAACAATACAACATAGTGGATAAAAGTGCATAATTTTTACAATTATTACGTCTTTTACAATCTAATTATATTCTTTTTTAAATGATGAAGAAATGTATAAATACAATATAATTATATGAGTCTATCAAAAAGATATAATATCATTGACGAAAAAGTTGAATACACTATAATTATCATTGCATGTTAAAACAAGATAAGATTAGACTTATATAGAAAGTTGATACAAATTAATTTTATTATTTGAAATAATGAGAATAGTAAAAAAATAATGTAGCAAGATAACACCTCTTCATTAAGCGTGAGGATTTTCACTATCAGAAACCGGGCCATGAAAATGAAATATGTGAATTTTTTATGTACAATGGAACAACTTACATTATGGTGAGAAGAACTTGTATATTACTCATGTGATGATAAATATCGCTTTGACAACGCTAATCATCATGGATTGCCATGTCAGGAATCAAAACAACAAAAAAGCAAAGGGGGTATATCTTGATAAATTTTGAATCACAACAAATGTTAAGGAGGGTCGCAAAGTAGCAAAATCATCATTTTCACTTGCTAGGAGAAAGGCCACCATAATCTATCGTTGATATTTAGGGTCTTTGGTAGATAATGAAAGGGTGAATGTATAAGGAAGTGTAAGGAATGTGGGAATATGAAAGTAAATGTGTGGGTGAGGATTTATAATAACAATCAACATTATATTTGATATTTAGTCTTTAACTAATAGGATTATACATACATATATATACATGTTAGATTTGGTATGGCTTAAGTTCTTTTGTATACTCTTAATGCTTCAAATTTTCTGAATACTATGATAAGATTGATTATTGTACTTATACAAAGTAAGGCATACCTAAGTTATTGTCACTAGGATAGAATAATAAGTAAAGACATGAACTTAGATGTTTTGTATAACTGACGCATGAAGGACCCACATTTCTAACTCATAATATTTTACAGTCAAAACACTTGAACTTAGTTATAAAGAGGAAAGAAAAGAGATTGGATCTCATTAGGAGGCTTAATGTTGTATATACATGTCACAAATTGACAAATCACGTCGGTATAGCGCAATACTATGAGTAGGGAAATCATAACGGTGCAGGGTGAACATGATAAATCATGTCAATGGAGCATGGATATGATTATAAGTTTAAAATTAACTACTTAATAAATGTAGTAAGTTGGTTTGAGAGTAACTTTAGTTGCTTGCATATGTTATGCTTAGTGATATAATGCAAGTGCTAAATCTTTCATTGTAAATGAAATGTAACAGCTTTTTAATACATATTCATATACTCTTTTCTACATCTATTTACTTACAAATGAATTCGAATAGATGCATGTCAATCTTTTGATGTAATTATGTTATAATTACTTGCACAAGAATAATCAGAAAAGATCCTAGTCAACCCAGAATAGTTGTTACATGTATATATGTAAATATATGTATTATATGTATGTATATGTATGTACTATGTATATATAAATACATTGTCACACATTTATATATGTAAGGATATAAAATATCGAATCGAATTGAATTATTATTTAATGAATTCAGGTAAATTCAGATTCGATTCATTTTGGAATCGAATCCCCAAGTTAAATTCAAATTCAGTTCATTTGGTTTCGAATCGAACTTTTTTCGAATTTTTATCGAACGAATCCTAATCGAATTCGAATAATTTAGTTCAATTAGCAGCCCTATAATCCGTCTCACACCCTTAACCCTCCATTAATTTAATACATTAACTCAATCAAGAGTTAATCTAACCACTCTACACCTAATGATTAGGATTAATGAAAATAAAAAAAGGAAAAATGCTCCTGATGGGGTACACGTTGAAATCCCCAGATCTGACTCTGTCTCCCGGCAATGAAGAACATCTACAACACCGTCGTCGCGACCGGGCTGCAGAACAACATCAACTATAGACGGTGGTCGACACCAATGTGAAGTTCCTGGCCAATGTCAACTCACTGCTCCTCTGCAACGTGTACCCATACTTCTCGTATGTCGGCAACTCGAAGCAGATAGCAGGAGGGGGCTGGAGGAAGGGGAGTCGAGGAAGAAGAAGGGGGGAGGGGGCTTCGTCGGCCGGGGGGGGGGGGGGGGCTCGAGTACAGGCAACGACGACCGGGGGGAGGGGTGTGTACCGGGGGGACGTGGCAGTAGCAGGGGGCTTGGACGACCGTGTGTGGTGGGGGGGGGTTCGAGTGTAGAGGGGGGAGGGGTGCTTCTAGGCGGGGAGGCGAAGCAACGGGGGGGGGGGGGGGTGATGAATCTGCGATTCATCACTCTAAAAGTTGAAAATAGAGCTTTGTTCCTGAGTAATTAGAGGCATATTTCTACTTATATTGTATAATTAGCATTCATGCATGCATTGATAATATCTGCATTTTAGTATTCATATTGCATTAAATAAGAAGCCAATTTCACTTGTAAATATTCACCTGTATATTAGCTAAAATACCTTATTTGTATATATTTTATACTAACTCCAAATCCAATAAAATCAACTCCATAGTGTATATATGACTAACACTAATTAAAGGAAAATATCAAAAAAATACTAACTTGTAAAACTGACCAATAAAACCCCAATCCAAATTTGAAATCAAGAACTTTAAAATGCGCATATCTCTCTCATACAGTGTCCGAATTAGGTCTACTCACTTTTAAAGTAATATACATTCAGAGACCTTCGAAACAAGACCAATTTCACTAAAATGGAGCTCGTATGCAAAACTTGGATTTTGGACCCCTTTTGTACATTGTACATAATGACCGTTTTACCCTTGTATTTTCTCATTCATTATTAAAAATCCAAAAAAATTAGATTAAGTTGTAAATATTCTCCTCATATTTTCTCTATTTTTATTTTAATTTTTCTCTCTTTTAAAAATGACAAAAAAATACAAAAGATAAAATGCGATATTTTATACATATAAGGTGCCACCCAAAAATACATTTTGTACAGATGATTTCATTTGATTTTCGACCCTTCACAAAAGTTGTAGTTCTCGTTGAAACGAGCAACTTTCGTGTTGATCAATTTTTGATTTAATCCCTTTTGTTATTTCTTTTTGATTTTCTTTACATTTAATCTTTGAATTTCTGGGAGCGACATGTGGCAGCTCCTGGAGCCGCCACATGTCACCCCACTTTCTTTATTTTCGAATTTATTTTATTATTTTCGGATTTATTTTTTATTATTTTCGGATTTTATTATTTTAATTATTATTATTTTAATTATTGTTATTTTTAGTATCCTACTTATTTTGTTTATATTATATTATTATTTATCTCCCTTTTACCACTTCTTTTCTTCCTCCCTACTCCAAGTCACCACTCCCTTCACTATCCCTCCATCTACTCCACCTCTTTTCTAATCCCCTCACCTCTTTATATTCTCACCTCCTCCATCATTTTTCATCATCCGCCGTTTTCGAGAGAAGTGAGGTCGAACCCCTTTAACCTTCAGGTGACAGCTGCAGGAGACGAGTCGAGCGACGACAACCTCAAGGCGAGATCCGTGGCATCACCATTGCCGCGTCGCGAGATCCGATTGGACTTGCTAAGCTTCGAAGGACTCCGCCATCCTTCTCGAGGCCACGACGGAAGCCGCACGACGCGGCTCCACCTTCGACGACCACAGGTAAATTTTCTATCCTCATCTACTTAATTTATTTTATCTAACAATTTTTTTCCTTGTTGTTTCATCTACAAACCACCCCACAACAACCATCATCACCATCTACCTTTTCACATATCCATTCCACTGTTTACAAAGAAACTAAAAAAAATTGCAAAAAAAACAAAAAAATAAAATTCATAGGGAACAGGAGAAGCGGCTACAGCTCCCGCCGCCGTCGCCTCCCCCTTTGGCCGCCGTGCATCACGCCGATCCTGCAAGCCACCCCGACGACCGCCGCCCTGCTCCTGGCCGGCACCACCTCCACGAGACCCTCGACCCAGCGCCAACCGACCGCCAGCAACCCCCCCAGTCGTCGCATCCTCCGCCTCCTCCCTTGGTCGGTCGCGCACAGCCGCCTCATCACCTCCGTCCCCGCGGCGGTGCGTAAGGCTGCCCCATCGACATCATCGTCGATCGCACCCCCGCGGTGCACCCACGCATTAGCGTCGTACGTCGACGCCCCCGACCGCCAAGCGGCAGCCACCGTCTAGGCGTGCCGCCAGACTGCCACCTTCGCGCCCTCCGCCAGCGCCTCGCGCGTGCGCCGCTGCCACGACCAGCCCCCCGCGCCCCCGTGCCATTCGCCAACTGCGGCGCTGCCGCCCGCGCTCCATCTTCCTCCGCACGCCACGCAGCCCTCACGCCGCACTGAGCCCAGCACCGCGCCTCCGCCTGCGAGCCCCTCGCCCAGCGCCGCACCTCCACCGTCGCACGCGCCGCCAAGCCCGCCTCCCGCGTGCCCCCTTTCTCCTTGTGCCCTAGAAGCACCTTACGTGGGATAGAAGCCAAGGTTATTTATCTATTTTTTAATTCTATTATGCAAATTGCACATTCGTCCTTCCACGTTTTAGTAATTGCAAAAGTGTCCTTGCTTGTATTTTAGTTAGTTTATTTCATTTCCGTAATCGCAAAGAGACCCTTGAGTTTGAGCATTATTTTTGACAATCATTTTATACCAATTTTTAATAAAAAATAGCATGTTGTAGAGCAACTCATTATTTATCTTGTGGCTATTTATTTATATTTTTATGATCATTTGATATTTTATTAAAATCCAGAGATTGAAAATCAATCGTATTTTACCCATTTATGCTCTGAAATTCGCACAGGCTTACGTATTTCTCCAAAAATTGTGAAAAAATTGTAAATGATGCATCTAAGTGTTCTTTGATTACTGTCCAAGTTTCGTCCAATTCGGAGTTGTCTTGTGCGTAAAATAAATTCTAGGGAGATTTAGGTAATTTATTTTTAATTAATCTCATGAATCATATTTTTGAGAAATTTCAACTCTCTTAGGTTCCATATTGAAATATCTAGTTGAGATAAATCAATCTCTGGATAATTTAACTTCGTGGATTGATTTGGAATTAAATACCTGCAGTCGCTCTATTTTCAGAAAAATATTCATAAAAAAATCAAAAAGGGTCAGAAAATTCTAAAAAAATTAGTTTAGCTTCATTTCATCATATTTAACTTCCAGTGAATTTTTCATAATTTTTGCATATTATTTGCATGAAAAATTGCATAAAAGCCCCAAAAAAGTTCGCATTTTGCATTTGTTCATTGTAAATCCAAAAATTCTAAAAAAATACATTTTGCATTCATCATTGGATTAGGTTTATAGGAAAAATATCACTTGGCTGATTTGATATAATTTCACATTAAAATTAAATTTGGCTAAGTCACTTATTTTCTTATTGACCTAATTCATCCGCATTGGTGCATTTGGCATTTTTTATTGCATAAAAAATTAAAAAAAATTCACTTGGAAAACTGCAATCTAATCCATCTAACTTGATCCCGAGTTGTTCCTTTGCCTCCTTGAGTCGACCCTGGGCTTGCCCAGCTAAATAAACATAAAACTGCATATTAATTTCATTCGACGATTCATCGATTTGTGCGGTAATTTTTGATCGACGCGGATCTATCCGACTGCAACGCACTAGTCTAATCAGACAACATTAAAAGGGTAGATTCTATGTTCATCAAATGGCGCCGTTGCTGGGGAGGCAAACGGCTTAGGATCACTTTAGAAAAATTAGATTTACGTTTTCCCATTCACTCGGGTAGTTTGACCCCCGAGCCGCGTTGTAATTATTCATTTTTTCTTTAATTATTTTTCTGACCATTTCTGTATATATCTCTCTCTGACATAATTCCATCTTTTTGTGCGAGGGCCCGATGGACTTGGAGTGGCTTTCTTGAAGTCGACGCATCTCGAAGTGAATCGGAGGCCGACGATTCTTGGATCAAGTCGGCTGTTGGACGTCAAAAAGATTTTTGTAATTTAAAAAAAAGAGTGTCTGCATCATTTACAGCGGTTCCCGTTTGGGTTCTCGCGTGTGTAAATATAGCGAAACTGTGTCCCCGTCTGCTGTGTGGTTTGAATTTTAGATTAGGCTTGCACTAGCGGCTCCTCGAGCCACTCTAGGATTTGCTTGTACTCGTAATTTTCTAGGACCACACATCATTTAAAAGACGCACTTAGACCGCAGATCTAGTCAAACATAATCTGTTCTTCACTCGCTAATAGAACTGCTTGTCAAGGAGTGGCTTTTTCATCGATTGCATTCATTTAGTGTAAAAATTTCAATTCAGTACTGCATCCTGCATTGTAGAGAGTTGGAGGCACTGTAAGTCTTCTTACTCAAGCATTCATCATTGTTTTCTCGATTGCATCGGCTTTTTCCGATTCTCTCTCTCGGTTTTCTAACCTAGGATAAAGGAATTGGGACTGGACGGTAGACGTGATTGCTTGTGTGGATTAATATTAGTGACAACTAATCTTTAAAATCGGGACTGCTAATTGAATTGGACCAAAAACATTGACTAAAATTAACCTTTGTTTGCGGGAGAGTAACCCCGACCTTGTTTTTAGGCTGAGTGAGGGTACTTGAGTGTGTGCGAACACCTTAAGGCAGAGCCCAAATCCCCGCCTTCCATATCACGGGCCAACTGATCCTAGCAAATATCACGAGTTGGATATTTTTAGATTCACTGACCAGTACCAAGTAGCCTCCGCCTGTTCGCGGGTAGTCAGGGGCGAACCAGCGGTACTTCGCGACAAGGCCTAGCTTTGTCAGCCTCCGCCTGCTTGCAGGTAGATAGGGGCACGGTCTTTGAGTCCCCAACTTCGGATAGGAGCGAAGAAAGGAAGGACCGACGGTATCTTAGGCGACAGGTTAAACAGGGAAGACGCATCCGGCTCTGAGCCGACTTCCCTATAGGCCGCGTAAATCCTTACTATCTTGCTTGAAAAATAACACTTAAAATTAACAAGATTAATTGGACTTGGTTTCGGTTCCTTCACCGTGTTGAGTGTGAACTCAGGGTTGCTCTTGCGTTTGTCTTTGTGTCTGTCCGTGTATGTTATCATGCGTAATCACGTATTTTCTACCTCGCTCTACTTACATTCATCATTTCCTCCTCAAGATGTAGGGATATTGGTCCTCATATCCTGAGACCTCTGGTCATTCCTCATCGCCCATATACCGATCATCTTCACCTTCTCATTCTTTCATGTATCCTCCGCCACACACGGGAGACCTTTACCCATGGTCGAATTCACCTCATCCCGATGATGAAGTCAGATCTTTGACTGACATCTCCACTTCTTCGCATTTCTCACCTACTCCATATTCTAACACTCCGGATCCACTTCCATCTTGGGTTGACTGTCCTTATTCTCCAGAGCTTGCAGGAATCAACGAATCGAATGAAGAGCAAGCCACTGCCGAGACAGATGATTGGCAAAATTATATGCCCCCATTCTCACCTCAAGTAGGGACCAGACAACAATCTACATATACAAATCCCGACTTGACCTTGGGGCACAACATGGTCGATCGAACATACCAAAAGGAGAGGCTTGCACATCTTGATTTCCCAGACTTGATTGACTTTAGTAATCAAGCCTCCATTAACCAGCCTTCATTTGGAGAGCCTATACATTCACAAGATTGGACTCATGACCTAGACTTATCAGTCTCTGTTTCATTGACTCCATCATATGAGGCTCCGACCAATATTTGCCATTTGGATAGTCCATACTCAACCCAGCATTACATGCCAGAGTCTAGGTATGTTGAGTATGAGACCTCAATATCTCAGCAATATCCTCCACTTGAGCAGAACTCTCCAATGATTTGTCATGGGAATTTTATGGAGGGTGACATCTCTAGACTTATTAAGAAAAATGAATCATTTGGTAATGAGTTGAGAGATGTCATGGGAAAATTACACTCAATTTCTGCCAGCCTGGGTATAAAAGTGAGAAAAAATATGAGTATTTTTGAGGTTGAAAACAAAGCAAACATCAGGGAACCCACACCGTCTGTACAGCTGGAGTCCATTCTATCTCCCTCTTCTACTAACCACTTACTCTCCAATCCAGAGTCTGATCATTCATCTACCAAAAGCACCAAAAAAATTGAAAAAACCAAAAACCCACATAAAAATTGAAAATGAAAATGATTTAAAAAAATTGGATTCCACCCTAAGGGAAGCACTTGATGAGGAATTGATCTTTAAACTTCCCTTAATAAAGGCCATAGATCACTTCCCCGACCTCAAGAGATTTGTAAAGAGTAAACTGATGTCCAAGAGGTCGGGTATTAAGAGAACAAGGACAGAAAGACACATAGTGACTATGGCCATATCCTTGGTGATGGGTAGAAAGACCAAGAGCCGCAGAGTGAAGCGGTTGCCCATGGTTGAATGTGAAATCAAAGACACTATCTTTACCCATGCAAGAATCGATGATGACTCTCCAATAAATATCCTCCCGACCTCTGTGTTTGACAAGCTCAAACTTAGGCCAATCAGAAAGTCGAGAGAGATCGTTCAGCTGGCTGATCGATCCATCAAACGGTCTAGAGGAAATATTTCAGTCATCGTTACTTTCCAAGGTGCTTTACTCCAGGTGGACTTTACGATCATTGACATTGAGCACCGAGGAGAGTTTACCCAGTCTCCGATTATTCTCGGGAAGCCGTTCTTAGCCTCAGCTAAAGTGTCTATAGATTGCGAGACTCGGGAGATCGATTTCTCAGCATTGGGAGCACTCCGACCTCATCCATTCTTTGATACACTTTACTCTAAGGTAACCCGCACATCCGCTGACAATCGTGACCATCGAGAGGTAGATGAGTCCCACCTCTCTACTACACCTGAGAGATCGACTGCCCGGATGACCGTTGGTTCTGAGACTCCCCACACCTCCACTTCATCAACTGCTTGCACCGCTACCATGACAGCTTCTAAGGAGGACTCACGACCAGAGGCTACCATTAAGTCAGACATGACCTTTGTTGATTGCCTTGACCATTTTGATGATCCGACACAAGAGGCCAATAATGCCAAGCCAACTGAGACCACTAGCACCTTCCCGAGACATGTGCTGACCCTTCAGGAATATTATAATCTATACGGTGACTCGTCTAATGAGGAACCCATGGTCAGCACCACATCACGCCCCGGACCTTCAAAGGAAGCAACCAAGATTAAATTGACTCCACATAATAGCACGGTTGCTCCCCATTCTAGTTGGCTTTTGAGTGAGAGGAAGTCGAGAATTGATTCCTCGAGGAGTTCCCCCGAACCTCTCAAGGCGCGTCTCTCTACTCCCTCTCAATGATTCAGGTTCTAGAAAACCGACTAAGAAAGTTTCCTTCAACACACCGGAGAAGGAATTTTCTGAGGAGTCCTCATCTGGCCCGGACAAGGTAATTTATATGAGTGAGCTCAGTTCGGCTGTTCACAAGCCTTATCTAAGCAAGCAGCCGTGTGTCGGCCCTCGTTGGACGATCCCTATACCTCACTATTATTCATCTGAGGACAATTCCGACAGCGACACATATGTATATTATCCACCTCCTCGTGTCCGCAAGAAGGTTCATCACAAACCTTCTTAATCCTTGTATATTCTCACTCTTTCTTGTATATACTTTCTCTCCCTCCCTCCCCAGTGATTCGAATCACTCGCCCCGGCTCATCTCATTTCATTTTATGACTATACTTAGGATAACCATATCCTAAATATAGGGGGAGAGTGACCCGCATCCATTCATTGTACATCCTCCAGATCACCTCGGTCCTCATACTCACTCCTGTCCTATACTTAGGCTGACCAGAGCCTAAGTATAGGGGGGACCGATGCCCGCCTTGTATATACTCAACCATTTTTTCCTCTTTCCCTCGTCCACCCCATTTTTTGATCTTCTTCTACACTTAGGCTGTCAAGAGCCTAAGTATAGGGGGACGGTGCGACTTCTATACGATTTTTGTAATTTTAGTTATCCTACGCTTAGCCCGAGCTATGTCTTTTTAGTTGCTTTTCGTGCTCTGAGGACATAGCACACACTAAGTATAGGGGGCGTGTATATATTACATATATACTTTAACCATAGCTCGTACTTTCACGTATTTTCGCGTATTTTTGTTTATATTATGCAATAAGTACGGGGTGGGTGAAAATCTAAAAAAAAAATATAATATGTATAATACGTATAATTTTTGTAAAAAAATAATAAGGTTGTAAAATTCTTGTAAATAATATTCTTGTAAGATTTGTTGTAAAATAGGATGTATACCAAAAAAAACTTGTATACTATTATAAAATAAAAAACTTGTTGTAAATAATACAAATTGTTGTATACTTATAAAAAAATGTGTTGAAAATAAGGCTTCTTATTTACCCTTGCATATCATCTCTGCATCTGAAAAGAAAAAGAGTCTTGCATTTCATATTCATAGCATGTCATCTGCACCTCTCATCTGCATATCTTGCATATGCAAAGTGAAAAGTTAGTGGGTTCTGAACCAAGTTATGAGTAGATGTTGAGGAAGGTCTTGATTTGACCTTAATCCACCTAACTTTAGAGGAACTTTATAGGAACTGGAGTTAAGATTTCTCAGGTTAAGTGACTTAATTCTTTGAGTCCGCAAGTCTATGTTCACATGTCATCTTGATTAGTCTAAGTAGAATATCTCGTGCACACGCATGGTTCTTTTAGAAAGTGACCTAACTTGGACAAGCAAAAAGCACGTAGCTCTTCATTGATGAGGTGGTGAGGAGGTAGAATCCTTTAGCTTGGAGTAGCACACGGGTGGAAACATCCGTCCTCCTCTAGGGAGGGTAGTGCATCTCAACCTAGTCTGGTGGTGTTGAAGTCTAAGGACAGGATCCTGTGGGTTGCAATAATGCTTCAAAAGAGGGATAGTCTACTGGCTCAAGATGAAAAACTCCTGATGTACATGTTGCACCTTGTATATAGTTCCAAAAAAAGAAAAAAAGAGAAAAAGAAAAAGAAAAAATGCAAGAACTCCAAAAAAATAGATAGGCCAAAAAAATAGTGCCTGTCGGAGTATGTATATTAGCAAGAAGTCTGCAGCTGGATGACTTGGCTACACTGGTCAGGCATCCGGGGATAGGTAGCTACACTGGCTACCGTCCATTCTTTCTCCACCCCCTCATCTTGAGCCGGTCGCACTTGAACTTAGAAGGGAATACCCCGCTCCTCGAGGAAAGAGTTACTGGATCGGGTTATTGAGTTACCTTGTTAGAGGAGGCTGGTTCCGAGTCATTTCTGATGTGGAGAGCTATATCTCACTTACACAGTACAAGTAAGAATAATAGTCATCAGAAATTTGCGTTTGAAGATTTGTTCTGACCTGACTGTTGAGGCGTCTTGAATAGAAGACTTGTGGAACTTGAAGTCTGTTAGGTCTTAAGTTCAGGTCCCAATAAGGTTCTGCCACACAATTAATCCAAAGGTCGAGTCAAGCTCCATTTTCAACTTTTGTTCATGACCTTGGTATGGAACCCAATCTCATTTCACTCTTGCATTTCATTTTAATTGCTCGGGGACGAGCAAGGTTTAAGTATAGGGGGTTGATGAATCTGCGATTCATCACTCTAAAAGTTGAAAATAGAGCTTTGTTCCCGAGTAATTAGAGGCATATTTCTACTTATATTGTATAATTAGCATTCATGCATGCATTGATAATATCTGCATTTTAGTATTCATATTGCATTAAATAAGAAGCCAATTTCACTTGTAAATATTCACCTGCATATTAGCTAAAATACCTTATTTGTATATATTTTATACTAACTCCGAATCTAATAAAATCAACTCCATAGTGTATATATGACTAACACTAATAAAAAAATATCAAAAAAATACTAACTTGTAAAACTGACCAATAAAACCCCAATCCAAGTTTGAAACCATGAACATTAAAATGCGCATATCTCTCTCATATAGTGTCCGAATTAGGTCTACTCACTTTTAAAGTAATATACATTCAAAGATCTTCGAAACAAGACCAATTTCACTAAAATCAGAGCTCGTATGCAAAACTTGGATTTTGGACCCCTTTTGTACATTGTACATAATGACCGTTTTACCCTTGTATTTTCTCATTCATTATTAAAAATAAAAAAATTAGATTAAGTTGTAAATATTCTCCTCATATTTTCTCTATTTTTATTTTAATTTTTTTACTTTTAAATATGACAAAAAATACAAAAGATAAAATGCGGTATTTTATACATATAAGGTACCACCCAAAAATACATTTTGTACAGATGATTTCATTTGATTTTCGGCCCTTCACAAAAGTTGTAGATCTCGTTGAAACGAGCAACTTTCGTGTTGACTACTTTTTGATTTAATTCCTTTTGTTATTTCTTTTTTATTTTCTTTACATTTAATCTTTGAATTTTCTGGGAGCGACATGTGGCAGCTCCTGGAGCCGCCACATGTCACCCTATTTTCTTTATTTTCGAATTTATTTTATTATTTTCGGATTTATTTTTTATTATTTTCGGATTTTATTATTTTAATTATTATTATTTTAATTATTTTTAATTTTAGTAGCCTACTTATTTTATTGATATTATATTATTATTTATCTCCCTTTTACCACTTCTTTTCTTCCTCCCTACTCCAAGTCACCACTCCCTCCACTATCCCTCCATCTTCTCCACCTCTTTTCTAACTTCCCCTCACCTCTTTATATTCTCACCTCCTCCATCTTTTTTCATCATCCGCCGTTTTCGAGAGAAGTGAGGTCGAGCCCCTTTAACCTTCAGGTGACAGCTGTAGGAGACGAGTCGAGCGACGACAACCTCAAGGCGAGATTCGTGGCATCACCATTGCCGCGTCGTGAGATCCGATTGGACTTGCTATGCTTCGAAGGACTCCGCCATCCTTCTCGAGGCCATGATGGAAGCCGCACGACGCGGCTCCACCTTCGGCGACCACAGGTAAATTTTCTATCCTCATCTACTTAATTTATTTTATCTAACAATTTTTTCCTTGTTGTTTCATCTACAAACCACCCCACAACAACCATCATCACCATCTACCTTTTCACATATCCATTCCACTGTTTACAAAGAAACTAAAAAAATTGCAAAAAAAATAAAATTAACAGGGAACAAGAGAAGCGGCTGCAGCTCCCGCCGCCACCGCCTCCCCCTTTGGTCGCCGTGCATCACGCCGATCCTGCAAGCCACCCCGACGACCGCCGCCCTGCTCCTGGTCGGCACCACCTCCGCGAGACCCTCGACCCAACGCCAACCGACTGCCAGCAACCACCCCAGGCGTCGCGTCCTCCGCCTCCTCCCTTGGACGGCCGCGCACAGCCGCCTCATCACCTCCGTCCCCGCGGCGGTGCGTAAGGCCGCCCCATCGACATCATCGTCGACCGCACCCCCGCGGTGCACCCACGCATTAGCGCCGCATGCCGACGCCCCCGACCGCCAAGCGGCAGCCACCGTCTAGGCGTGTCGCTAGACTGCCACCTCCGCGCCCTCCTCCAGCGCCTCGCGTGTGCGCCGCCGCCACGACCAGCCCCACGCGCCCCCGCACCGTTCGCCAACAGCGCCGCCGCCGCCCGCGCTCCATCTTCCTCCGCGCGCTACGCAGCCCTCACGCCGCGCTGAGCCCAGCACCGCGCCTCCTCCCGTGAGCCCCTCGCCCAGCACCGCGCCTCCACCGCCGCACGCGCCGCCAAGCTCGCCGCCCGCGTGCCCCCTTTCTCCTTGTGCCCTAGAAGCACTTTGCGTGGGATTGAAGCCAAGGTTATTTATCTATTTTTAATTCTATTATGCAAATTACACATTCGTCCTTCCACGTTTTAGTAATTGCAAAAGTGTCCTTGTTTGTATTTTAGTTAGTTTATTTCATTTCCATAATTGCAAAGAGACCCCTGAGTTTGAGCATTATTTTGGACAGTCATTTTACACCAATTTTTAATAAAAAGTAGCATGTTGTAGAGCAACTCATTATTTATCTTGTGGCTATTTATTTATATTTTTATGAGTATTTGATATTTTATTAAAATCCAGAGATTGAAAATCAGCCGTATTTTACCCATTTACGCTCTGAAATTCGCACAGGCCTACTTATTTCTCCAAAAATTGTGAAAAAATTGTAAATGATGCATCTAAGTGTTCTTTGATAACTTTCCAAGTTTCATCCAATTCGGAATTGTCTTGTGCGTAAAATAAATTCTAGGGAGATTTAGGTAATTGATTTTTAATTAATCCCAGGAATCATATTTTTGAGAAATTTCAACTTTTTAGGTTCCATATTGAAATATCTAGTTGAGATAAATCAATCTCTGGATAATTTAACTTCGTGGATTTATTTGGAACTAAATACCCGCAGTCGCTCTATTTTCAGAAAAATATTCATAAAAAAATCATAAAGTGTCAAAAAATTCTAAAAAATTAGTTTAGCTTCATTTCATCATATTTAACTTCCAATGAATTTTTCATAATTTTTGCATATCATTTGCATGAAAAATTGCATAAAAGCCCCAAAAAAGTTTGCATTTTGCATTTGTTCATTGTATATCCAAAAATTCCAAAAAATACATTTTGCATTCATCATTGGATTAGGTTTATAGGAAAAATAACGCTTGGTTGATTTGATATAATTTCACATTAAAATTAAATTTGGCTAAGTCACTTATTTTCTTATTGACCTAATTCATCCGCATTGGTGCATTTGGCATTTTTTATTGCATAAAAAATAAAAAAAATTCACTTGGAAAATCGCAATCTAATCCATCTAACTTGATCCCGAGTTGTTCCTTTGCCTCCTTGAGTCGACCCTGGGGCTTGCCCAGGCTAAATAAACATAAAACCGCATATTAATTTCATTCGATGATTCATCGATTTGTGCGGTAATTTTTTATCGACGTGGATCTATCCGACTACAATGCACTAGTCTAATCAGACAACACTAAAAGGGTAGATTCTGTGTTCATCAGGGGGGAGGGGTGTGCTTGGACGGTCGGGTGGAGTGCTTTGAGTGCAGGGGGCGTGGAGGGATACTTCTAGACGGCGGAGGGATGCGAGCTTGAAGCCGGAGATGGGTTCTTCCAGTTTGAAGCCGCGGAGGCGAGGCAACGACCCCGGGGGGGGGAGTGCTTCGAGTGTAGCCAACGAGGGGGGTCGAAATCGAGGGTCGAGTAGTGGGGGAGGGGGGACGGGTCCGACCTGGGCTGCCTAGGAGGAGGTGGACGGTTGGGATTGGGCCAGCCTGGACTGGAAGAGGTGGGTGTTCAACAGGGGAGGGGGGAGGCTCCGACCGAGGCTGCCTTTGCTGGAGGAGGAAGGAGAGGAGGAGGAGGACGCGGTGGTGGGTGGTCAATGGGGAGGAGGTGGCGATCGACGGGGAGGAGAAGGGGAAGGAGACGTAGGGGGGGAGGGGGAGGATACTCATTTGTAAATAATAGAACTTAAAGAGTAGAAAAAATATAAAATATTTGACGGATACCATCATAATTAATAGAATATTGGATGGAAGTTAACTCGGGGTTATAAGAGTTAATACTATTGAGGGTTCTGGATGTAATTCACGATTACGCAGGGTTATGATTGTAATTGCAGAATTACTCGGGGTTATGGGGTGTAAAAATCCCTTTTTTTATTGTAACCTTAACCCATATTCCACTAGAAATTCCCAAAAAAAAATCAATTCTTTTCGGGTTATTATGGTGGGTTGAAACAATCTTTTTGAATAGTAGCTATTTGGATGATTATGAGGGTTGGAGATAGGGATGAAAATGCATACGAATATATTCATATTCGATCCGTTATCGTGTTCGTTTTATACATATTCTGACATTCGTATTCGTATTCATTTTAAAATAGATGCAGATATGGATATCACTTTGACATTAGCAAATATTCGCATTCGTACTCGTATATCTGTTTTCATACATAAGTATAGTAGTAGATTTATTTATAATTTGCATAATAATACTTTATGGTTACATTCACCATTATTGATATAATTGTTATGAAATGAATATATTAGGCATATCTATTTTATATGTAAACCATCCTAAACATGAATATTTAAGTTAATCTATTAGATATTTTTGTTATTATTCATATTCTATTCGTATACGTTTTTAAGGATATGATAACACATTTTTCATATCCATCAATATTCATATTCAAATTCATATTCATTTTTTCAAATGGATAAGGATATCATTATACACATATTGACATCCGTATCCGGCCGTTTTCATCTCTGGTTGGAGAGGGTTTGGAATGAGGAATGTGATGTGATGACACCTTCATTTGTAATGGAGTTCCAACCCAAGGAATGCAGAGGGATACATCAGGTTATCCCGGGATAATCGGATAACCAAACGGACCCTTAGTAATTTACCATAAAAATAATACTTTCCATGTCATGAATAAGATGAATTTCCAGGAAATAATATACATGTCAAATTCTTGAAGATTTTAAAAGTCTTGATATTAATATCACATTTTCGATAAGCAACATCATTGTCTCTTACTAGCGATGCATATTTAAAACACGTGAGACTGTGAGTGATTTTTGGGAAAAAAATTCAACAGCCAATAAGTAGAAGACACCATTGTAATAATAGAGCACACTTTATTTAGAAATGATTAAAGATTTTTTATTCATCTCTTACCCTAAAGAGTTTTAGCGAGACAAAGGTGGGAGGTCAAAGATGAAACTCCATTGTATATGAAAGAAGAATAATGACTTCTAACTTAGTACATAAATATATAAAAAAATAAAAAATCCTAGGGCACGCATAAAAAATACAAGTAACAAGGTTAAGCTAATTTTAGGTATGCATGATGTAAGAAAACTCTTCTAGTCCAAGTGAATTAGATTTTTCCCACAACAAGTGAGATTCAAATAAGTGCAACTCTCAATGGAGATAAAATCCCTAAAAAACATTTTATTTTGTCTAGCTACTATGTTTAAATCGTTCAAATATAGTTGTTCGTGAATAAACAAATGAACCAAGGAGGAAGTTATACAAGCCAATCCTTAAAAAAAGAAAGGCGGTTATCACCTTCAAGGTAGTGTACACAATAAAATGTTGCCAAATGGTAGAGGGAGACTAAGAGTGACCAAGGACACATGTCCTCTTCTAAAAAATACAAAATAAAAATATGCTATAAAATCAAATTAATAAAATAGTAAATGACCTAAAATAAAAAAGTATAAATATAAAAGTTGTGTATCTCAAAGAGATGTACAATTTTTACGAAGAAAGCTTTTTTTCCAAATAGATCATTTCATCATAATTTTTTTGGCAAGCATTATAAAGGTTTATAACACTTATGTTTTACGATTTTCTATTTTTTTCTTTAGTATTCTTAATATATAATATACATATTATATCTTACTAATATTATTTAATATATAATTACTAATTTTTATTTTCAATTGGTAATTAAGAATAGAAATGATATATATAGATTTGTATACGTATAATATACTCCTCTTTTTGTATTTTTCACTACTTTTCTTAATTTTTTATTTTGATTCTTCTGTAATTAATGAATATACATATTGTGTGTACAAACACAAAGAGAAATAAACTGAAAACAACTATTCTTGCACATGAAACAATGCGATCTGATTGCATATCCCATTTACAAATGCTCTTCTCTTTTTGTTATTTTCTCATCTCTTATATTTTTTAGTTTTTTCTTTTATAGTTAGTTAATATAAAAATTATACACAAAATGAATTAATTTAAAATTATTTGTTTTTATACATGGAATAATAAGATTCTGAATTTATATTCTATATGCACATATAATCTCTCCTTCTCTCTTTTATTTTATTTGCGAAATTTTTATATTTTTTATACTTTTAGTTGGTTTTAACATGTTAGTTAATGCATCTTATGTATAGATGCATGGATGATAAGAATGCTAAATAATATGCTAATGCATGCGTTTTACTATGGTTTCTAGCTCAATTTTCATCTCTAAGATGCATAAAACACAGTTTTATCAATAATGATATCACTTTGGTATCCATAATTTTATATTCATATATGTATATATGATTCAATAGTTTAATACAATTATAGAAATATTGATGAATCCCGTATTCATCATGTTAAAATTGGTCTGTTAAGCTCTGTTCCCCAACATTCACATGCATTTAATCATTAATAAAGTATCATTAGCATTCATACATGTGTAAATAATATTTGCATTTCATCATGCATAATTGCATTAAAAATCCGAAGTGTAAATTAGCCCAAAAAGCCGCTAACTTCTCACATTCGTAAATAATTCATCCTAACTCCGATTGACCCAATGCCACCTACATTGTGTAGATATTACTAATTTCATTAAATAAAAAATACAAAAATACTAACTCAAATAAGTGTCAAATAAGTCCAAAGTCTAATTTCACATCTGACAGACTAAAATGAGCATATCTCCCACATACAATGTCCGATTTTGGTCTACTCACTTTTAAAGTAATCCATTTTCAAATACCTTCAAAACAAGACCAATTTTTCGGAGATCATTGGGTTTTTGGGTCTCTTTTGTGCATTTTGACTTTTTGCTATTTTTGACCTGAATTTTTATGTACACAATTAACCCTTTTAATTGTAATTCTTCTTCACATGTGTCCTTTGATGAAAGTTTTATTAAGCGACACAAAAATCCAACTCCAGATTAAAACTGAATCAAAGAAATTGACTGAGTCCAAGTGTCCGTTGTGAGTCTATACAAAAATTGTGTGTTTCTCACTTCTATTTTATTTTACTATTTTCTTATTTATTAAAAATCCAAAAAATATATTAATATGTAATTAATTTCCTTGTATTTTATTGTATTTTTTCTATAATTTTTATCCTCTCTAAAACCACCAAAAAATTACAAAACTCGAAAAAACCGGTTTTCTATACACATGGAAAACCACCAAAAATTCAACTTCATGTAGATGACCTCTTTTGCTCCTGAGTTCTTCATGAAAGTTGTAGATCTTGTCGGGACAAACAACTTTTGTGAAGAAAAATTTTTTATCCGAGGTCTCCTTCTACTTCTTTTCCATCTTTAAAATTTGAAATTTTTTGGGTGCCACGTGGCAGCCTCTGGGCGTGCCACGTGGCACCCCCCACCGACTACACCCCAGGTCACACGCCACGCATGTGACCTCCCCTCTTCTCTGGTCACGTGCGCGGCACGTGACCCGCACCCCCGCTCCTTCCTCCCGCGATGCTTCCTCCTCCCCCTCTCTCGAAATCGCCGCTCCACCCCTTCCGCTTCACCTCCACCATTATGCCTCCTCACCGCCCATGCCGTACAACCATCCACCTCCCCATTTCTTATCCACTGCCACCTTCCTCCTGTAAAACCCCCCTCACCGGCCTTCCATTGCCATCCTCCATTTCAGGAAGAGCCTCGATGCCCTTGCTGACAGCAGGATTTGGGCAACCTCTGGCGTGATCCAGCCGCCTTCTGGTGTGCTGCTTCGAGCTTCCAAGCTCGCTCCCACTCTGGCAGCATCTAGTAGCCGTCGAGCCTTCATCACAGGTACCCCTCTCCATTCCTCCTCTTCATCCGATCCCATGCCACACAACCACCGCCGGCCCTGCACAGGCCGGAACCCCTTCCCCTCCGCGCACCCTCCGCGCTTCGCCGTTGGTGAAGCTTCACCCCCTTTTTTTGCCTTGGTAATCTCCTACAGGTGTCTCGCCGGCGAGCATCTCCTTCGCATAGCGCACGGGCTCCGGTGCCTCGCCCTCTACACTCGTACCGCTCGGCCGAGCTCCGCCATCTGCAGGTCCATCGTTAGCCACCCGCGGCCGCCCAACCGCCCCTGCTCCAGCTGCTCGGTCGTGTGTCGGTCAAGCCCTCCCCCAAGCCTAAGTCCCAGCCTAGAGGCTCGGGCTCTCTGAACCTAGGCTCGGGACCCACGAGCCTCCAGTCATCGCCACTTAGGCTCGGGATATCCGAGCCTGATCCCCGCAGTTCGAGCCTTTGGTTCGGTGCCCGAGCCTTTGGTTCAGCGTCCAAACCTGAGGTCAGCCACCCAAGCCTCCAGCCTTGCCACCCGAGCCTCCAGGCACGTGCGACGCATGTGCGTTGAGGTCAAATTGCGTAGACGCCCCTGCGATTTCTTGAATTTACAGAAATACCCCTGTTAGGGGTAAATTACAGAAGGGCCCTCCTGACTTTGCGAAATTACAGATAATCCCTCCAGGGACTTGTTTGAAGAAGAAAAACTTTATTTTAATTACATTTTAATCCCTGAAATTTCATTTCGTCATATCTTTTTCATTCGAACTCTGATTTAAGTATATAATATGTCATTTTGAAGATGTTTTCATGCTCTATCACTTAGCATAATTTGAGGACAGATCCAAGGTCATTTATTGAGAATTATTATTTGTGGATCATTATTGACTCTTGTAGGCTAACTTTGACATATTGGTGCTTGAGAAATCAATGATAATTTTTGCAGGAATTCAGATGATGATTTTACTATGATTGAACCTTTGCTGATTATTATAAATAGTAAAATCTTCACCAAAAATTAATTTGTAGTTATTCCTCTAAGATTATTGTCGACTATTTTGTGGAATAGAATCATGGATATTTGGAGGCAGGAAACTCTGCTTCACTATTCTGAATATCAATTGTTTATTAACCTGAAGCATTGAGTCGGATCCATTTTGATGTGTGATTAGTTTTGTGAATTTATTTATCATACTGTTAAAGGATTTAACGCTTTTCAATTCACAGATCCTGGGCTTAATCATCTCTGTTTATTTTCTTTGTATAACATCTTCGTCATCACATTGTATATTTTTGTAACATAGAAATTAATCAACATTAATTAATTATTTAATTTAATTTAAGACCACACAACTAAGAATCATTGTTCCCTGTGTTCGACCTTGATAGACTTGCCAAGTAAAAATATTCCACAACATTCAAAGTCTGTGGTTTTTGCTGAACCGAATTTACCTCCTATACTACTACAATTATCGATTATTAAAGAGGCGGATTTTTCGTTCATCACATATATCCACAAATGTATCTATTTGTCCATTTTAATAAGCAAATATAGTTATAGAAATCTTGCAGCCATATTTGATGTAATTTTTATGAAATAAATATTAAATATAGTTGTTTCGTATGGATATCCCTTGTATCAACTCTACTATATAAATATGAGAGCAACTGCCATACCTAATATACGTGTGTATCTATTTTAAATGGATACATATAAAATCGACATGGATATAAATACAATTAACATATTGCTGCCTATAAATATTTGTTTGTTAGACATTCATGTTTTATCATTGTTATAGATTTATTTGAAACCATAATTGGTATAACATTTATATCATATTCGTATCCATATGTATTTTGAAATAAAAATATTATTTTGATGTCCATCAATATATATATTGATGTCCACATATCTGATTTTAAAAATCATTTGTAATTTTAACTATATATAAATTTTTATGAAATAAATATATTTACTATAATTATTTCATCTACATATCCCTCATACCAAATTTAATAAGAAAACACATATGGATACATCTAATATTTGGTCAATTATCATATCCATGTTATACATATTTAAATATATATATATATGTGTGTATCTAAATCTTTCAAAATAAAAAAGGCTAAATTATCACATTAATATCCAATAAAAATCCATATCAATAGCCATATATCCATTTTAAGAAGAGATATAAATTTATTTTTCACCAAATTTGATATAATGGTGAAGAAAACACGTCTGCAAAATCTCAACTCGATAATATTTAGGTTAAACGTTGAACTCAATGTGCACAATAGATCCATAAAGACAACGATCTCCCTAGACAATGTATACCATGTTGACTCGTAACATTCATCGCGTTTTTCTTAAAAGCACTCTGATCGCAGAAGTACCAGAAAACTATTTTTCATCAAGTCTCTTTTTCCATCAGTCTAGCCTATATATAAAGATATTTCATCAATTGTTATACTTAATCTTACTTTAATATGAAGACTATCAAGGAGAATCGACTCAATAGGATGAACCATGATACACCAACAGCAAGAGGAGATCCTAAGGTTAGGATCGGAAACTAGTATTCAACCCCAAGAGACAATCTTCAAAATCAAGAGGGAGAGAGTCGAAGATCCGTTACCTATACTCCTGCACGTCTTTGATCCACGAGCTCGATCGCCCGATCACGAATCCGATGAGAGGGTTGCCTTTCCCTTGTGATGGCCCTCCTCGTCTTCTTCTTATCGTGAAGCTACGTGGCTTCGAGAGCTTTAATTAATGGTGGTGGCACCGTTCTCTCCTTGATTCTTTGAAGAAGGAGAGGGAAATGGATAAGAGAATGACTTGTGGAGGAAGAAAATGATGGATTAGGGTTTGGAAAGAAGTGGGAATGATGGGAGATGAAGGATGGGGGTCTTAATATAGGTTAGGACTAAAACCCTAATTTTAAGATCTCTAAAATAGCCTTAATTCGGGATTAACTTATCTAATCCTGTAATCATTAATCCCCTCAATATCCATGACCCATCTTCACCAAAACAGGCATATCTCACTCGAGCTGAGACACAAAAAGATGCTTGCACGCTTCCTAAACGAGAAGAGAAGGAAAGTGGGCGGCAAGATTAGCAAAGCCACTATTATAATTATATCCAGGTCATACTACCTACTCAGCTTAACTACACTCTGCTGCTTTTCGTGCTAATACTACTAAACCGAGGATGGCTGACTTCGTCAACCTTATTCCAACTCCGAAGGTCAAAAATCATTGTGTATAATAATTCTCCCACATCCGAACTCGGAATTACACGTTTTTGGACTCATTGGAAAGCTTGCGACGAGACGCTTCTTTTGAGTATAAAATTGAAAAGGTTTTAAGAATTCGAAAAAATAAAAAAAAGTGGGATGTTACATCATAACAACCTTAAAATCAGTCTCTTCCCCGAGACTTGGATGCAAAAGGTGTACAATAACAACCTTAAAAAAATTATTGGACTCTATCGAGTAAAAGATAACAACCTTAAAAAGATGAAAGTATAGATTTTAGACTACCTTCAAAAAGGTGTGGATAATCATGTCGCATATCTGCCTCGGGTTCCCAAGTGGCCTCCTCAGAGTTGTGTCGTTGCCAAAGGACCTTCACCAAAGGTATCTCCTTATATCTCAACTTCTTCACTAAGCGATCAATGATCCGGATCGGTTCCTCCGGATAACTCAGGTCAGTGTCCACGTGAAGATCATCATAAATAATCACATGCGATGGATCATGAACGTACTTCTCAAGTTGGAGATGTGAAAAACATCATGCACACCAGCAAGATGAGGAGGAAGTACAATCTGGTATGCAACTTTACCAATCTTGTCGAGAATCTCAAAAGGTCCGACAAACCATGGTGCTAATTTTCCCTTCATTTCAAACCGCTGAACTCCCTTCATGGGAGAAACTCTCAAGAAGACAAAATCTCCATCCTCAAAACTAAGATCAGTGTGTTGTCTATCGCTATAGCTCTTTTGCCTACTCTGTGCAGTAAGCAATTTCTCCCGAACTATCTTGATTGCCTTAGCAATCTCCTTCAAGTACTCTACCTTATGTAAAAGGTTATGTCCAACCTCCTACCAACTCAGAGGTGTATAACATCGCCTTTCGTACATCGCTTCAAAAGGAGCCATGCCTATGCTGGCATGGTAACTGTTATTGTATGTAAACTTTGCTAATGGCAAATGGTCCTTCCACGATCCTTTTTACTCCAGCACACATGCTCGAAGAAGATCCTCTAGTATCTGAATCGTCCTCTCAGATTGTCCATCAGTCTGTGGATGGTAAGCAGAAGTAAGGCATAGTTGCACTTCTAAAGAACTCATGAATTCTCTCCAGTAGTGAGAGGTGAACCTTGGATCACGATCAGATACAATCTGCTTCGACAACCCATGAAGTCAGACAATCTCCTTAATAAAGATCACTGCAAGTTGTAAAGGAGTGCATGTCATACTCACAGGTATGAAATGTGCTGACTTAGTAAGCCTATCAACCACGACCCAGATGGCATCATGACTACTAGTGGTCTTAGGAAGTCCCGTCACAAAGTTTATCTACCCTCCCACTTCCACTCAGGAATAGGAAGGGATTGTAAAAGTCCAGGTGGCCTCTTATACTCAGCCTTAATTTGTTGACACGTTAAGCATTTTTCCACGAACCTGGCCACATCCCTTCTCATTTGCTTCCACCAGAAGTTCTTTTTCAAATCCTTATACATCTTGGTACCGCCAGGATGTATCGACAAACGTGAACTATGTGCCTCACACATGATCTCTTCCCTCAATTGTATATCTGCTGGGACACACAATCGATCCCCATTTCGTAGCACCCCATCTTGATAACAAAATCCAACTAAGGTTCCTGCAATAGCCTTCTCTTTGAGTCTCTGCATACTCAGGTCTTCATGCTGCCCATGGATGATTCGCTCGACTAACTCTGGACGTGAAGGGGATGGAACTATGACTGTTTCTCTACTACTCTGAAATGGATGCCAATCACTGAAAGCTGCAAGAAGATCCCACGCTTTAAGCTGAGGATGGGATTCACTTGAATGAGGCCTACGACTAAGGGCAACAACGACCACATTCACCTTACTAGGATGGTAAGAGATGGTGCACTCGTAATCCTTTAAAAGCTCCAACCATCTCCTTACCTCATATTAAGCTCCTTCTGATCAAAAAGATGCTTGAGACTCTTGTGATCTGTGAAGATTTCGAAAGCAACACCAAAAGATAATGTCTCCACATTTTAAGAGCAAAGACAACTGTTGCCAGTTCCATATCATGAGTTGGGTAATTTTTCTCATGTGGTTTCAAATGTCTAGATCCATATGCAACAACCTTACCATGTTGCATCAAAACCGCACCCAGACCCTCCTTTGATGTATCAGTGTAAACTGTGAATCCGTCTGTGCCTGATGGAATTGTCAAGATGGGAGCTGTAGTGAGCCTCTCCTTCAGTGTCTAGAAGCTATTCTCACACTTTTCTGACCAAGTATATGGCATCTCCTTCTTAGTCAACTGGGTTAGGGGAAGGGCAATTTGAGAAAATCCCTTCACAAATCGTCTGTAATAACTGACTAAGCCAAGAAAGTTTCGGATCTCAGACACATTCTTCGGTCGTTCCCAACTAAGGACTGCTTCGATTTTTACAGGATCCACTGACACTCCTGCACCTGAGATAACATGGCCTAAGAATGATACTTCTTGAAGCCAGAACTCACACTTACTAAACTTCGCATATAGCTTGTGCCTCCGCAAGGTCTCGAGCACTGTCTGTAAGTGAGTGCGATGTTCCTTCTCATCTCGAGAGTAGATAAGGACATCATCAATGAAAATCACAACAAAACTGTCAAGGAAAGGCTGAAACACTCGATTCATCATGTCCATGAATGCTGTTGGGGCATTTGTCAAGCTAAAGGGCATCACAAAGAACTCATAGTGACCATATCTAGTTTTGAATGCATACTTAGGTATATCCGCATCTCGAATACGTAGCTGGTGATAACCAGACCGTAGATCAATCTTGGAGAAGATGGATGACCCTTGTAGCTGATCAAAGAGATCGTCAATGCGCGACAAAGGGTAACGATTCTTGATTGTTACTTTATTCAACTGCCAATAGTCTATACACATGCACATAGATCCATCCTTCTTCTTAACAAAAAGGACAGGTGCTCCCCATGGAGATGTACTAGGGCGTATGAAACCCTTCTCCAACAGTTCTTGTAACTGCACCTTGAGTTCCTTTAGTTCAACTAGTGCCATCCTGTATGGTGCCATAGATATTGGTTGTGTTCCAGGAATGATAGAAATCGCAAACTCCACCTCACGAGGTGGGGGAAGCCCGGGCAGATATATAGGAAGTACATCTGGAAAGTTCTTTACTATTTCAATAGCCTCTGTTCCTTCCATAGGAGTTTGATTCCCAAAGACGTGAGCAATAAATCCTTCACACCCTTGAGATAACAGGCAATGAGCTTGCAATATTGATATGCAGGTTACGCCTCTCGATGAGGTGCTTCCGTCAAATACAAATTCTTGTAGCTCAGGAATTCTGAAGATAATATGTTTCTAAAAACAATCTAGACACGCATGGTGATTCTTTAACCAATCCATGCCAAGAATAACATCAAAATCCTCCATCTATGAGCAGCAAGTACGCCTCGAGCATATAACCTCCAATATAAACTGGGCAATCGGGAAGCACCCGATGGACAACAAACACCTGACCCCCAGGTCCCTTAATAAGATAAGGGTTTGGAACTATGGTAGGCTCTTGGCCTAAGGTATCCGCAAAACTCCATGACACGAAGGAATGAGATGCACCCGAGTCAAAAAGAGCATGAGCTGTAAAGTCGCCTACTGAAACCATACCTTGCACGACCGATCCCGAAGCATGTGCTTGCCCATTAGTGATGTCATTGAGTTGTCCTTCTCTTCGTGGCCCACTGGAACCTGTCGTCTCCGGATCTGGTTGTGATGTCCCCTTCTACCACGAGAGGTAGAACCACGTCCCCGCTGTTGCAGATGTCCCCCTCGCATAATACCTCGCAACTGTGAAGCTCCCAACGGACAGTTGGATCTGATGTATCCCTCCTGGCTGAAAGTGCTTGCCCCAATGTTGGAGCTCCTCCATGTGTGGACCTAGTAGACATGCCAGGCCGGTAGGGGTGAAGATGTTGTCCTCTTCGTGTCATTGATCGATCATTACGATCAGTCCTCCCAGAATAGCTCGGTCCTCCTTGTCTGGTTTGTACTGACCTGCCTTCATGTATGTCCTCCTCCACTCGTGATGCAGCATCAACCACTTCCTTCATTGTAACCAATCTAAGGGGCACTAGCCTCTCGTGAATTTCCTTACGAAGACCTCGAAAGAACTTGAATGCTTTGTCGGATTTGGTCGGCACAGTGCTAGCAGCATACTTCAACAACTCTGTAAACCTGTTCAGTTACTGCAATTACATTTGGTATCAGAGCCCATTTACCCCATCAGTCATAAATAACTGTATGGTAGGAGAAATACCATTATACTTTAGACTAGTTGTCTTCTGACTACTGTCCAAAATATGGGAGGCTTTGTAAAAAAAATTTAGCATTGATCAAGGTTGACTAGTGACCTCTATTCTACGATCTATTTGTAATTCTTTTTTTCTACACATGCAGATCATGCTGCCTCGCAGGGACCAGACTGCGCAGTGATGGGCTGCGAACCTACCCTTTTAGTATTGTCTAATTGACGAGTGCGTTGCAGTCGGATAGATCCGCGTTGATCAAAAATTAACTGCACGAATCAAATAATCGACGAATGAATTAACGTACGGTTTTATGTTTATTTAGCCTGGGCAAGCCACAGGGTCGACTCAAGGAGGCAAAGGAACAACTCGGGATCAAGTTAGAGTGATTAGATTACGGTTTTCCAAGTGGGATTCTTTTTCTAATTTTTTTATGCAATAAAAATGCCAATGCTCCAATGCGGAAGAATTAGGTTATTAAGAAAATCAACAACTTAGCCGAAATTAATTTCAATGTGAAAGTAACTCAAATCAGCCAATTTGTATTTTTTCTAAGAACCTAATCCAATGATGAATGCAAAATATATTTTTTTGGGATTTTTGGATTTACAATGCACAAATGAAAAATGCAAACTTTTTGGGGTTTTTATGCAATTTTTCGTCCAAATGATATGCAAAAATTATAAAAAGTTTACTGGAAGGTAAATATGATGAAATTAAGCTACACTAATATTTTTAGAATTTTCTGACACTTTTTGATTTTTTATGAATATTTTACCGAAAATAGAGCGAATGTGAGTCTTTCTTAGAAGCTGTCTCAGTGGTTGTGCTAGAAGTTGATGAAGTGAAGGTGTGGGGAGTCTCAAACCCAACTATCGTCCGGGCAGTCGGTCTCTCAAGTGTAGCAGAGAGGTGGGACTCATCTACCTCTCGATGGTCACGACTGTCAGCGGATGTGCGGGTCACCTTAGGGTAAAGTGTATCAAAGAATGGGTGAGGTCGGAGTGCTCCCAATGCTGAAAAATCGATCTCCCGAGTCTCGCAATCTATATTCGTCTTAGCTGAGGCTAAGAACGGCTTCCCGAGAATAATCGGAGACTGGGTAAACTCTCCTCGGTGCTCGATGTCATTAATCGTGAAGTCCACCTGGAGTAGAGCACCTTGGAAAGTAATGATGACTGAAATGTTTCCTCTCGCCCGTTTGATGGATCGATCAGCCAGCTGGACGATCTCTCTTGTCATTCTGATTGGCCTGAGTTTGAGCTTGTCAAACACAGAGGTCGGGAGGATATTTATCAGGGAGTCATCATCGATTCTTGCATGGGTAGAGATAGTATCTTTGATTTCACATCAACTCGGGGTAACCGCTTCACTCTGCGGCTCTTGATCTTTCTCCCCATTGCCAAGGGGGTGGCCATAGACACTATGTGTCTTTCAGTCCTGGTTCTCTTTGTACCCGGCCTCTTGGGTATCAATTTACTCTTTACAAATCTCTTGAGGTCTGGGAAGTGATCTATGGCCTTTATTAAGGGAAGATAAAAAATCAATTCTTCATCGAGTGCTTCCCTTATGTCAGGATTCAATTTATTTAGGTCCTTTTCATTTTCAATTTTTATATGAGTTTTTGATTTTTCAAATTTTTTGGTGTTTTTGGTGGATGAATGATCAGACTCTGGATTGGAGGGTAAGTGGTTAGTAGAAGAGAGAGATAGAATGGACTCCAGCTGTACAAACAGTGTGGGTTCCCTGATGCTCTCTCGATTTTCAACATCAAAGCTACTTACTTCCTTTTCCACTTTCATACCCAGGATGGCAGAAATTGAGTGCAATATATTCATGACATCTCCCAATTCGTTACTAAATGATTCATTTTTCTTAATAATTCTAGAGATGTCATCCTCCACAAAATTCTCATGACAAATCATGGGAGAGTTCTGCTCAATTGGAGGATACTGCTGAGATATTGGGGTCTCATACTCAACATACCTAGACTCTGGCATGTAATGCTGGGTCGAGTATGGACCATCTAGATGGCAAATATTGGTCGGAGCCTCATATGATGAAACGGGGACTGATAAGTCTAGCTCATGAGTCCAATGTTGAGAATGTATGGGCTCTCCGAATGAAGGTTGGTTAATGGAGGCTTGATCACTAAAGTCAATCAAGTCTGGAAAATCATGATGTTCAAGCCTCTCCATTTGGGTTGTTCGATCGATCCAGTTGTGCCCTAAGGTCAAGTCGGGATGTGTATATGTAAATTATTGTATGGTCCCTACTTGAGGTGAGAATGAAGTACGTGGGGACATATAATTTTGCTAATCATCTATCTCAGCAGTGGCTTGCTCTTCATTCGACTCTTTGATTCCTGCAAGCTCTCGAGAGTAAGGACAGTTAGCCCAATGTGGAAGTGGATCCAGAGTGTTAGAATATGGAGTAGGTGAGAACTGCGAAGAAGTGGAGAAGTCAGTCGAAGTTCTGACTTCATGATCGAGTTGAGATGGAACTGACCACGGGTAAGGGTCTCACGTGGATGGCGGAGGATATATGGAAGAAGGAGAAGGTGAAGATGAACGGTATATGGTCGAGGAGAAATGACCAGAGGTCACAGGGTATGGGGACCAATATCCCGACACCTTGAAGAGGAAATGTAAGTAGGTTGAGGTAGAAAAATGCGCAAATACGCAGGATAACACACACGGACAGACACGAAGACAAACACAAGAGCAAACCCTGAGTTCACACTCAACACGGTGAAGGACCCAAAACTGAGTCCGATTAGTCTGATTGATTTTAAGTGTGAATTTTCAGACAAGTGGCAAAGGTTACGCGACCTATAGGGGAGTCAGCTAAAAAGCTGGATGCGTCTCCCCTGTTTAACCTGTCGCCTTAGATACCAACATCCTTCCTTTCTTCGCTCCTATCCCAAGTTGATGTATTCAAAGACCATGCTCCTATCTAGATGCAAGCAGACGAAGGTTGACAAGGCTGGAACTTTGTCCCGAAGGGTTACTAGCAACTTGTCGCGAAGTACCGCTGGTTTACCCCTGACTACCCGCGAACAGGCGGAGGCTACTTGGTACTAATCGATGAACCTGAAAATATTCAACTCATGATATTTGCTAGGATCAGTTGGAACGTGATATGGAAGGCGGGGATTTGGGATCTGCCTTAAGGTGTTCACATACACTCAAGTACCCTCACTCAGCCTGAAAACAAGGTCGGGGTTACTCTCCCGCAAACAAGGGTTAATTTTTTGTCAAAATTTTTGATCCAATTCAATTAGCAGTCCTGATTTTAAAGATTAGTTGTCACTGATATTAATCCACACAAGCAATCACGTCTACCGTCCAGTCCCAATTCCTTTATCCTAGGTTAGAAAACTGAGAGAGAGAGAATCAGAAAAAACCGATGCAATCAAGAAAACGATGATGAATGCTTGAGTAAGAAGACTTACAGTGCCCCCAGCTCTCTACAATGCGAAATGCAATATTGAATTGAAATTTTTACACTAAATGCAATGCAAGCGATGAACAGTCGCTCCTAGACAGGCAGTTCTATTAACGAGTGAATAACAGATTCAAATTTGGCTAAGTCCTGCAATCTAAGTGTGTCTTTTATATGTGAAGTGTGGTCCTAAATTTTACGAGAACAAGCAAATCCTAGAGTGTCTCGAGGAGCCGCTAGTGCAAGCCTATTCTAAAAATTCAACCCACACAGCAGACGAGACACGGTTCCACTATGTTTACAAACGCGAGAACCCAAACGGAAACCGCTGTAAATGCAGACACTCTTTTTTTTAAGTTATAAAAATCTTTTTGATGTCCAACAGCCGACTTGATCCAAGAATCGTCAGCCTCTGATGCACTTCGAGATGCGTCGACTTCAAGAAAGTGCTCCAAGTCCACCGGGCCCTCGCACAAAAAGATAAAAAAATGTCAAAGAGAGATATATACAGAAGTGGTTAGAAAAATAATTGAATAAGAAATGAATAATTACAATGCGGCTCGAGGGTCAGACTACCCGAGTGAATGAAAAACGTAAATCTAATGTTTTTCTAAAGTGATCCTAAGCCGTTTGCCTCCCCGGCAACATCACCGTTTGACGGGCCATGGACCTACCCTTTTAGTATTGTCTAGTTGACGAGTGCATTTCAGTTAACCGCACGAATCGAATAATCGTCGAATGAATTAACGCGTAGTTTTATGTTTATTTAGCCTGGACAAGCCACATGGTCGACTCAAGGAGGCAAAGGAACAACTCGGGATCAAGTTAGAGTGATTAGATTACGATTTTCCAAGTGAGATTCTTTTTGTAATTTTTTATGCAATAAAAATGCCAATGCTCCAATGCGATGAATTAGGTTATTAAGAAAATCAATAACTTAGCCGAAATTAATTTGAATGTGAAAGTAACTCAAATCAGCCAAATTGTATTTTTTTCTAAGAACCTAATCCAATGATGAATGCAAAATGTATTTTTTGGGATTTTTGGATTTACAATTCACAAATGAAAAATGCAAACTTTTTTGGGGGTTTTATGCAATTTTTCATGCAAATGATATGCAAAAATTATAAAAAATTTACTGAAAGATAAATATGATGAAATTAAGCTACACTAATGTTTTTAGAATTTTCTGATACTTTTTGATTTTTTATGAATATTTTACTGAAAACAGAGAGAATGTGAGTCTTTAATTCCTAATTAATCCACGAAATCAAATTATCCAGAGAGCTATTTATCTCAAATAGATATTTCAATAAGGAATTGAGGAGACTGGAAATTTCGCAAAAATATTATTCATGGAATTAATTAAAAATCAATTACAGAAATCACTCTATAATTTATTTCATGCACAAGACAACTCCAATTGGACGAGATTTGGACAGTAATTAAAGCACAATTAGATGCACCATCTACAATTTTTTCGCAATTTTTGGATCAATAAATAGGCTTGTGTGAATTTCAGAGCGTAAATGGGTAAAATTTCACTCAATTTCAATCTCTAATTTTTAATAAATAATCGGACGCTCACAAAAATATAAATAAATAGCCACAATATAAAGAATTAGTTTCTATAAACAATGTTATTTTTTTGATAAAAAATTGATGCGAAACTAATGTCCAAGCTCAAATCCAGGGGTGTCTTTGCAATACAAATAAAAGTAGAATGAACTGAAATGTGGACAGGAACTCGTTTGCAATCAAATAAATATGACGAACTTAGCATGTAATTTTCACAATGAAATTAAAAATAGATAAATAAAACCTCTTCTTGGCTTTAATCCCACGCAAGGCCCCAGCGGCTAGGGCACAAGGGCACAAGGCGACGACGACCAAGGGGCGAGGTGGCGTTGGGGCTGCACGGGCGGCGCAAGGGCGGCACGCCGTTGGCACGGCCAAGGGCGTGGGCAGCGGCAGTGATGGGCTGGAGGCAGCGGCGTTGTGGCGGCGCGGCCAGGGGCGGGTGGAACCCGCGGAGGAGGGCGCTGCGGAGGGGGCTGCTCCTGGAGGAGGCGCGGGTGACGGTCACTCACCACCGCGCGAGGACGACGTTGGTGGGAGGTGGCGGCCGTGCACGCGCGCCACAGTGGCGGAGGGGCGCACGAGGGCATGGTTGCAGCGGCGACGCGCGTTGAGCGACCAAGTGCCGCGTGGGAGCCCAGGGGACTGGGCGGCCTGTTCGTCGCTGCGGGGCGGCGGCGGCGCGCTCGACTGGTCGCCGGAAGGTGCGGGGGCGCGGGGGCTCGCTGGACTGGAGGGCGATGGGGCGGCGGAGCCGTCGATGGAGGACAACCGTGAGCGGTGCGGCGGCGCTGCAGCCGCTGGCGGTTGGTGGCTCGGCCGGAGGCACGACCGGAGATGTTGCTGGTGGTCGGCGGAACACCGTCCAGTACCTGCAACTCTTTTTTTTTGTTTTTTGGTTGCATTTTATGTGAACAGCAAATAAAAATGCAAAAATGCAACGAAGTGGTGGTGGTGTGGTGATGATGATGATATAAAAAAATAATAGTTATGGGTTGGTGTTTTGTGATGGTGATTGTGGTGGTGATGGACGATTGTGATATTGTGTTTTTTATAAAACAATAATAAAAAAATTTGTTAGATAAAATAAAATGACAAGATGAAGATAGAGTATACTTACCTGTGGTTTGCCGAAAATGAGCCGCGGTACGCGGCTTCCGTCATGGCCTCGAGAAGGATGGCGGAGTCCTTCGAAGCTGAGCAAGTTCAATCGGATCTCGCGACGCGGCAATGGTGATGCCGCGGATCTCGCCTTGAGGTTGTCGTCGCTCGACTCGTCTCTTGCAGCTGCCACCTGATGGTTAAAGGGCTCGACCTCACTTCTCTTGAAAACGACGGATGATGGAAAATGGAGGATGATGGTGTGAATATAAAGGAAGAGGAGAGGGAAGTTGGAGAAGGGGTGGAGGGAATGAAGTGGTGGAGAAGGTGGAGCCTTGGAGTGGAAGGCAAGTAAAGAAATGGTAAAAGGGAGATAAATAATAATATAATAATAATATAATATAAATAAAATAAGTAGACTACTAAAAATAACAATAATTAAAATAATAATAATTAAAATAATAAAATCCGAAAATAATAAAAAATAAATCTGAAAATAAAAAATTGGGGTGACATGTGGCGGCTCCAGGAGCTGCCACATGTCGCTCCCAGAAAATTCAAAGATTAAATGTAAAGAAAATAAAAAAGAAATAACAAAAGGGATTAAATCAAAAAGTGGTCAATACAAAAGTTACTCATCTTGACGGGATCTACAACTTTCGTGAAGGGTCGAAAATCAAATGAGATCATCTATACAAAGTGTATTTTTGGGTGGTACCTTATAGATATAAAATACCGCATTTTATCTTTTGTAATTTTTTTGTCATTTTTCAATAAGAGAAAAATCAAAATAAAAATAGAAAAATATGAGGAGAATATTTACAATTTAATATATTTTTTGGATTTTTAATAATAAGAAAATAAAAGGATAAAATACAGGGGTAAAACGGTCAATATGTACAATATACAAAAAGGGCCCAAAACCCAAGTTTTGTATACGAGCTCCGATTTTAATGAAATTGGTCTTGTTTCGAAGGTCTTTGAATGTATATTACTTTAAAAGTGAGTAGACCTAATTCAGAGGTCGTATGAGAGAGATATGTGCATTTTAAGACTCCTAGTTTCAAACTTGGATTGGGGTTTTATTGGTCAATTTTACAAGTTAGTATTTTTTAGATATTTTTCTTTAATTAGTGTTAGTAATATATACATAATAGAGTTGGTTTTATTGGATTTGAAGTTAGTATAAAATATATACAAATAGGTGAAATATAGCGAATATACAGATGAATATTTACAAGTGAAATTGGCTTCTTATTTTATGCAGATATGAATGCTAAAATGCAGATATTATGATTGCATGCATGAATGCTAATTATGCAAAATAAGTGGAAATATGCATCTAATTACTCGGGAAAAAGCTCTATTTTCAACTTTTAGAGTGATGAATCGCAGATTCATCACGCAGCAGTTGGCTGCGATGATGGCGATGTTGCAGGATGTGCAGCAGAGGCAGCTTATGCTCGAGGAGCATTTGTCGAGATCCGCATCCGAGGGTGGGTTTGGAATGGGTGGGGGAAGATGGTGATCCACCACCTCCGCCACCTCCTCCTCCTCCTTCGGGACGTTACAGTAATACATTCAATATACACGTTTCATTAGTAAGCCATATTTTACATATTTATTTAAACTCTTCTATAAAGAATTTTTGTTGGTACATATATGTGAATGTGTGGACATATAGAGCGAGATCTAGGTACACTAGTTAATATTTGCGTTTATAAATAAGGATATCGTGTTCAACTATTTACAGTCCCTTGGTGGATACAGATATAGCAATGTCAGGTGAATTAATAAATGTTAATAAAAATTATATCCCTTGACATGGACATCTGAGTAAATATTGAAAGCAATGAAATTGAACAATCCTAGGAGGGTACCTAGAAATGGCAATTCCTATATATTGAGTGGAATTAAGTTTCTATTGTAATCATTATTCTTCCCTTATAATATTCTAGCATGCATAGTGATGGAATCAACGAGGGAATGATGTATCTATTCCCCCATCTAGTTATGTGTAGTGAACAGGGCATAAGGACCCTCTCCCTACCCAATAGACTTGTATGTTGATCGAAGATATGTTATCCATTTCCCTCTTCACTCACCAACACTACTCATCCCTTTCATTTGTGTCTAAACTAAGCCTGAGCATTAGGCCGAGTACAAACTGGGCATGTAGGTACTCGATTTGAATGGATCGTGCTTGGGCGTGATTTCATGGCTACTGTCCATTTAAAATTTGGCCAAGCCTGACCCACTTTTAAATGGGCTCGGGCTTTTGTATGAAACTTTTCTTTTCGAGCCAAAATCGGCTTGATTAAGCCCTATACCGATTTTTATTTTCATAAATAATATAATGAACATATATCTTAAAAAAACTAAAATACTTCAAAAATACGAGAATAATAACCTTCAACTTTTTAGTATCTTATTTGATTGAGTATGATTATGTTTCCATATTTCTTATAAAATAAAGAATTTTGATTGAAAATAATAGAAATACTTATTTTAGCATTCTTCTCTTTTGCAATTAATACTCTCCTCCATTGATTTCAAGAATAAATTCCTATTATCTCCTTTCCTTCCAAGGAGGATTTTGAAGTCACTACAGGGGAAGTAGAAGTACCATTTTCAGTGGGCATGTTTGACATTATATTTCCAGACTTCTTCTCACTCAGGGAGACCTATTTGGATGATATCATTATTTCAATCCCTATGTATATGATTTTTGAACTTAGTGCTTGCATTTTATGCTCAACCCTATTACACATGTGTGTGTGCATGCGTGCAAACTCAAAGATATTTCGAATGTAAATTCTTAATGAAAAATTACAAAATTAATAACAAAGACTTTTCCACATTAAGTAGGACCGACTACATAGATTCTTTGCCTATATTCTGATCTATCTTGGGTCAATCTTAGACTTAGATCCAAAAAACTTAGGTCCCTTCATACAGTCTCATTGTAATACTTTCTAGGTCATCCTTGTCCTCTCTTTGCCGGCCCAACATCCCAAAACTCGCATCTCCTAACTGGTGCAGCTGCCGACCTCCTTTACAAATGGTCAAACCACCTTAAGCAGTTTCTCGCATCTTATCCTCGGTTAGAGCTACACCAACTTTTCTTCTGATGGTATCATTCTGAATATGATCTTTACGTGTGTGTGTGTGTGTGTGTGTGTGCGCGTGTGCGTGTCCACACATCCACTTTAGCATTTTTATTTATGCTACTGCCATTATCTACACATGTCTATGGTTCACAGGCCAACACTCAGATCCATAGAGCATAGCAGTTCTCATGACTACTTTGTAAAACTTTCCTTTTATTTTTAAATGAATTTTCTTGTCACAGAAAACAATAGAGGCTCATCTCTACTTTAGCCATCCTGCATTTATTCTATTAGTAACATCTCCATCAATTTCCCCATCATGTTGTAAAATAGATCTCAAGTATCTAAAAGAATCTCTCTTCTGAATATTATCATCACTAATCTTCACCTCGATTCCTTCACCATTGCTTCTATCAAAAGTACACTCCATATATTCAGTCTTAGACCTACTTATAGGAAATCCTTAGTCTCTAATTCATGTCTCCAAACTGCAAGCTTCTCATTTATTCCATCTCCAGTCTCATCAATCAACACAATATCATCAACGAATAATATATGCCATGGTATCTCATTCTGAATGTGAGTTGTCAACTCGTCCATAATCAAAGTAAAAAGAATGGACTCAGAGGTGAACCATGATGCAGATCAATATTGATGCCAAAATAATCAACCTTCCCAGACTAGATCCTTACATAAGATGAAGGCCTAACATACATATCCTTTATGAGGCTAATGTATAGGATAGGTACTTGTCTCTTCGCCAAAATTCTCCACAATATCTTCTGTGGGACAAAGTCACAAGCCTTCTCCAAATAAATAAAAATCATAGGAACATTCTTCCTTTTAGCTATATAAATCTCCGTTATTATCCTCAGCAATTTGGTGGCTTCAGTAGTTGAGTAACCTGGTATGAATCTGAATTGGCTTTCTTTTACTTTGAAAACTTGCCTCAACCTTTTTTCGACCACATGCTCCCAAATTTTCATAGTATGGCCCATCACCTGTATACCTCTGTAATTCACACAATTTTGATTGTCTCTTTTGTTCTTATAACGAGGCACCACAATGCTTTTCCTCCAATCTTCAAGCATCTTGCTTTGCCAAATAACATTGAATAAATGTGTAACCCAAGTCAAACCACGCTTACATAGAACTCTCCATATTTCTATAGAAATGACATCATCTCCTACACCTTTCTCAAGTTTCGTAACCTTCAAAGCCTCCTCTACTTCCTTTCTTTGTATTTGTCTATAGCTTGCACAGTTCATGTAACTTTCACTACTAGATGAATCTCTTAACGTGATATCTCTATTTCCTTCTCCGATGAAAAGCTTATGGGAATACTGCTTCCATCTAATATCTATATCCTTCTGAGTAACAAGTACATGTCCTTCCTCATCCTTAATATGACTCACTTGTGAAAGGTCCTTCATCTTTCTTTCTCTTGCTTTGGCCAGCCTCAATATATCCATCTGATTAAGCTTTGCTTACAATCTACTTTGCTCCTTTCTTCCCTATTTTGTAGTTTGTGACACTTTCCTCTGTTTTATCCTTAGACATAGTATAACGTCTTGAACTTGGCATCTCTCGGATCCTATATAATAAGATCCGGCTCGTCAAGAGGAAATCAAAGGAATATGTTTCGTGTTAGTCGGACTTTGTTTCGATTTGTTATGATTTTCGGAACAAAGAGAAGTAAGGAGGTTTAAAATATCATTAACCCATAATGACATTCATTAATACTAACTAAACATGATTAAAACTAATGATAGATTGAAAATCACTAATGATCATCAGCGAACAATAACCAATAGTTAGTAAAAGATAAGTTTAAGCCGCGAAAGTTAAATCATGATTAGTGAAAGTTAATGACGATTATCGTCAATTAAGCATCATTAGGAACCTAGAATCCTCTGAAATGTTCTAACTTAAGCCCTAAGTTTCAGATAAGTTTTGGCCAAAATCATGGGTCAAAATCATGGGATGTTAACCACGGTTAAGGTCTAAACCATGGTTTTTTAACCATGGTTAGCAGTTTTCTCGAGCCTATAAATTCCCCCACCTGTGACGCCTCGCCCCGTAGGGAGAGCGTCAGACCTATCTCCCTAGGATCCAGATACTCAGCGGTAGCCACATTCATACATCATGACTAACATTTAGAATGTAAAGAAGGAAAATTAAATAATAAAATGCTTCAATAACATTTATATATTCATGGTTCCCAAAATTTCATAATTTTACAAAAGAGTCCACAATATACTATTACATGGCTAGCAACTTAAATTGTATCAATTACAAAAGCAAAACAACAACTAGTGCAACTCTACAAGTGAAACTATACCCTGAGTCTGGTACAAACTGCGGAAGTTCAAGTCACTACTGCTGCTCAACAACCTGTAAACCTGGATGGTTTTCTAAAGAAGTATGCATGAGCAAAAAGCTCAATACAACTAAAACATGCTAACATTACACTAAGCAAAAAGTGTAAAAGAGTAAAGAGAGGGATGTTCATGTTCCATTATTATTTTTGTAATTTATGTTTACTATCCCAACCATTTGTAAATAGGTTAGTAGAAGTTATATGATCTACATGTACTCTACAAGTTCTAGTATTATTATTTATATCATGAGTTCGTAACTATACATTTATCTGCATGCATTTTTTTGGGGATCATCATATACGTAGAAGCACACATGTATACTATTCAAAGCATATTTTTATCATTTAATTGTTGAGTTCGAACAATAAAAACATCATCTCAACATTCACATCATATGCACTAGAGCACTCAACTCGAGCAAGCAACCTCAACCCCAACTTCAATCCATTTCCCCAGCTTACCGCCACGAGGGGAATACCCGGGAACGAGTACACCGCGATCAAACGGGACCGCACCGGATACACCCTTGTGACTATCTGAAATAGGTTGCAAATGTGTAATGGGAATTTGGGAAAATATATAAGGCCATATATGCAATGTAATTGACGGAGGACTAACAGGAGCAGGATTTTCTTCCCCGCTTAGTATATATAATGTAATAGATTGAGTAATTCATTTTCAATTAAATCAAGTTGCAAATAGTTGATTGAACCGGTATTTGATTAAAAATTAGGGTAAATTACAAAAAAAGGACTGAGCTTTACATAGATTCCCAAATTAGGGACTGATCTTTATTTTGTAACAAATAGGGGATCAAATTTTAACTTAACGGTTCAGTCCCCAACTCCGTCTAATCCATAAATTTATTTGATGAAATTGCCCCTCCGACCTCTTCTCCTTCCTCTTGCTATGACCAAGAGCACCTCCGCCCTCCCCTTCCCCAATGCACACGCCCCACCTACTTCAGCGACAACCCGACGGAGGCACTCCCGGACGCCATCCCCACACGCTCCATCCTCCTCGCCGGCCAACGGTTCGTCGGGAGATGCTACGTCTCCGGCCGGCGCACCGACCACGCCGCCGATTAACACCCCGCTGTCGTCCGTGCTAATGAACATGGCGTGCTCGTTATTACAGTTGCCGGCAGTTATTACAGTTGGTCATTTGAAATTTTGAAATCCAGTTTGGAACTCGAAATAAGAGAAACTTCAATTCGGTTATAATATATGTAATTGATACATTAAATTGACATAAGTTTGAGAATTCAAATACCAAGTTGTTGATGAACAAATCTTTACCTTGCTTCATAGACAGGCGTATACTCCCCCGCGATATCTCCGCCGAACACGAGACGGCTCAGCTTTGAGCTCGTCATGCTTGAGAAGGTAATGACGGATCCCTGATAAGAGTTGCATTGGATAATCAAACAAAATAAAACAAAATAACATGTTTAAGGATGGTTACCTGGATCACCCTCCCATTTCCAAGCACGATATCTGCTCTGTAGCTCCTGTCGGTGCTGGATGCAGCGACCATGACGATCCACGGGGTTGAATTGTCGACGGTGGAAGGCAGTGGTCCGTCATTGCCACTTGAGCAGACAACGAGCACGTCATGTTCATTGGCACGGACGACAGCGGGGTGTTAATCGGCGGCGTGGTCAGCGCGCCGGCCGGAGACGTAGCATCTCCGACGGACCGTTGGGCGGCGAGGAGGATGTAGCGTGTGGGGACGGCGTCCGACAGTGCCTCCGTCGGGTTGTCACTGACTTAGGTGGGACGCGTGCATGGGGGAAGGGGAGGGCGGAGGTGCTCTTGGTAATAGCAAGAGGAAGGAGAAGAGGCCGGAGGGGCAAATTCGTCAAGTAAATTCATGGATTAGACGGAATTGAGGACTGAACTGTTAAGTTAAAATTTGATCCCCTATTTGTTACAAAATAAAGATCAGTTCCTAATTTTGAGAATCTATGTAAAGCTCTCTCCCTTTTTTCTTAATTTACCATAAAAATTATACCAGTTTGACCCAAAACGTGAAATCCACCAGTCCGGTTTCAGTACCAGTGTTGCTTTTGTTATTTCCTTTTTTTTCCCAGAATGCATTTTGTTCATCGGAGGGGGCTCCTCCTCAGGTGGTGATTGCCCCATATCCGCGTAGATGGTGCAGGCAGTGATCACCTCCAGGCAGGGCTCTAGGGTTTGCAGTATCTCTGCCCTTGCCCCGTCGCAGATGATAGGGCTGTAGGTCTCGGCCACGCCTGTCCTCGTCGCCGACAGTACCGGTCAATCGCTCAGGTGATAGACCAGATCATCGCCAGGCCCTGCAGAGGTGACGTGTGCCTGAGGGCTTGAACAACGTGTTTGAGTCGATGCCTGTGCTTGAGATCTTGCCAGATTAGCCCATTGATCACAACATCTTTTAATTTTTGGCCGTGGTTTTCAGTGCTTGTGTCCTTGAATACCCATATATTTGTTGATTTGTTGTTCTTGGGGAGTGATGGGGGATAAATTATTGGCCTAGATGGATCCGTTGATAGTTGTAGAATGAGAACGAACGAATCAAGCAGACATTTTTTCTGAGGCGAACATGAAGAACATGATTTTATCGAGGTATCCCTGTGATACGAGAGACTAATTCTCGACTGTTTGGGTGCTCGCTGCGTCAACTGCTTTACTATAATCTTCGTTGGTCAAAATACATCCACCATGAGAGGAGTGGAGAAGGTGGAGATTATGAGTAAGAACTAAGTTGCATTTCCTGATTCCTCCTATTCTTTGTGTATAGTGGGTGGAGAGGGAGGGGAGGAAAAATCTTTTTAGAAACCTCGCACCTTCCTTTTATTGTTTTTGTCACTATTGAGCCCTTTACTTATTCATTACCTATATCTTCTAGAAAATCCAAGGGACGTGAATCTTCTAAGCATCAGCTGTAATAATAGCCATCCAACCATTTTGTCATCGTACTTTACGTCGTTTATAGCTCTCTTTACAACACTTCTTCAGCATTTTGATTTATATGTAAAAGTGAAGCTTTGAGACCATAAGGAATGCGCATTACTATAATCTTTGTGAATGAAACTCAGTTTAATCCTTTAATTATAGCGTTTTTTGTTGCTAGTTTTTGCATGTTAATCATTAATATTGAATATTGATCGTGGATCTAGAAATGGGAGGTTTCGATAATCCAAAAAATAAGATCATCACAATTTGGTATTGAAGGCAAGATACACCAGTGATATAATCAATATTAATCGATATAATCAATATTCGGAAATTAGGAATATAGTGGGTTATCAGGATCTCAGTGTAATACTGCAAGAATGATTTCATTCACAATTGAAGTCACATCATACATCGTTTTAGGATGAGTAGATCCTTCCAAACAACAGTTTTGATAGAGTTGTAAGGATTGCCATTATCATATGCGAGATCCACCATTAACGTCACCAACTCTTGGTACCCACTCTTGGAGAACTAGCAGGCATAATGGGTGCTTCCAGACTGCCAGTTTACCCTCAAGCTTCGTGAGGAAGTGCTATTACTTCAGCTATTGATTATGCGATGCAGACATGACTGCATACCTTTTCCATCATTGGGTACTTGAACCTATATGGTCCATTGAAATGAGAATTTAGTTCATAGCAGATTCTGATTTTAAGCACCACATCTATACTAGGAGCAACCTTGACAATTCATAGATGTGGAGCCAAAGGCTCGTAGAGAGGCTACCGATGTTAGCATTAAGCACACAACACTATAGGCCCCAGTGCACCAGATGACGGGCAGCTGAATATTTTCACACAAGAGCAGTTCATATCTCCGCCACTATGGTTAGAGGTATATTATTGCCCTTGGTTTTTCATGTTATTCTTTATTTGATACATAACTCAGCCATGGCCGGTCTCAAGCCCGGGTAAATGAGGAGGGTTGCGCGTTAGGTAGCCGACAGCCAGCGCAGGAGAGATAAATTCATAAATAGTATTCTTAAAGTTCTTCTAAGAACACTATTATGAATTTATCTCGAAACCGTTCGGATCTTTTAAACATGGATTTAAGCAAACATACAGATTTCGTTGGGGCGTTCCCTACTTGCGACGTGTTGCATCGCCCGAATGCAATGAAAAATTGGCAAGGGCCGCTACATCGCAGCCTGGATGTAGTTCAAAATTTGCAAGAGTTCTCGCATGAGGAACGCATGCGGGTAAATAAGCTAGTTCTTCTACATCACCGCCCGGATGCAGTCCAAAATTTGCAAGGCTTCTCGCATAATGGACGCATGCGAGTAAAGAAGTTAGTCCAAAAGAGATTGCAAAGGAAGTTACGGATTGGTAGTTGGAATATCGGTACTTTAACTGGAAAATTAATGGAGATAGTGGATACAATGGAAAGAAGGAAGATTCATATATTATGTCTTCAAGAGACTAAATGGGTTGCAGAGAAAGCAAGGGAGATCGAGAAGACAAGCTTTAAACTTTGGTATTCAGGTAAAGATAAGGGCAGAAACGGTGTTGGAGTGGTTGTGTATAAATATTTGAAGGATTGTGTGGTTGAGGTGCAAAGATTTAGGGATCGGATTATTTTGTTAAAGTTGGTGCTTGAAGAAGAAATTCTGAATATTATATCAGTTTATGCACCGCAAATTGGTTTAGATGAAAGGACTAAACACGCTTTTTGGGAGGATCTGGATAAGATTTTACAAGGAATCCCACACAGAGAGATGGTTTGCATAGGTGGAGATCTTAATGGACATGTGGGAAAAGATATTTCAGGGTATGCAAGTGTGCATGGAGGACATGATTTTGGGGATAGAAACGAAGAGGGAAAAGTCATTCTGGATTTTGTAACTGCATATGATCTTTTCATAGCAAACACTCTTTTCAAGAAGAGGGAGGAGCATTTAATTACTTATAAGAGTGGCTCAACTAGAACACAGATCGATTACTTTGCGTTGAGGAGAAGAGGTCGGTTGTGTTGCAAAGATTGCAAAGTAATCCCTGGAGAGAGTTTGACAACCCAACATCGCTTGTTAGTCTTGGATTTACAAATAATAGGGCTGGTAAAGAAAAGGAAGGTTCCTAAGATCACTAGAACTAGGTGGTGGAATCTTCCGCTGAAGCAATCAAGCTTCAGGGAGAAGGTTTTAGAAGACTTATCTTGGGATTGTAGCGGTAGTGCAAACGAGATGTGGGAGGCAGTAGCATCTTGTATCCGAAAGATAGCCAAAGAGATGCTAGGCGAGTCAAAAGGAGGAGCTCCGGGTCAAAAGGAGGCTTGGTGGTGGAGTGAAGGGGTGCAAGAGAAGCTAAAAATTAAAAGAGCTTGCTTTAAAGCTATGTCTAAAGATAGAACAGAGGAAACTGTCACAGACTATAAAATAGCGAAGAAGGAAGCAAAGAAGGTTGTAAGCGAAGCTAAGTCAAAAGCTTATGAGGTTTTGTATAAAAATCTCAACTCTAAGGAGGGCCAGAAGGATATATTCAGGTTGGCCAAAGCAAGAGAAAGAAAGACCAAAGACCTTTCTCAAGTGAGATGCATTAAAGACGAGGAAGGTCACATGCTTGTTACCCAGAAGGATATAGAGACTAGATGGGAGCAATACTTCCATAAACTTTTCATTAGAGAAGGAAATAGAGAGATCACTTTGGGTGATCTAGCTAGTAGTGAAAGTATTTAAAACGTGCATGCTATAGACGAATACAAAGAAAAGAAGTAGAGGAGGCTTTGAAGGTTTTGAGACCTGGGAAAGGTGTTGGACCGGATGACATCCCTGTAGAAGTATGGAAATTTTTAGGTGAGCGTGGTTTGACTTGGCTTACGAATCTATTCAATGTTATTTGGCGAAGCAAGAAAATGCCTGAAGATTGCAGGAGGAGTATCGTGGTGTCTCTTTATAAGAACAAAGGAGACATTCAAAATTGTTCAAATTACAGAGGTATCAAGATGATGAGTCACACTATGAAAATTTGGGAACGCGTGATCGAAAGAAGGTTAAGGTAAGTTTCCCAAGTAAAAGAAAACAAATTCGGATTCATGCCAGGTCGCTCAACTATTGAAGCGATCCATTTGTTGAGGAGAACAATGGAGATTTATAGAGCTAAAAGGAAGAATCTCCATATGATCTTTATTGATTAGAAGGCTTATGATTCCGTCCCACGAGAGATATTGTGGAGAGTTTTAGAGAAGAGACAAGTACCTGTCCTATACATTAATCTCATAAAGGATATGTATGATAGGGCTTTATCTTGTGTAAGGACCCCGGCGGGGAAGACTGACTATTTTGATATCAACATTGGTTTACATCAAGGTTCAACTTTGAGTCCATTTCTTTTTACTTTGATTATGGACGAGTTGACAAGTCACATTCAGGATGAGTTACCTTGGTGTATGTTATTTGCTGATGATATTGTGTTGATTGACGAGACTATAGATGGAGTAAATGAGAAGCTTGAGATTTGGAGACATGCATTGGAGACTAAAGGTTTTCGTATAAGTAAGGCTAAGACGGAATATATGGAATGCACCTTTGATGGAAGCAATGGTGAAGGAATCGAGGTGAAGATTGGTGACGATAACATTCAGAAGAGAGATTCTTTTAGATATCTGGGATCTATTTTGCAACATGATGGGGAAATTGATGGAGATGTTACTAATAGAATAAATGCAGGCTGGCTAAAGTGGAGAGGAGCCTCCGCTGTTCTCTGTGATAAGAAAATTCCTTTAAAAATTAAAGGAAAGTTTTACAAAGCAGCCGTGAGACCTGCTCTGCTTTATGATTCTGAATGTTGGCCTGTGAACCATAGACATGTGCAGAGAATGACTGTAGCAGAAATGAAAATGCTAAGATGGATGTGTGGACATACACGTAAAGATCGGATTCGGAATGATGCAATCAGAAAGAAAGTTGGTGTAGCTCCGATTGAGGATAAGATGCGAGAAAATCGCTTAAGATGGTTTGGTCATTTGCAAAGAAGGTCAACTGATGCACCGGTTAGGAGATGCGAGTGTTGGGACGTTGAGCCGGCTAAGAGAGGGCGAGGACAGCCCACGAAGTGTTGGAAAGAGACTATACGAAGGGATCTTAGTTTTTTGTATATAAGTACGAGATTGACTCAAGATAGATCTGAATGGAGACGAAGAATCCATGTAGCTGACCCTACTTAATTGTGGGAAAAGGCATTGTTGTTGTTGTTGTCTTTATTTGATACATGATTTTACATTTGCTTGTGTCACGATGTCTAGTGCCCACTTTGGACAGGTCTGATTGTTGGAGTATTTGTTATGTGCGCCTATTGAGTTGTAGCATGGTAAATGGATCTTGGAGAAGATCCATTTACCCCATCTAGTGTTTAGTCCCACATTGTCCAGTGGTGGGACTTGGAGGCTCTGGAGAGGCTATATAAGGAGCCCAGACCTCCTGTATCTATTGAGAAAGTGCAATGCATAACATGCCCCTTTGAGGGCTTCTCCTGTGGTTTCATCCCGCTCCTCACGAAGTAGAGTTCCACGTTAAATCTTTGTTCTTCCATGTTTATTTATCTTTATTTCCGATTCCGCTTCCGCTTTCTATTTCTTAACATGGTAATAGAGCGGGTTTGATTTTGAGGTTTTTCATCATGTTCTTTATTTTGATTCGAGTTACATTATTGGTTTGTTCTTGAAGATGAAATTTTTATAAAGTTATGTTCAAGATCTGTGCACATCATGTTCAGGTTCTATTATCGGGTTTCTTGAAACCCTAAAATATTCGGCATCAAGCGGCGGTGCTGGTATCTTCATGATCTCCAGATCTGAGCACTAGGGTTCCCATGAACCCCCTGGCGGTGGCTGATACTCCAGGGGCGGCGTGCCTCATCAACAGGACTCAGGCGAAGTCCCCATAAGCGCCTCCTTACCCCAGGCGCATCCCCAAGCGCACGCCGTGTGCAGGCGGTAAATCCCCAGTTTGAAGAAACAACATGCCGGGCGACATCAGATGGCTTGAGATCAATGCAGATCTTCGCGCGCACAGGCGCGCACCCCAGGCAACATCAGCCCTCCAACAACTTGCGCGATCTCACTGCTCCATCATCTTCTCAAGCGGTAGTCGGGGCACCCATACTTGCAGGCGGCGCACCGCCGCACCCCCTCCCAGTCGCGCGCGTGCCCTTACTTCTCCAGTAGGCGCAGACAACTCCCAAGTGCACAGATCCTTACGCAACCAAACCTTCATCGCGCGCATCCATGGCTTCAGCGACAAAGAGACCTTCTGGTTGGCAGCGCGTAGCCCTAGCGGGCGAATCGCATCCCTGTTAGCGGTGCGCCTTGCGCTCCAGTTCGCACATAACGACGACGGGAGGTCGCAGCAGTACCATCTCCTTCGTAGCGGCACCAGGTGGCGCCCCTCAAGCCTCCTCCTTTCAATCAAAGGCTGGAGAATGCTATTCTATCGCACGCAGGCCCCTCTGACCCGTTGGTGCTCCTCCATCGCATCGCAGGCGACGGGAGGCCTCTTCTCTCCCATCTACAAGGGCGGCGACGGCTTTAGTATATGGGTTCCCAAGGAAACCCTAGTTAACGCCCATGTTTTTTTATAAAAATTATTTGTTTAACTTCCCAAGAGTCCGTCTGCGTTAGGAAAAAAAAGAAAGGGAATATTTTGGTCCAAGTGGGCCGAGAGTGATTGCAAGGAAAAAAAAGAAAAGGAACGTCAACCGTAAAAAAAGGAAAAAAAGGTGAGTGAGCCGGTTGAAAAAAATGGAAGGTTGTGGAGAAAAAAATGGACGGCTATTGAAAATAGAGATAGCCATGGAAAAAAAGAAGAATTTGGAAGTAAAGCCAGAAAAAATTGATGAATGAATGATGAAAAGCCAGAAAAAATGCCAACGGCTTAAAAAAATTATTTAAAAAATGAAATGATGATGAATGTTTTGAAAAGCCGACAAAGTTGTGATCGACTAAGTGGTTTTGTTTTGTCCCCATCATTGTTGTCGGCTAGGTGATCAACAAAGTTGTGATCGACTAAGTTGCATCGGAGAAATTCTTTGAATATGTTTTATTTTCTCCCCATTTATCTTGTCTTCTCCCAACTGTCGATGTCTTCATTCCGACCAGTACGGGAGAAAGTGGGAGTATTATGTAGAGTCACAGGTCATGTTCCAGATTCAGGAGGCCAGCTAGATATTCCAAACTCTACAGTTCAGATTATTTCAAACTCGACAGATTGGTCAGAGTCCAAGTTCGAGGCACTCCATGATGAGAGGCTCATTTTCGAGTTCTCCAGAGAGAGACTCATTTTCAGACACGCATATGTTTGCGGTCTTTTCAGATGACCACGTGTATGGCATCTTTTGTAGTGGTCCCCATCTTTCTTCTTGTTGTTTCGGCCAGAGTTTTCATGTGAGCCATAGGGACTCCAGAGTAGAGGACCATTCCCTATGCCATGTTGGCAAGGGTTTTCATGTGGTATCATAGGTATACCAGAGTAGTGCACCATTCTCCGTGCCAGATGGGAGAGATCCAGTTCTCCGACGAGGAGACTTCTTTCAGACTCCATTCTCCAGCAATTGTGGACTCCGACGAGGATTGCACGGCCACGACTCCTTTTTAGTTAGGCCCTTTTCAGAGATGGAGCAGTTTTCCACATTATTGTGGCAGGCCAGAGTACTCTGACGAGGAGACTCATTTCCAGTTGCAGCGACTCTGACAGGCGCAGTTCAGAGCGCATGCTCTCCGACGAGGATATTCAGCAGACTCACACTCCAGCCTATTCGTCCTCCTCACCTGTATGGCATGAGAAGCAACGTCCTCGACAGCAGCAGTTGTGCGCGTTAGGTTGATATTGTCCGTAGTGTCATGTAGCGTGGGTTGAGTTTCTTTCTGTTTGTCCAAGCTGAGCATTGCATGCTCCAACTTGAGAGGGAGTGTTGGAGTATTTGTTATGTGCGCCTATTGAGTTGTAGCAGGGTAAAGGGATCCTGGAGAAGATCCATTTACCCCATCCAATGTTTAGTCCCACATTGTCCAGTGGTGGGATTTGGAGGCTCTGGAGAGGCTATATAACGAGCCCCAGACCTCCTGTATCTATTGAGAAAGTGCAATGCATAACATGCCCATTTGAGGGCTTCTCCCGTGGTTTCATCCTGCTCCTCACAGAGTAGGGTTCCACGTTAAATCTTTGTTCTTCCATGTTTATTTATCTTTATTTCCGCTTCCGCTTTCTATTTCTTAACACCGATAATTGAGCATAATTGTGCATGACTTCTACTGGATTTCATCGGCGGGATGGGGGGGGAGGTGTTGAGGGCAACTGTTCAACATGCATGAGGTGTTGGAAGATTGTGCTATAGAATTGTAGGATATTAGTCATATGCATTTTTTATTGTTAGAGAGATGGATGTTTTAATATGGTGTTGGGTATGGACTGGTTGAAGTGGAATCATGTCTATATAGATGCTTCTAAAAGTGCCGTCTTTCATCTTCTTACTGTAACAGAATTTTAGCTCATTAACTGAACCTGTAACAAGTTTTTGTACATCGTTGCTTTGATATCATGTTAATTGTTGATCTATGATTGCGAGGGTTACCTAGCTAACGTGGTTGTTATGCTTGATACCCGACAAGTGACTAAAGATCTGCATGTAGTTTGCAGGTGAATTGATATCATCCCAAATGACTTGCATGTACTTCCATTTGAGTGAGAGATTGATGTTGAGATCTATTATCTACCTGACACTCAATCTTTGTCCATTTGTCTTTATTCATATGGCATCGACTGAGCTGCGAGAGTTGAAACTATAGTTACAAGAATTCCTGGATAAGGGGTTCATGTGTCATAATACCTTGCCTTGTATACTTGTGCTTTTTTCCGAAAGGACTTGGAGAGTTTACATTAATTATCCTCAGTTGAACAAAAGTTCAGTCAAAAATCACTATCCTTTACATGAATGGATGATCACTTGATCATCATGAGGGGCCCACTGTGTATTCCAAGATGGATCTGTGTTATGTATACTATTAACTTAGTATTCAGGATCTATATATCTCTAAGCTAGCCTTATGTACTATTATCTTTGATCATAAGTTCTTAATCATGTTGTTTAGGTTGATAAATGCACCATTAGCTTTCATGATTTCATGAGCTGAGTATTCAACCAGTTTCTACACAATGTGGTTTTCGCTATTGATGTACTAATTTAATCACAAGGTAGATAAGCAAACAAGAGTACCATTTGTACCATTTCATTAAGGTAGTAGAAACTTCGAGAAAATACAAGTTTGCTAGATGCAACAATTGTGACTTTTGGCTCGATAAGGTCGCTTTTCTCGAGCACGTGTCTTCTAGCATATGTATCCCTATAGATCTTGTAAAGAAAATGAAATTTTATGTATGTCTGCATATCTCTAATGTCAAGCAATAGTAACGAAAATTTCTTAACCTACTCATGTACTACCCTTGTCTGCTTCAGATGTTGCCTCTCTAGCCATACAAGCTTAATAGTGGATAGGAATTGTTTTCGAGCTCTTGAACAATTTCCTCATGCTTAGAGATTTTTGGCCTCTCTCTATTATCTTCCGCACAACTTAGCTACTATAACTTTCCACCTTCCTTGAGATACATCGAGGCGCGAGTTACTGCCTTAAGGGTCTTGATGTCCTTCATGCATTATTCAAGATCTCATATAAAATTATATAGATCCATAACACTTTGTACATATGTAAATGCTTTAGGTTGTCATATCTTAGAACGCCTTACTTCAGGAAAGCCTCCCCTATTTGCTCTAACTCTTTTGATAAGGGAGGGCACTGCTCGAAACTCTTCCATCAAGGAGGTGACATAGTCCATCTTCTCCACCATGTCTTGATTTGATCAAGAAAGGTCCGCTGGGAACTATTCCATCAAGGAGGTGACATCTTCTCCTCAATGCTTTGGTTTTCTCAGTAGAGATCGAATTCCCTTCATTCTTTCTCGATTCATCCACCAAGATGACTTCCTCCAGCACATTAATCAAAGGGTGATCTGAAGTGGACACCATCTTGACTTGATGCATATCGTTGGTATACTCATCCTTAATACGACTTCTCAAGAATTTAGAGCATACATTGTTACTCTGTTGCCCCTGGTTATGGCATCAAGATCATGAATTTATTTTTGTTGATTCTTCTTGTATGGCGTTGGGTCCCATCCCTAGCTAGCTTTCTAAGTTCGCACATAATCGTGCACGAGTAATAGGTGTGAGGCACAACATACATGCCTTGCATGTGCAACATCGATCAGGAGAAGCACGCCTCTTCCAAATGTGCATTGTTAGTTCACAAGCACACGCCCAGTATGTTCAAGACCGGTGTTGTGCATCGGTGCACGATATTGATTTTAGGATGCACTTACCAATGTGCAAGGATCCTTTGAGGGTGCACTTATTGTTTTGTGCTAATTTGTCAATTCAATGTGCTGTGGCTTCGCCATTGCGAAAAACCTTTGCAAGCACAATGCCCATGCATGACTACAACACGCTTGCCGATGGGCACACTCCTTTGATGTAGGGCGAGGTCGTGTTGCATCTTATTATAATGATTAATGCTGATTAGCTACTAACGCACATAAACTTTCAAGCAAAATATTCTCAACACAAATTTATTTTATCACAATCTCCACAGAGGAGCAAACAAGGAAGGTTTGGATGCCTTAACACAAGAGCCATTCCCTGCTATTTACACATAACCAGCATGGACTTCATTAGCCAATTAAAATTCAGCACCGCAATAGTCATCAACTAGATTGATTAGTTGGTCCGACTACACTATTCGATGGGGTGACCGAATGGACGCCTAATGAAAAATAGTAATATTTTATTTTTTTATACTTTTAGTAATGTGAAATAAAAGCCAGATATGTACAATTTGATTATAATTCAATGGGTACTTTTATTTGATTAATTAATAATCATATATGAATGAATATAAAATATTATGTGTTAGACATAGCTTTTATATTTAAAATAATTTAAAACAATTTAACATACATAATCGAATATTTCTGGTCAGTCACCCGAAGACCAATTATTTCTTCCGACTAAATACCAAATATCAATTTTTTGTGACATTGCTGATATTCGGCCCACAATGGTGACTACTAATTTGACCTATCATATTTCAGGCCATGCTGATCTTGGGTGAATGGATGCCTCGGGAACCCATCACATGGGGTTCGGCCAAGCACAATCAAGAGCTTGGTTTTGATCTACTAGAAGCCCACATTTTAACGGCATATGTTTATTTTCAAATTACCCTTCATGAGTTTCCATTGAATTTGCTTCCTTTGGTTGATGGATTTTGGCCTATCCATATATAAAATATATGGTGCCAAATAACATCTCATTTTATGATGCCGCTTGCTCAGCCTTCTCTTGGGGAAAGGGGGTGGCTTCTATGCGCATAGTGGAGTGTCCCACACTGCAAATGGCCTCCTCCGCTTGATTACATGATGGACAATCAAGCCAAGTCCTGCAGAGCTTGTTTGTGTGCCCTTCAGACCACACTCACAACATGCACAACGCCCAAATTGTGTGGATATGTGCATTGCCTCACACGGATTCCTGTATATGGTCCAGGATTTTTTAGGAAGCGACAAAACCACAAGCCAAGGATAAACAAATGACATGCATGTCAACCACCAACATACATAAACTGCAGTTTGAATAAGCACAATGCATGCGTCAAAGATAGAATGTCGGTTTTTCTTTGTATTCCTCTTTGCATTCCTGCATCAAGAATCACATTTATTGTGCAGCAATTTAAAAATATGGAATGAGATTACTGTCTACATATAGTGATACCAGGCAGGATGGATGGTCGAAGGAGTAACATATATGGTGGAGTTTGCATCGACTGTTTTTCTATTCTCTTTTGATAATAACACTCCTTTACTCCAAACTTTTTTTCCAAGCAACTGGCCTCCTCTGTTTTATTGTAATTTTTGGACCATGGATCGTGAGAAAGCTCAAATCGCGTTAAAGACAATATCTCAAGTTATTGTTTCATCTGGCACATATATCATGAGAAAGGACCGACATTTGAACTGATGTTGCCTCCTTATCTACAGTTCTACACTAATTTTCCATGTGCAGAAAATGTTGAATACCATGTATTGGATCATCTACCAAGAATCACCTCCTGCAATTGATGATGAAGATATACCATGAGATGATGTGAAAGTTGCATTTGTGTCTCCCCCGAAATAACGTTTCAATCTATCCAAATCATCTGCAACTTCAGCCATTGTGGGTCTGCTTGCAGGGACTTCTTGTGTGCACTTAAGACCTATTTCAGTAAGCTCCAGTATTACAACTTCCCATGTCTTCCTGGTTTCAATACTCTTATCCCGCAAAGCACTGACAAGTGATGGGTCCATTACTTTCTCTAAATTGTACTGGAAGTGACTCTTTACCCATCTTAGCAAACTCATTCCTCCAGAAAACATGTCATCTGTGGGCCTCTTTCTGGTCAGCAATTCGAGAACCAAAACTCCAAAACTATATACATCGCCCTTTGTTGATGCACTTCTTCCATACCCATACTCTGCAGATTTGCGAATTTCCGGTGAATATATTATTCAAATAGTGAAAAAACTTTCGAAAGCTAAGATTCATGAACAAGAATATAATGCATGATTATGTTTAATACTGGCATGAATGCTCTACCTACAATTTATCTTTAGATGCAAAAACAGACCCTATGCTCTACCTACAATTTATCTTTAGGTGCAAAAACAGACTCTAATGCAAATATCAAAATATATCCTCATTTTAGGCATTTTTGGCTAGTGTATGAGTAAAATAAAATTTAGCCCCCAACCTGAACAGATGTCAGCATCTCTTTTAAAATAAAGGTAGGTAATGAAGGCCAACAGATGGTTAAGTTTCTAACAAGGTTCAATTTTTTTTGAAAAATATTGTTAGCAACCTTTTAATTGTAGATGCACACATGCGTATGTATGAACATGCTTACACACAGATATACATAAACATATAATTCTACTTGTAGGTTGAAACGCAATTATGTAATTGCTGACGAGCATATAGTACATATACACCCACAACATAGATACACACACATGTACACATGCACATTCATATCTACATGTATGCGTATGTGTAACTACAAATACATAAATGTAAAAATACATGTGCATGCATGAACATGTAAGTGTGCGTTTGTGTGAACAGTGATGTTATTTTCTGTCATCTTAGTACTATGATATGCCATTTTACCTTTTATTATACATGTCCCTTAGAAGCTAAACTTTTTGCAATAATTTATACCACTGAAGCTTTACCTCTAGGGCAGGTATAGTAATGTATGAATTTCTAGGTAATTTATGCCCAATATAGAATAGATACGTCGATGAGAGAATGTATGTACCTGGAGCCATATATCCTAATGTTCCAACAATGTGGTTGGCAGTTGAACTTATGCTTTCTGCTGCCAAGTTTCCATCTTTTTTTGTTACCAATCTCGCAATCCCAAAGTCTGATACAAGAGCCGTCATCTCATCATTGAGGAGTACATTACTGGGTTTCAGATCACAATGGATAACCTGAATGGGGGAGTGATGGTGCAGGTATGCCATTCCCTCAGCAATGTCACTGCAAATATTCAATCGTCCAAACAAGCTTAGACTGGGTACGGGGTAAAGATGGCTCTCGAGGCTACCATTTCCCATGAACGGGAGCACCAAAGCCTTGAAATCCGGACGGCTGCATGCTGTGATTATCCTCATCAGATTCCTGTGCCTTATTCTTTTTAAAATCATGCATTCCTTACTGAAGCTTTTGGTTGAATTCCCCGTATGGAACTGCAGAACTTTAATGGCAACCACAGTGCCGTTTTTTAGAACTCCCTTGTAGACATGGCCAAAGCTACCTGAGCCTAGCAATGCACTCTGTTGGAATCCCCCTGTTGCGTCCCACAGATCTTCATATGTTATTCTTGGATGAGAGGTCGCTGCATCTACTGAAGCTTCGGCTAGATCTGCATCCCCTGCCTTGTTTCTGAAGGCCGTCCTTACAGCCTTGGAGCTTACCACACAGCAGATAGTAAGAAGAAAAGCTGACACTGAAACACCAGCAACTACATAAAGCAGGAATCTGCGAGAGCGTAACTTGCGCACCTTCTCAGTGGTGCAACTATTGACTGAAGTTGATGAAGAACCACAAATATGTGGATTTCCTTCAACTGACAATGAATCGAAAATGCCACCACGGGGTAACGCACCACTGAAATTGTTGAAGGAAAGGTTCAGGTGCACCAGGTTTGAACATCTCTGTAGTGAGGCAGGAATGGCACCTGAAAGGGTATTGGAAGAGAGATCCAAGGAGAAGAGGCTTAGTAGATTTCCCAGGGATTGGGGAATCTGACCCTGAATAGAATTATGCGACAAATTCAACAGCTGAATCACTTGACAGCTTCCCAGACTGGAGGGTATGCTCCCGCTGAGATGGTTAGATGAAAGGTCGATTCCCAAGACCTTCTGCATCTTTCCTATCTCCACAGGGATGATTCCAGTCAGGAGATTGTTTGACAGGCTGAAGTATATGGCCATGTTGCTCAGACTTGCGACCTCTGCAGGTATACTCCCTGTCAGCATGTTGTGAGACAGATCAAGAACGTTCAGATTCAAGCAGCTTCCAAGAGTTGGTGGTATGGGCCCCGAGAGGATGTTGTTATTGAGCTTGAGAGTTCTCAGCTGAACAAGGTTCTCAAATGATGCTGGAATGGGGCCAGTAAGCATGTTGCTGGAGAGATCCAGAAGACCCAGATGGCTTAGCCCCCCAAGTTGGGCTGGGATTTCACCTTGGAGGGAATTGTGGGATAAGCAGAGCCTTTCTAGTCTGGGAATGAGACTAAACTCAGAGGGTATGCTCCCATTGAGGAAATTGTTGGAGAGGTTCAAGAGGGTCAAGTTGGAGAGGTTGGCTATGCTTTTGGGGATCTCTCCATGGATGAGATTATCTTCAAGGTGGATTTGGGAGAGGTTAACGTTAAGAAGACCAATCATTGATGGCAACTCACCTCCCAAATTGTTAGCTGCCAATTCAAGCTCCCGTAGGTGAGAGAGATTTGAGATGGAGGTGAAGAAGGGGGTGAGGTCTAGATTTTCCTCATCACTTGAAAAATTATTGTATGAAAGATGCAGTGCCTCCAAGAAAGGCATATTGGCAACGATCTGTGACGGCAATTTGCCTGTGAGGTAGTTGTTCTCGAGATCAAGCTCTCTCGTGGATGTGGAGTTCGATAAAGAGATGGGAACGGTACCAGAAAGCTGATTCAAATAGAGGAGGAGATTTTCCAGATTGCTGAGATGGTTTCCTATCTGGGGAGGGATCGTACCTGTGAACCAATTGTTTGAGAGATCGATATAAGCTAACTGGGTGCAGTTGTAGAACAGGGTAGATGGGAGGGGCCCTTGCAGCTTGTTTCTGCTGAGGTCAATGTATCTGAGGTTCGAAAGCAGCCCAAAGTTTTGTGGGATTTCATGGTTTAAATTGTTTCCTTGAAGACCAAGAAGCACCAGATTTGCCAGGGAGCTGAGCTCTAGTGGAATGCATCCTTGCAGGGAATTGCCAGATAATTCAAGTAATTCAAGAGATGAGAGGTTGGACAGATGGGGAGAGATAGTTCCTTCTAGTCCTTTGTCCTTCAGAACTAGCTCTCTAACTCTTTCTCCGTCATCATCGCCGCAGACGACTCCATTCCACTTGCAAACTGGAGTTGTTTCATTCCAGTTGTGGAGGAAACCCTCTGGATCTTTCTCGAGGCCTTCCTTGAATTTCAAGAGCGCGAGACGGTCTATATCGATTCCAATGCTTTGGCAGTTGTACCTACTGATGAGCATGAGACTGTGGAGAATGAACATAAGAGGGGTTATAATATTGGAGTTGTTACCCATATGCCCAATTTCTTGGGTACCTTGAACTGGAGCAATAATCTAAAGAGGCTATCCAGAAGGCTTAGGTGATGCTCTAGTTAGTACTTGAGCATGTATGGGAGGGATTTGACCTTCTTGAAATAAAATATGTAAAAAAATGGTGGCGCATGATTGAATTTGAGGAGATCATGATGTGGTAGGCCCTGGGCATGCTTAGTGGAATAAAAGGTGATGCTTTCACGTGGAGATTCAAAATGCAATGTACTGGCACAAAGGTTAGTGGAAGCAAGTGAATCCAAAATGGACCTAACTATATCTTATCCACCTGTTGCCAAAAAGAATGTGAGACATGTTGCACATTGTCAAAGAAAGTTCTGATGCAGCTTTTAACACGAGGATGTTCATGTATGAGATCTCCTAGCTTGGTCTTTTTTGGGTTGCAATGGGTGGGGGAACTGCCATTTAAACTGTTGACTTTATTAGCTGCCAAACCCATGTTTTACACCCTGTTCGATTTGATGTGACTGTGGTAACTAGTGTCTGCGTAGGCAAGAAACCTCTGTTTCGACCTGTGCTTTGGCCACTTTGAACAATTGGGATTTGGTTGAAGGCATCATTAGCAGCAGTCAAATTCCACTTTTTTATTTTTATTTGTAGTGGAACAAATACTTACCTTGCTCTCATCTCAATCCATGGATGTTTTAATATTGAAGCCCTCTGTAGAAAGCTGTCTAGCCTTTAAAAGTTTACTTGAAAATTTTCTGCGGAATATTTACATGAATATGTTTTAGTTATAGTTTCAAAGGGAGGAGCCCTGTCATGATATGAATATTGTTGCTGTGTGACCAAGATTGTTAGTGATTTTTTGGCATGAGGTTATAACTACGAAGTATAGAGGGTCAAGAAGATAATTTACAATGTTTTTAGGGTTCGTGGTGTAAAAATCTTAAAAAGAAAAGAAAAGAAAGCAAGATAATGCCACATGCAACAGACCCGGCACCTTTATGCACCAGACTGCCCTTTTAATTTACAGATTTTTAGTTGGTTAATTTAGAAATAAGTGTCCTTTCCAATACCTTAGCTTCTCTTGGCTTGTCAAACAGCAGGAAAATATGATATTGTTATTAGTGATGTCTGAAATGATGTCTTTTTAAATATGATATTCTTATATTATTGTCGCCTGGCTTAGCAATATATAATTTAAATTCTGTCATGTTTCACAATGGGCATGATAGTTATGGTTATTTGCAAATTTCATTTGTAATTTGGTGCTTTTATAAAAATGAAGCATGCATGAATTTCAGCTTGCTGAGATGAGATTTGGGGTTTGTACAAGATAGTTGCATCAAATGTATGTTTTTTTGAGTGAATTATAAGAAAGGGGCACATCTAGCACTTGATTCCCGACTGGGATGCTCATTTTTTGAAAAATAACAATGAAAGCACTAAGCTTTAATGTTTAAGGTTTAAGCTTAAACTAAAGGGTTACAAAAGAAGCTTACTGGAAGGCTGCATCTGAGATAAGAAAATAAGATGGCACCCATCACTGTTACGTTTCAAAAATGAGGACCCCTATTGGGATTCGGTGCACAGATGGTTTTTTTTGTAATATACCCTTGTTTTTTCTCTTCCAATCAAGGGCCCTCTGCCAAACTCTTTACCGAAAAGCTCTATTTCCATAGTTTAAAAAAAAGACATCTTGATCTGCAGCAATACTGTTTCCTTTTTCTTCTTATCGTACGATCTCTTTTTGCAAGCGTCCTTTTCTACTCTTTAAAGTCATGAGAAGTTATTTGGTTGTGACGTCCAGAAATGGTCCACCTGCAGGCGTGCCTGGTTCATCTTACCAGTGCCACTATGCTGTTTCGTGTTCATCAGTAACATGTGGGCATGGTATTTGTTTTCAACTGATAGAGATGTGATTGCAATTCACCTTCTGAATGCGGTTTTTCTGGAAAACTTCACTGCGATCTATAATTGCACTGCCACCTATATTGAAATATCTTTTGTATAAAAAATATAATCCGTGCTATCCATGTTTTCTTGAAGCCCCCACCAAATCGTCATAATGTCTGTGGGAAGTGCTTCTAGATCCCTGTATTTGTAAAAGCATAGCATTAATACCAATTTAGCCTCCACTGATATAAGTATGTGCATCATGTATGCCTGATTTTCCGATATCAAGTGCTTGTATCATGACTCTTGCATTACAACTCTTACAAAGTACACGAAATCAGAGTGCTGGAAAAATGCATCTGTTAATGTAAATAACCTTTAGCTTCAGTATCAGTGAGTGAATTAGATTATCCACACTCCACAGGTTGGAATTATCTGTCTACTTGAAAAGTTCAAATATCAGTCCACCAACGAAAATATCCAACTTTTTTAAAACTCCTTTGTGATAGTCTGGTAGTTATTGGATCGTGGTGGCATTTAGTAATTATTTGCAATTTGGTTGTATATCTGTTTCAGTTTTGCTGAATTTATCCACACCATTGTTTTGTTAAAGGTACATCTGTGAGGACTAACTTAAGTCTTGCTCAGTGAACATCACTTTATACAAGTGCACTTCTCCCTTAGTCGGAAAGATCATCTACTTTTGAAGCAAAAACTTTTAAAGATGATGCCTCACACAGTAGTGGTAAATTTCTGTCATTCAGCTGCCAAACTTAATGTTAATAAATGTCATTTATGAAATTTTTGGTTTGACCACTATCACAATTTGCTGATGGAAATGTTTTCAGCTGTCACTTTAGTTAAGGGAGATTTTGTCAGCAATTAGTTTTTTGACAGTTTTGTTGAGCTAGTCGATTGAAATCTTGTCATAGTGGTGGTAAAATCAGTGTGAGAATTGAATGCAAAGTCTTCTGGAAATCACAAGAATATTGCTGAACCTTACAATTTCCATATCATTCAGGACTTTTGCAGGTTGTTTTGTATTCAATGAGTGCCCACAGTGCATTCTTCTTCCTTGTTGTTTATATGCAGTGAGTGCATGCTGAATAGGCCTACTGAGGCGATATGTGTACGCATGCTGACTGCGAAGGCTTCTGAGATTTGCAATTGAAGACTAATAACACATACTGGAGATGCTTCATCCAACCTGTCTTCTATGATCTATCAATCAAACAAGATGGATGCATGCAGGGTTCCTTCACAGAACTTCTCTTTGGTGCTATGGCTGCTGCAATGGTAGGCCATCTAATCATTTCCATGCTGATGCATCATCAACACCCACTCACTTTGACAGAGAGAGCACATGAAAGGAATGGCCAACTTGTGTGGTCCTCCAGCTTGAAGAGTGGCCATTTCAGTAGTGGGGGTTCCATTGCTAGTGATTGTCCACTTCTGATTATGCAGCAGAACTTTCCGCCTTTCCGGTGGTGCACATAAAGGAGGTTTATCTCGTGATGTAAAATTTGGCTTGAGCTTAAGCTCTTTCTGCTTCTTTATAAACCGTCTTCGAGGTGTCCCCATGAACTTGGAAGGTACAGATTTATACAAAGATTTTCATTCGCTCTAAATGCTTTTATGAGCGATGATTACGATGATTACATTTCCACAGAACTGAACAGCAATGTAGTAATAGAAGTTTGAAGATCTCTTTCTTGATTGCAAGAATTTTTTGATGACAAAGGGTGTGAAGATACTTTGGGTCATTCCTTTCATGTGGAATGATGTTGATGCAACTGCTTTGGCTTGAATGATTGAATCTTCCTTGTTTTTTTTTCTACCTTGTAACCTTTTTTCATTGACAGGTTCAAGGGGGAGGGATGCATAAGGAATATGGTGTTTGGTGGATCTAGTTTTGGAAGATTTAGTATTATGTACCAAGGGGTCTAACTGGAATGATAAAAGGTTCACTTCCATACCCTCTTTTTTTGTTTGTTGATTGTACATCTTGTATGGATCAAGGAAAATGAAAAATTCGATTCAATCCTTTTCTGGATGCCCGCATCCCCACAATCTAGTCCTCTTGCCCCGGCGTTTGTGATAGTATGTCCCACCAACAAGCACCAATCAAGTATGTTTGGCAAAAGAAGATCAAATTTGATTTCTTTCCACACTTCACAAGCAACGGTAAGTTCAGGGCTCCATTTGCAAGGTTCACGGATAATTTCATTACCTTCGCTAGCTATTGTGGAAGGGATGAAATCTATGTTCTCATATTCGACTTTGAGTTCATCCATTCAGATGGAGTACTGGTGCTTTTTTAGCCAACATAATGATTGGATCGAATTTTGATGTACTCGGATTTTGCTCAGAAATTTTTTTCTTTCATTATCTTGTTATATGTTACACCGGATTTTTTCGACTAATATGGGTATTTTTTCCTCCAAATTAATTTGGTGCATTGCATCGATGTAATAAATATTTCGTTTGAATGCAAATGTGTTAAGAAATGGAAAGAACAAAAGGTTCTTTCCTTTCTTTCCTTTTTTATCTTTTCTTTCTCCCTCTTGAGTTGGAAGCGATATTTGTTGATCTGTTGTTCTTTCCACAATAGTGATACTTTAGATTTTTTGCACTTAATCAGGACTTGCTTCTGCTTTTATCTCTTTCCTTATCATTTCTTATTCTATTTCTCTTCCTCTTTTTATGACCTAAAAACCTCTAACTATGACGAAGAATCTTGATATTTTTTTCACCGTCTTTATTTTTAAAACACCGACATTGATAGCTTCCAAGGAACAACTCCATCATGTGCGGAGTTAGTGAGAGAAATGCGAGATATCTCTCAATGGTCTAGAAGGATAGTATGTAGCAACAAACTTATAATTTCATCTTCTAATTTTATTTATTCAACAATAGATGCACAAAGACTTTATTAATGTTGAAAATCCCTAATGTGAGGGGAAAAAATCACATGGTTGGTTGCAACTCGAAATTGAAAAATATAATCAAACATCGTATCTAGTGAGAGGATTATACAAAGCAAATCTTCTCTATAACGAGTTACTAAAAAAAGAGATAGGTAAGGGAAATCTAATTAGTTGAAGTCATAAATGTTCATGACTACATAAATGTGGATGCGGTTTGATCTTTCATCGCATGCTGACGCGAGGAATATCGGAGTAACGACCAACTACATTTTTTCTTGCTCTCTTTCTCTATTAGATTTCTCTCTTGTATTGACACTCTATATGAAGGGCCAAGTTCCCTTAGTGTATACATAAACATAAGAGGATGTGGAATGTCTGAAATCTTAAATCCCATGGGATTAATATAATCCTATTCCAAAAAGGGTTATTCTTCAATTCCCTCGACATCAAATTAGGATCCGATTTTAATTATGATTAATCAACATCCTACTAAAGATTGAGTCCCCACTTATATGGGAGCCAATCAACACCAATGTCATGAAAAGTTCTTGTCTTATTTTTTTCATTAGTTTATCCATTTTGTAAGTTTAGTTTTTAATGTCGTTTCTTCCAAATCTTGATGGAAGATTGCTGTGAATTAAGAAAGAAATTGATTCTATATCGAGGTTGCACGTCGACTTGACAATATAAGGAGACATGTAAAGCTACATGAGTCTCCAAGGTAAAGAGTCCTTCCTTTTAACACGCCAAATGTAGCCACACATCTCATACTTACAATGCATAAGAGTGGGCTATAAGTGATGGAGATAATTACTTAACAACTTGAACTTAAGCATTTTGGATAATCACCAACATGTTTAATTAATCTAAAACCTAATAAGTTATCAACGTCAGATTTTCTTAGTAATGACTCGGCTTAGGCCGAGGATGTTACGAATGATATTAGAGCTGGTTTTCTCTGATAGGAAAAGGCTACCCTAGAGATAGAGTGTGACGAACACCCCCCCTACGATCCAGGAACTCGGTAAACCGATTCTACGCTCATACATTCTACATTCGAAGCACACCATATAATTGTAAGCATAATAAAAGGGATAATTACACCCATAACCTTGAGTAATTCCTCAATATCAATCATAACCCTGCATAATCGCGAATTACATGGGAAACCCTGAGTAATGCTTAACTCTTACATGACATATTCCTGTGTCATGTTCCGTTTGGGATGAGCGTTATGTTTGACGGATTCCGTTAAAAAAATACAAAAATATCCCTAATATTCATTCTTATTTACAAAGCCACGCCATCCTTCTCCCTCCCCCCTCACCCGCGGGCTGAGTTTCTCCTCTGCCGCGAGCTTCCTCCCTGCGGCTCGTCACCTGCTCCCGGCCCCCGCATTCCATCCCCGACCACGTGCTGCTCTCGCCCCCCTCCCCGGCGTCGACCTCCCTCAAGCCCCCCGGCCCCTGCGTCGACCGTCCACCCTCCTCCTCCCAATCCTCCGCCCCCCGTACCTGCAAGATTGGCCCCCCTCCCCAGCGTCAACCTCCCTCAGCCCCCCTGGCCCCTGCGTCGACCGTCCACCCTCCCCCTCCCAATCCTCCGCCCCCGGTACCTGCAAGGACGCGTCGCCTCGGAGTCCCCACCTCCCGGCCCACCACACCAGCTAGATGCCCCCCCGCCCACTGCACCATCTCGATCCCCCCAGGCGTCGACCCCTGTAGTGCACACGGATGCCAAGTGCTTGGCATTGAAGATGGCATTGGTTACAGAAGCTGATTTCTTCATCTTGTGGACTCGTCGAAATCGCATGTTCCATTCCGGAACTCCTGAAGGAAGAGCTCGGCGTAATGGGCATCCAACATTTGGACGACATGGAGAAGGTGTGGGTTGACCACGCCGACATTGCAGGAGATCGGCAACCCACCGGGGGGGGGGGGGGGGGGGGGCTACAGGTTGTGGGAGACCGAGGGGGGAGGGAGCTACAGGTTGCGGGAGACGGGGGATGCGGGGAGCCTTTGCAGGTCGGGGCTGGGAAGGGAGGTTGGGATCTGCCGACGTAAGCGGGCGGGCTTCGGAGTGGGTGGCTGCCGGCGAGGGATGGAGGAGGAAGAAGGGGAGGGGATCAGGACAAGGTTTTTAATTTTTTTTTAAAAATTAGCAGCAATTGAATAGGTTACGGGTTAGATTAACCCAATAGTATGGTTGGGTTAAGGAGAAAACTAACGGAGGGCCATGAGTGTGAGACAGAGTGACTACTCGGGGTTTCCCGTGTAATTCGCGATTATGCAGGGTTATGATTGATATTGAGGAATTACTCAGGACCATGGGTGTAATTATCCCATAATAAAATAGCACAAAAGAAGTCTGGAATTTAAAATTTTTTTCCATTCATAACATGTCCATCATTCGTTAATTACAATCCATGTCCACAAAATATTACATGTATGCATCAAAAGTGTTTCCATATATACACAATACATCTTAGGTCTCTGAAAATGCTAATAGTAAAGCAAGCAGTAAAACTACAAGTACAAGAAGATCGTGTAACTGCACAAAAAGAGTAGCTCCAAGGAAACAACATCTACTCACTACTACAGTTGCTTCTGAGAACCTGCAGGATCCAGTACAAGGATACATTATGAGCAAAGTTGAACAAGATGATATAAAAATTACAACAAGTAAGGTACTAAAGAAGTGTGCAAAATAAGCAATGGGGTAATTCATCCTCACAAAGAAAATAAACTCCACTCATCCTCATTTGATACGAATAACCACCCAAGTTTTGTGGATAGTCTGTGGACTTGGTCCATGTGAGACCTCGCAATATGACTCTAAGGCAATAAGAAGATCTTATGGTTGGGGTGCCTCCATAGACATGCGGTGGACTAAAATGCATCATAACTAAGTTCCCAACACGTCCACTTAGCTTCATATATCAAACCATAGCTTCAATTCTTAAATCAAATTCCAACCCGCAAATCATCGCGAATCGTCCAAGTCCACTACCATGGGTAAGAGTCCATGGTGGCATAGAGCACGAGTCAGAGAACATATTATTGAGATCATTCATACCATAGTCGAAATCCCCACTACTATCCCAATCCTTCTTATACACATGAGACATTTATTTTACTCCCAACTTCATTACACACATTTCCGGATTAGCAGAATAATTTAAATTAATCTAAGTAATTAACTAATGACAATAATAATTTCTATGTCAGAAAAAAATGTATTAAAGAAAGATATTAAGAAAATATAATGAAACATATAGATATGTGAATAAGCTTCAATCCTCTAATGTTATTATCAGTCAAATCCTTAAAATAATTCACAGATTTAAGAGGAGTCCAAGAAATATGTATCAATTCAATTCCAAGCAGCATGTCAAAATGGTTTACACTCCAAATGGTCAAGATTAAATTAAAGTTGAATTACATGCTAAGAAGATAAATCAAGTTAGTCCAGAAGTTATCAAGTCCAAAATCCCTCCTCTTTCTGCTATAAATTTTCTCCCCAAAGATTAATGTTCCTCAAAAAAGAATTTTTTTATTCATAGAGGAATCAAAGAATAAAATCAAAGCCCTTTCTGAAGGATCCCTGCAGAAGATTAATTTAACTCCACATATTATTACTCTAACCAATATTTCTACGAAATATGTTGGAATTAGTAATCCCTTGTTTCCTGCAATATTCATTTCTTTCAAAATAAGTCTCTATCTCTAAACATCAGATAATATATTCTCTCCTCTTACTTCTCCCACTCGAAATACTAATCAATGTGGCCTACACCAGCCAATATACGAATGTTAACTCTAAGTGAACAAGCGAAATATTATACAACCAACCATGATTAATTGACCCGTTCTTGAAGCACTGGGCTAAAGGCACATAAGTGCTGACACTAAAGATCGCATGGTGACTCCTCGTTGTTCCAAGCAACATGTCTCCAACCAACGCAAGTGTTGGATTTGTGGCATCTTAGTTTCTACTAGGGACTCCAAGGGTGTGTGCCAATCCCTTGAAGTGCCTACTCCATCTATCCGAATACCATACAATCTCATCCATTCATTCAAATCTTGTCCAACAATATATTTGAAAGACTCCTGCTCCAAGAAGGGTTCTTTTATGTAATGATCGTTCATAGTAAGCAAAATCCAGTATTTTATGGAAAAAAACCCTCAAAAAAATAAAATATATTTTCTACATGGAATTCATGTAAAGATTCAAATTACAAAATCACCCTTGTCTTCTTTGAATTAGCTAGTACCTCTATCGAGGATATCTTTTGCACATATACCATTTAGTCCATGCTCTCAAAAAATCCGCTTTCTTAACATCTATGTTTTCAACTGTACAAAAATGTCATTGGATGATGTGAGATTTGAGCTCATTAATGCAAAAAAAAAACAGCATTGATCCTTATCATATTGGCAGCAGATTTAAATTTTGTATGGTGGTGCCCATAGACTGAAAGTTTTGTTTGTTTGTTCTTTTCCGCAATTTTCATGATCAAGCATATATTAAGCACTTTGCAAACCTGAGGATATTTGCTCTCATAAAAAAATCATTCATACTACACTTAAATCATAGATATCAACTGAACATATATGCAAACAAATTAGAGTCCTTAGAGAACATATATAAGGATCAAAGTTTCATAAGCAAATTAGACTAGAATCTAATCTTAATGTACTCAATTATGCCATAACTAGATGGTGTAACGTCCCGAGCTTAGGTTTCCGGTCCGTTATCGAGGAAAACTGACCCTGACAACTTGTTGGGTACATGCTCAAATGAATCCGCTGGCAACCACCAAAAATGCTTAAGTTCAAGTTGTCAAGTAGTAATTCCCACAAGTGTTTTTCAAACCGGACCTGACTGGGCAGTTCGACCGGTCAGATTAACCGGTTTATGTCGATTCGGTTCGACTATTCAAATTCTAATTACCCGTCCGGTTCAACCTATTTTTTTACCCGATTTAACCAAGTTCAACTAATTTTTAAATCATTTAAAAATTTGGTTGGTAATGGGAGTTGAACTCATGACTTGTGGTTATCTATTTCACACTTCTAACCAACTACACAAACACAACTTTTTGCATGTATTGAGTTTTAAATACAATTAAACTATTATCATGTTATAGAGCATCTAATCCAAATAATATGTATATATATGATATGTATGATATTTGATGGTGTATAAGAAAAATACTTTATGTACAGAGTGAAATATATATTATCTATGTATTTTATATATATTTCAAGTATATTAAGTGTATATTATATATATTATTTCATTTTGGTTTGATTATCCGCTTCAACCACTTTTTTTCACCGGTCCGATTTAATCTGGTTTTAAATAATGATGACATCATCATCCGGTTGAACCGGTTTGATTATATGGTTCGACCCGATCTGACCATTTCAGCAAGGTTTCCGATTTGGTGTCCGGTTCGGTTTCAAAAATCTTGATTCCCACCACTTATAACCTACTCTTACACTTTGTGAGCTTTAATGTGATGCTATCTTTGGGAGTATGGGTGTTACAGATGATTTACAGGGTGTAATCAATCGCAATGGCTTCATTGTGTATGTTCTCGATTTAGATATATACTCGTGTAATACAGGAGACTGATGAAGGATCATGAACAATGCAAAAGCATTAGTTTAACCACAAACATAATGTATCAAATATTCATAAATAAGAGGTGCCTAGTTGCACAATTGCCAAAACTATGCACATCATAAAAAGTAAGCTAAAAATACAAATAGATTATTTTCAACGTATCAACATGACTGAAAAGTAAAATCAATCTTTATAAATGCCGAAATTTCTAAGATTATAAAACTATTGAAAATTTTGCAATTTAATGGTGCACATCACTTGCAACATATACCAAATCAAAATCCGAAGAAAATCGTATTATTGAAAGGCCAATGGAAGAAAAGTGATAAAAACTTCTATGCAGACATGATTAAACATGCACATTATACACTCTCACTGAAAAGTCTAGTCTTACATTTATGTTAGAATGTATGATCCACATAAATAACCCATACGATGAGATTATATCAAGGATCTAGTGGTAAAAAGTAGAAATTCGGGCAAATGAATCCTGTGGAATCCGGTAGCAAGGAAGGAAGGGAACATCACACCTCAAAAACTCTCCTCCTCGATATATCCGCCGTGGAGAAATACCACGTTCGGTGATTCGTTGACGACGAGAACCCACACATGAGGATGACTTTGACTTCCTTTACACGACAGTGGCTTCGGATCATCGATCCGATGCATGCTGGCAAGCTCCGACCGGGCGAGGTCTCCTGCGAGGAAAGGGAAGATGAAGTGGATACTTTTTGGGTTAAGGCTTTGGAGGAGAACCAAGTTATTTTTATGTGGTGCAAATCCATATCCGGACCTTGGTTCAGATTCGAAATGGAGCCCGACCCTTAGCTCGCTAAATGGTCATGAATTGAGCTCATGAACTTGGATTTTAATGTTCATGAATTCGTTGGAACGGGTATTAATAGAGTGACCATTCGTCTCATTTGGTTGTTGAATCAGAGCAGAATTTGGGAAAAAGGTTGGGTCCCATTACATCATAAATATCTCAAAAGAAGTCTCGTTTTCTGGGACTTAATGTGACCTAAAACCAATCTCATTCTGGACCTCAATTCATAAAAATCTCAGAGGGGTATGTACCCATAAAAATCTCAAAGAGAATGAACCTATAAAAATCTCAAAGAGAATTTGACTAGGGTTTCGATTCCATACCAGCAAAAAAGTCGTGATGCAACTTTCCTCGAAATTCATCAAGAAAAGAAGCAGGAAGTAGAGGAATCAGATCATCTAATTGTTCTACAAGATAATGAAGATGACTTGAAGATAAGACAAGAACTAGTAGACGATATTGATTTATATAAATATAGAAGATGAACCTATGGTTACGGATGATCCTCTAGAGGAAATGGGTGAACCCACACAACCCACGAGTATGATCGACGGTAAGAGACCCAGAACACGACCCACATAGATGGAAGATTATCATTTATATGGATGTGAGGTGTCATGTTACACCACGAGGATGTAGCAGATTGTACATATCTCATATCCTTTAATTAAGCAATGGCTTCAAATGAGTCAGAATCATGGACGAACATTATGATGGATGAGTTGGACTCAATTGAGTAAAAGGGTGTATGGGAGATCTGTGATTTGTCAGAAGGTAGGCAATCCATAGGATGCAAATGGCTATTCAAGAAAAAGTACGGAGTTGATGGTGTTGTCGATAAATACAAACAAGATTAGTTGTCAAGGGTTATACTCAGCAATATGGAATAGACTTCAAGAAAACCTACTCTCTACTTTCTAAGTTCGCATCGATTCGGATGATCTTAGCTATAGTCATGTATATGAATTTGAAATTATTCCAAATGGATGTGAAGACGATATTCCTTAATGGAGAATTAAGAGAGGATATTTATATACAACAATCTGATGGCTTTCAGGTTGAAGGTCATGAGAAAATAATTTATAAGTTAAGAAAGCCATTCTATGGCTTAAAACAATCTTCAAGACAATGATGTCTCAAGTTTCATGAGAAAATTATCTAATTTATATTTGTTGCAAACAAGTTGGATAATTGTGTATATGTCATGAAGAGTGGGAGCAAAATTGCTATCATATCATTATACACAGATGACGTTTTACTCGCGGGTAATGACATATGAATGCTTAACGAAATTAAAGAGAAATTGATCAATGAATTTGAGATGAAGGACATGAGAGAAGCATCCTATGTTCTAGGAATTCAAATTACAAGAGTCAGAGATTCAAAGATACTGAGTCTAAGTCAAGAAAAATATTTACATATTGTATTAAAGAGATTTGGAATGCACAGTAGCACTCCATCTCCTACATCGATTGTGCTTGGAAAGAAGCTCAGTAAGATTCAATGTCCTGGTAAGGGGCAGAAACCTTTAGAAAATACATATGCACAAGTGGTGCTAAGTCTAATGTATGCAATGATGTGCACTAGACCTGATCAACTTATTCAATTAGCCTAGTCAATAGATATCAAAGTAATCCTAGACCATCACATTGGGAAGCTGTAAAGAGGATTCTTCGATATCTGTAAGGGACTGTGCATATGAAATTCGTGTGTCAAGATTACTTGAAGTAGTAGGATACATCGATGCTGATTTTAGAGGGGATGCGGATGACAGGAAATCTACATCATATTACCTTTTCATATTTGATGGAGCAGTCGTTTCTTGGGATAGCAAAAAACAAGTATGTGTATCTATACATATACAAGAGGTAGAATACATTGCATGTAGCATGGCAACCACTCATGCTGTTTGGATTAAATGTTTTCTGGAAGACTTAAGGCTGGAATTGGTCAAATGACCAACTGAAATGTATTGTGATAATCAAGCTACAATAAGCTTGATAAAAAAGTAGGGCTAACAGTTTTAAAGAAAAACACATTGAAATTCAATATCACTATATATAAGATATAGTAGCAAAACATGATATTTCTGTAACATGTATACCTATAAGTGATATGTTAGATGATTCTCTAACTAAGAGAATAGTAGTTAACACCTACATTGAACATGTTTATTTAATGGAACTCGAGAATGCATGAGCCAAGGAAAAAGTTTTTTTAATAATGAACCTCAATGTATACATCGCTGTACACTACACGAATAGTGGGATTGTAAAAAGTTTTGATCAGTGCGGTCAAATGGGAGGTGTTAGAATGAGTCTATGGATAATCAAATGGTCAAAACCACCATCGACGGTTACGACAAGGTCAAGTCTCACGAGAAAACTGTTTTCGCTGGACGTGAAGGCAAGGGAGGACTATGCGAGGGCATACACGACCTATAAATAATGACCTCCTCCAGGTGGGGAATATATCTTTTCGATCTATCTCGTGCTAGGGAGCCCTCTCCCAAACTCATATCCCATTCTCTCTCTCAATCAAACAAGCAAGGTCATTAGGAACATACCTAATCTTCCTTTATTCAATTCATAGCTTGAAAGACTTGCTTCGGTCATGTGTTGTTGAGTGGAAAGAAACCTGGAAGGATCACCTTCCACTAGTTGAGTTCACATACAGCAACAACTACCACACTAGCATAGGCATGACACCTTTTGAGGTCTTGTATGGAAGGTGACCACTCCCTTATGTTGGCAGCATGTGGGTGACAACACCTTGTTAACCCCACAGATCATAGAGGATACCTTTAGAGTTATGGAGACTATCAGGAAGAGATTGTTGATCATGCATAGCTGTCAGAAGAGCTACACCGACTAGCGACGTTGAGAATTTGAGTTTCAGGTATAGTATCTTACATCCATACCTTACAAAAGATGATTCTTGACCAACTTTACGTGTCTAAAGTGTTTCTCATAACCACTGGTTGGGGACTTCTCGTACTTACGAGTATCCTCAATGAGGGGCATTTAGCGTTTCGATGTCAAATGAAAACTTACATTGCACTTTGTAAGATCGTTCGAGATATCGTCCCGAGTTGGGAAGGTGGCTTACATAGTGGCCCTTCCCTACACCCTATGGTCATTCATGATGTGTTTCATGTATCGAATCTTCGAAAGTACAACTGAGATCCTAGACATGTGATCGGCTACGAGGACTTGACAATGGAGTCAAATCGCTCCTTCCCCGAGGAGCTTGTTCAAATACTAGACCATGCGATCAAAAGGCTATGGTGGAAAGAGATTCCTTAATCAAGGTTCTATGGCGAAGTTAAGACATCGAGAAGGCGACGTGGAAGCCTGAGACATATATGAGGGATAAGTATCCTCATCTAATATTATTGGCAATGTTCTCCATGTTAAATAGTTATAAGTTAGAACTTTATTAAAATCAAACATAGTCTCCATAAGATTTTCATAAAAAGAAAGAAGTAAAAAACTTAAGATTCTAAGATAACTTAAAATTCCTTTTAACTGGAAAATGTGATTTTCAAAATAATTCCATTTTACACCATTTTTATCACTATGAATTCTTTTAAAGTAGAAGAATAAGAAAACTATCATTAAAAGCTTCTTAGAAGAAGAAAATGCCACTGAGATGAAAAAGGAACTTTTTTAAAGAAATCAACCCTTGAGCAAGGAGGAGAAATATTAAATAAGAGAGATTAAATACATAACTACCTTTGGTATAAAACATTCATATCCACTCTTAACTCTTTTGATAACAGAAATCACTAAAATAGTAATTATATTTAGTATCAAACTTTTAAAAATAAATACACTTGGTATCGCATAAAATTTGCAAATTCACATATGATAAAAAGATTACAAAGGAGAAAACCTCAAAATAGGAAGTTTATTTGAATTAAAAGTACAAGAACCTCAAAGGAGAGAGCTAAAATTCTCTTAAAAAGAAGAGAAGTAATCTTAAAAGGTAGATACAAAAAGGAGGAAAAAAACCCTGCAAGGTTAATGGAAAATAATATTTCTTAGCTAGGAGAGAGAGATATATCTTAAGATCGTAGTAGGACAAAAAAAGAAGAAGAAATTATCTAAAAAATATTAGTTAAAAAAGAGGAGGAAGATCTAAAGTAATGGGCTTCTTAATAATGATGGGGATGTGGGTATGTGAAAGTTAAAGAAACATTTGTTAAACATGAAAGTATTTTAGAAGATTTTTGAAAATGCATATAAAATATTTTGCCATTAAGAAACATGTGACTTCAATTTTGATAATGAAATAGAGTCAGTTTATACATTTATTCAATGGAAAGAATAAAAATTCAAATATAAGAAATTCAATATAAATTCGAGAATAAAGGACTTAAACGAGGAATGAAGACATTTCCCGAGCGACAATTAATTAAGTAGTTGCTAGATCACTTAAGAGAAAAGGACTAAAGAAGAACTACTTGTGAAGATAAACATCAAAAGTGTTAAGACTCGTAAGCTCAAAGATGGGGGAGAATTGTGACTACACAACCACCAAATTCAAGGGCATAGATGAAAACCTATACCGAATTTTTATTTTTTGTAAGAAATTCCTAAAGTAATATACACTTAATACACATGCAAAAAACCTAACTCAGAGTAATTCAGTTGACTACCCAATTTATCAGTTGATGAAAGTAACTTTAAGTCAATTCATGAGTTCACTCGTCAACTATTCTTGAAGCCTAGATATTTACTTTTTGTCTCAAATTTTTTCCGTTGACTCAAGCAATCTTTCATTCGACGAATATAAACTCCCATTCAATTATTCCATGCATTGTTGTCATACTTACTGTCTATTAATTTTCCATTTCACTTTTCTTCAAGACCAATTGAGCAATCTATACTTTTAGCTAACCTCTTTTTTCCTTATGCTCATTTGTTTTGTCGACATACTCAACTTTTATAGCAACTATAAACCTACGACAAGCTCGTAAAAATGTCAGTCGACTATAACTTAATTAGTTGACTAAGCAAAAAAACCAGTCAACTCATCAAGCAACCCACTCATTGTTGAATTTCATGGAAAGACTTATTCCGTGAAATTTCTTCACTATATCACTCATCAAGCAACCCACTCATTGTTGAATTTCATGGAAAGACTTATTCTGCGAAATTTCTTCACTATATCCCTATATTATGTCATTCAAGTTTTGTATGAAACAAAGACTCCTACAACCTCCATCTAAATAATAAATTTTTAACGGTAACAAACTATTGAAATCGACCTCATTTGGATGGAGGCCGTAGGAATCTCTATTTTACACAAAATTTGAATGATATAATATATGGATATATTGATGAAAATTCACAGAAGCAATTTTCAAAAAAATAAAAAATTAGAAAAATAGGGCGAGGGGAACCAAGTTAGGGCAACCCCATTTAACCCCCACATATATATAGGAAAAAATGAGGTTGTCCTTTAGGGGCAGCCAACATGGCTGCCCCACCCTATTTTCCACATTTTTTTATTTTTTTAAAATATCACCATGTGTATTCATCTATATATCCATCCTATACGTCATTCGAATTTCATCAGAAATAGAGACTATTATGCCTTCCATCCAGAACATGTAATTTTAATGGTCTTAGATTTGTTATAATCGTAAAAGTTTTAGATGGATGGCTTATGAGTCTCTATTTCTGACGAAATTTGAATGACATATATGAGTGATATATAGATGAATATACATGGTGATATTTTTGAAAAAAATAAAAATGAGGGTGAGGCAAGCTCCCCCCCCACACACACAACTAAGCTATATATATATATATATATATATATATATATATATATATATATATATATATATATATATATATATATATATATATATATATATATAAGAAAGGGCAGTTGCTCCATGGAGCAGCTAAGCTGGCTGCTCCACAAAACAATTTCCCCTCCCTTTTTTTATTTTTTTTGAAATTTTCTTCATGTATATTCATATATATATCCCTCCTATATGTCATTCAAATTTCATCAGAAATAGAGACTCCTATGTCCTTCATCCAGAATAGATCGATTATACCAAATTTAAAACCGTTAAAATTACATGTTCTGATGAGAAGACATATGACTCTCTGTTTCTAACGAAATTTAAATGACATATATGAGGCTCTACTAACCGGTCACGGCACAACGATGGGCGGGCCCGTTAAGGCCCAACAAGTCCAACAACGAGAACGGGAGAGGACAAAAATTGGAAATGGGGAACCACTTGATATTCAATCTCCGGATAACGCCCAAACTCCTCCTCCACTTCGAGCTCACCTTCGCGAGCTCGAGCGCCCATGGCGGGCATCACCACCTGCCCCTTCAAGCCCTCCGCATCTCCCAATCTCCGCCCCATGCGCGCCTCTGACGCCCCCTGCAGCCCCTTCCTCATCAGGCTCCCGCTGCAGAGCTCGCGCCGCGGTGCGGTGGTGGCGCGCTACGGACGCGGCGGTGGAGGAGGATACCGCCCCAGTGGAGGCGGAGGGATGAGGAGGGTGCCGAGGGAGAGCAACAGAGGCGGGTTCGATTCCGACGACGAGGCGCTCGACCTCTCGAAGATCACGTAATGCTTCTGTTTTTTTTTTTTTAAAAATCTCGTTTTTAGGGTTTTGGTAACTGGCTCTTGTTTGTCTTTCTGCTTATGGTGATGAAATTGATTGTAAATCATGTTATGGCATGCGTCGTAATTGCATCGTACGTAAATGTTGCCAATTTTGGTAACCAGTGGTTGCTACAGAGAACGGACGGTGATACGAATTGAAATGTCGGTCGAGGCGAATTACTGAATGGGTTGTAATTGGTTAATGGTGCCATTTGCTTCTTGCCTCTGATAATGATAGTTGTATATCTGATAGAGTTGTTTTGGGTTTAGGGCTACAAGCTAACCTTTTATTGAAATCATTCAGAGTAGACACGCAGAGATATGTTAGGTGCGTAGGTGATGTTATAAGGTTGCAAAAGTTCGAATGGTCGTTGAAAACGGAATAAATCGATTCCATGGAAGATTTATTGAAATTATCCGGTTATTTATTTTTTATTATGTTAAAATTAAAATATTTTTAATTCACATATTCCCATATAGTACATAGATTACGAAGACGGTAAATGCATTTTTACATAAAATTCCTTGGTATTGTAATATACTCTAATATATTGCACATATTTTTCATATTACATGTTGATGCTTCTATATTTTGCATTTGCACCCAAATCCCTGAATAGTGACCAACCATTACATGGCATATATATATATATATACATGTGTGTGTGTGAGAGAGAGAGAGCGTGTGTGTGGGTGTGTGGGTGGGTGCGTGTGTGGGTGCGTGGGTGTGGTGTGTGTGTGTGTGTGTGCGTGCGCGCGTGTGCGTGTGTGCGCGCGTGCAACTCTAATGACTACATTAACAACTAAATTGTGTTGCCATATTATGATCTTAGTGTTGCTAGCATTACTTTTTCATACTCGTTCTGCAAGGATTCTAACATAGATGTAGGCATCTCAAGGGAAATAAGCGTGAGCGTTGACCCATCCGTTAAGAGTGGCTATCCAACGGTTAACATGATAGTCAACAAGATTGAGGTGATTAAATGTGATGGGGGTGGTCGATGGGAGTCTTGTTTTGGAGATTCCCCTCGAGAGCAAGAAGAGTGTTGGAGTTTTCATGGTTACACTCTTGTCGAAATCTTGATTTTTAAGCATGTCGAACTTTATCACTATAAGATGAGGAAGAAGCAGCGGATTCAGATTAACATTTTGCTACCGACTCGTCTGGAAGGGGGAAGGACGAGGAAGGGATGGGGGAGGTGGCGATGACTAGGTCGGGGTATGGGGAGAGATTGAGCGGAGGGGGAGGAGGGGAGCACACAAAGGGTAGAGCTAAGTAGGCGAGTTTTTCCAGCGATCCCTTACGGTTCAATGAAGGTACACACTATCTGGCAGTGGTGAGGGATCTTAGGGTGGTGGCGGAAAATCATTGTGCCCAGTGGCAACCACTGGCAACTTCGATACTGGCGATTGACGGTGTAAGGTGGCAGGCGATCTATGTCATGAGGGATGAAGAGTCGATGCCTTAAATGTCGGATTTTGATTTCATTGTGGTAAGCTTGAAAAGAGAAATTCGGTGGAATTTCATTGAAATGGTTGGAAATTGGGGAAATTATTTTCCCCTCAAATGATGATTTCTAATATTCTTTAACCGGTAAATGAGATAAAAATACGTAGTTTTTTTGTTAATAATGAGATGTTAACATGATGTGTTATCTTAAATTTCCATCCAATCTCTCCAACCGTCATAGTATGCTGCTCGTAGCCAAAACCAGATTTTGAACCAGAATTAGATGATGTTAGTTTCACCTGGTGAAGATAAAGAGAATAGTGACACATACAATAATAATAGAGAAAAACATAGAACAACAAAGATGACCAGCACAATGATTTCTTATGTAAGAAATTGAAGATCGAAGTGATAGCTTAGAACTTGGATTTAACCAAATTACTTTGAACTTAGAAGAATATTTAATGTTAGGAATAAAATAAGACACATATTTATACACACAAATACACAGATCTTTCTAACATGTATGTCTAATAAGATGCATTATAGATCTTGTTATCGCAAAATATATGCTATACGACACACAAACAAATCAATTATCACAAAGAAACTGCCAGTACTTACCTTCACAAGACATGGAAGGTTTCTAACAACCTAGTACTCGCACAACCACACATACTAGTTCTTGTAGTAGAGAGAAGCGGTAAGAAAGAGTCTGAGAAATGATAAAATTTATAGTATCTTGTGAGATGAAATGATGCAATGCAATGCACCAATATATAGAGCTCAAAAAGTACCCCAAAGTGGTCAAAATTAGATGAAAGAGTGGCTCAAGAGTCTGGGTGGAAGAATTTCGGTAAAATATGTCTAGATTCCTTTTTTTCCGTTGTTTCAGCCATGATTTAATCGAAATGGACCGAAACTCGACTGAAATGGACAAAATTCCATCGAAATTTATCCAAATGGATCGAAATGTTGGAGAAATCTGGGAGAAAGGAATTGCTATTGGGTATCGATTTCGTCCATTTACCGAAACCGAATTTCAATGGTGGAATTTCGATGAATTGAAAACCATATGAAAGGTGGAGGTGGAGAACAGTGGAGATGGCGATATCAGAAGCTCGAACTAGAGGGCTGTGAGCAAAGGTTTGCCCATGTGAGGCTACAAGATTGTAGAGCTCTAGTAGCTTCGACGATGGAGGCGACATCAATGACCTGGGGGACAGGGGCCAAGGTTGATGCAACGATGCCCCAAGGAGGGCACAGTGGTGACAACTTGGCCGAGGGGGGAGAAATGCAGAGGTGATCTCACGCTTAGGGAGGAGCGAGAGAAGGTGGTCGTCTGGTGTCACCGATGGATCAATAGCGGAGGACGAGGCTTGGCTTCGCGATAAGGGCGATAGATGGTGACACGACAAAGGACGGTGAGATGGTGGCACTGTTGGAGAGCACAATGTTGCAATTGGGTGGCAGCATACTTTGTCAACGGTGGAGGTGTTGGGGTGATTAAAGAAATGAAAAAATACATCTTATTAATTATGGACATTAGATAAATTAACCCAGGAGATGTTGGGTTAGTGGAGTAACATATGTGCACGGGTTAGGATATAAAGATGGAGTGATTATCCAAGGGGTCTAGATGTAATTCAAAATCATGGAGAGTTTAGGTGTAATTATGAAATTACTCAGAAGTATAAAGATCTGTTTTAGTTATGGATCAGGAAAATTGATGTTTTCTTTTGTGTTGATGGAAAAGTAAAGCACGATCCACATTCTTATCTCATATCCTGAGTATGATATGTTGAGTTTATATGGCATTTGTGACTTGCGAATAATCGGTTAAATGAGATATTATAATTTATAAATATCTGTCCATCGTCCTCATTATCATGGATATCTCAGTTAGTTTTGCCTGATTTTTATTCGTTTTTGTATTTTTTTCTTGGGTAGCATCAGAATATTGATTGTTTACAAAGCCTCAATCAGCAGTGTGGTCCACTTTGCTGAAAATTTTCTCACTTTGCTGAAATTTTTCATGTTTGTTTCTAATTTATTGCACTCTTTCAGTTTCCCAATAGTTATCAAAATCATCCTTGGTGTTCTACTATTTCTCAAATTTAATTACTAATACCAAGTAAAAATGGATGAACATACTAGGGATGTTATATGCAAAAGAAAACATGCAAATATAATTATTTGTCCTTGTGTATATTTATTGTTTATCAAATTTAATTGCCATCCTTGTCTTTTGAACATAACTTTGAAGGGGGTTTTAATATAAATAAATTCCAATAGTTATCCTCCAACCTTGTTTTTTTTCATAATTCCCTCTTTTGTTGCTTGACATAGGTCGACGTCAGTCAGGCTGATAGATGAACAGCAGAATATGGTATTATTGCTTCGTCTTTTTCCTTTTTCCAACCATCGTGTCTTCTAGGGTATGTTTGGTTACACTGTAAACATTTAGGCTGCTCATCCATGAGCTGCCACTGTTATTTTCCCTTTCTGTAATCCCTTTTACTTTTTTCAACAGTAGTTGCAACACTGTCAGTAATCAGTATCCAATTTCACGGTTATGAACAGTGGGATTAATTTAGCTATCCTATTGCTTGTATTGCAAAGATGAAAAATATTTGGCAGCTTTTCAAACAAAAAAGCTTGTTAAGCATCTCCTCTGGAAAGCTAGAAAATGGTTGCAAAAAACAGTGCAAAGTATAGCCATGTACTAAAAAGACATGTTACCATCCATACGACTACTTTAGCTCTATTAACAAATAATATTGAGGTCCTTTTTATATCCTCCCACAGGTAGGCGTCGTGTCAAAAAATGAAGCCATTCAGATGGCCGAGGATGCAGAACGGGATTTGGTATGTCTTTTGTAACTTAAAACTTACTATGAAAATCGTGTGTTCTTTATATGATGCTTTTTGGTAAGAAGAGGCGTTAATGCTTCTTTAAAAATATGTTGATTTTGTTGCGTCTGGGATTTAAATACCAAAGTGCTTCTCGTGGGTTATCCTTGACTATGGTTATATTTGAATTATGCATGATGGAAGGATCCCTCGACAATGTTTGCATTTAGTTTTTTTTGTCAAGAACAATTTGACCATTTAACAAAGGATTATCCGATCCGTATTCTTGCCAACTTGAACATGCTTTATTATTCTGTGTTTTCAGGTGATATTATCTGCTGATGCAGATCCACCAGTCTTAAGAATAATGGATTACAAGTAAGAAACATTTTGGATGAAAGAAATGTCAGAGTTCTTTCTATTAAAAATATCAGAATTGTATTTGACTGAATGTTGCCAACGTGATCTTTCAATCACATATTCTAGCAAATACAAGTATGAGCAGCAGAAAAAGAAGAGAGATCAACAGAAAAAATCCGCTGGTGAGTGCTTTCTCCCCAGGCATCGGTATGTGTTTTTCTCTATGGACATGCTTCTTAAAATGCAACACATTTATTCAACCTCCCTGTATTTGCAGCAACTCGCATGGATATCAAAGAACTCAAAATGGGGTAGGCTGCTCCTACAGTTACTTTTTGTTATTTTCTAGATTTCTTAAATTTATGTCCTTAGTTATTTAAGATGATGATCAACTATTGGTTGCTATCATCAGGTTAAAAACTCCTGCGACATGTACAGACATGATGTTACATTGAAACGAGGAATTCTGATTTGTTGACTTTCTGGTTTAAGTTTTAAATTAATTTTGAATTAAACGGATATCATGAAAGGACACACCTAACTTTCAACTTATGATACATAAAATCAGATATTTGATTGAGTAAGACAACAAGAACGACAAAGTCTTTTCCCACATTAAGTAGGGTCAGCTATATGTATTCTTTGCCTCCATTTGGATCTATCTTGGGACATTCTCGGGCTTAGATCCAAAAAAACAAAGATCCCTTATGATAGTCTCATTCCAACACTTCTTGGGCATTCCTCATCCTCTCTTAGCCATCTCAACATTCAAAAACTCGCATCTCCTAACTGGTGCATCGGCCGACCTCCTTTGCAAATGGTCAAACCACCTTAAACGATTTTCTCGCATCTTACCTCAATCAGAGATACACCAACTCTTCTTCTGATTGTATCGTTCCAAATCCTATATTTACGTGTATGTCCACACATTCACCTTAACATTTTCATTTCTGCTACTGCCATTCTCTGCACATGTCTATGATTCATAGGCTAACATTCAAATCCATAGAGCATAGCAAGTCTCACGACTGCTTTGTAAAACTTTCCTTTGATTTTTAAAGAAGTTTTCTTATCACATAGAATAATAGAGGCTCCTCTCCATTTTAACCAATCTGCATTTATTCTATGAGTAACATCTCCACCAATTTCTCCATCATGTTGCAAAATAGATTTCAAGTATCTAAAAGAATTTTTCTTCTGAATGTCATCGTCACCATTGCTTCCATCAAAAGTGCACTCCATATATTTAGTTTTAACCTTAATATGAAATCCTTTATTCTCTAATGCATGTCTTCAGACCTCAAGCTTCTCATTTACTCCATCTCTAGTTTCATCAATCAACACAATATGATTAACATACACCAAGGTATCTCATCCTGAATGTGACTAGTCAACTCATCCATAATCGGAGTAAAAAGCAATGGACTCAAAGCTGAACCTTGATGCAGATCAATGCTGATGTCAAAATAGTCAGTCTTCCTAGACTAGATCCTTATACAAGATGAAGCTCTATCATATATATCCTTTATAAGGTTAATGTATATGAGTATATTGGAGGAATGCCAAGTTTTGTATATTAAAGTGAATGCAATAATCGTTTTATGAATTATAAAATCTTTTGAATGTATTATGCGTTGTTTTCTGTGAAAAAATTAATGGGGCAAGCTCTGATGTACTTTTCATACCACAACAACAACAACAACAAAGCCTTTTCCCACAATTAAGTAGGGTCGGCTACATGGATTCTTCGCCTTCATTCAGATCTATCTTGAGCCAATCCCGGACTTATATCCACAAAACTAAGATCCCTTCGTATCCAATACTTCTTGGGCCATCATCACCCTCTCTTAGCCGACTCAACATCCCAACACTCGCATCTCCTAACTAGTGCATCAGCCGATCTTCTTTGCAAATGTCCAAACCATCTTAAGCTGTTTTCTTGCATCTTATCCTCGATCGAAGCTACACCAACTTTCTTTCTGATTGCATCATTCCGAATCCGATCTTTACGTGTGTGTCCACACATCCACCTTAGCATTTTCATTTCTGCTACATTCATTCTCTGCACATGTCTATGATTCACAGACCAACATTCAGATCCATAAAACACTGCAGGTCTCACGGCTGCTTTGTAAAATTTTCCTTTAATTTTTAAAGGAATTTTCTTATCACAGAGAACAACAGAGGCTGCTCTCCACTTTAGCCAGCCTGCATTTATTTTATTAGTAACATCTCCATCAATTTCCCCATCATGTTGCAGAATAGATCCCAGATATCTAAAGGAATCTATCTTATGAATGTTATCGTCACCAATCTTCACACTAATTCCTTCACCATTGCTTCCATCAAAGGCATATATTCCGTCTTAGCCTTATACGAAATCCTTTAGTCTCCAACTCATGTCTCCAGAACTCAAGCTTCTCATTCACTCCATCTCTAGTCTCGTCAATTAACACAATATCATCAATAAATAACATACACCAAGGTAACTCATCCTGAATGTGACTTGTCACCTCGTCCATAATCAAAGTAAAAAGAAATGGACTCAAAGCAGAACCTTGATGTAAACCAATGTTGATGTCAAAATATCCAGTCTTCCCAGACAGGGTCCTTACACAAGATAAAGCCCTATCATACATGTCCTTTATGAGGTTAATGTATAGAACAGGTACGTGTCTCTTCTCCAACACTCTCCACAATATCTCTCGTGGGACATAATCATAAGCCTTCTTCAAATCAATAAAGATCATATGGAGGTTCTTCCTTTTAGCCCTATAAATCTCTATTGTTCTCAGCAAATGGATGGCTTCAATCGGTGAGCGACCTGACATGAATCCGAATTGGTTTTCTTTTACGTTGGAAACCTGCCTTAACCTTCTTTCAATCACACGTTCCCAAATTTTCATAGTGTGGCTCATCAGCTTGATACCTCTATAATAAAGAAAATGGCAAAATCTTCTCCCACTATAAGTTGGATCGGTTACATGGATTCTTGCTCAAACCCATGTTGAAAGATTTGATTATCTTTTACGCTAGTTGTCGACTGTCTAATGCAACCCCCACAAGGGTGATTTGAACCTTGTTCTTTTGGGTGGCAGGCATACTGTTCTACCACCACCATAGAAATTTAGTTGATTATTTCGTCATTTTAACCTTAAATTTCAATAGTCAGGGATCACATTGAGACAAATTTGAAAGTCCGGGTATCACATTGTTACTTTTTAAAGTTCATGTATGACATTGAAATCATGTGTATAGTTCAGGGACTTCTTTGTAATTTACTATATAATAAATTACTAATGTAGACTAGCATATTCCTCATTTTTGGCTTTAGTTTGAATATGCAAATCCTGCATCCAAACAAAAGGATATGGTTATTTCTTGAAAATAAGAATGCATTCTATTTAAAGCTGGGAGAGGATTTAAGTTAAAGCAACTCTAAATAGACATCATGAGAAAGACAATACAAAAGACAGTGACAACAACAATTGATATGCCTTTGTCCTGACCATTTTTATAAGGCTCTTATTTAACTTGTCACACATTCGAACTAGAGCATTAGGTGACCTATGTACATGTCTAAATCACATTAATCGAGTTTTTCTGATTTTATCTTCTATCAATTGTCACACCAACCTTTAATTCACATACTTATTGTAAATTTGATCCTTCCTAGCTTTAAGCTACATATATTCTTTGCAAGTGCTTCCCCCACCTTTAGGCGATAGCAACTGCCTGTGAGGCAATGATGTTAGAGGTTTTGGTGGATGAGTCATGTCTCCTTTTTTCTTTTTGTCCTTCTTGGGCCAATGCATGTTTGAGTTCATGCGACTGGAGGAGATCAGGCTTATAGCAGGGCCATCCAGAGATCGTGACCGTTGGATCCGGAGGGAGGTGGGATTTCACGGTGAAGGGGGATTATACTCACTGGTGGCATAGACACAGGACTTGGTTCAAGACTGCAAATTCATATGGAATCTTAAAAAACCTATGAAGAAAAGATTTTCTTGTGGCTCCTTTTTGGTTTTTTTGGGGGGGGGGGGGTGGCACCTTTTTTCTCTTCAGCATTTTGGGATCAATGACTTCAAATATAACCAGGCAAATTAGGGAGATGAGTGCTACCTCTCCAAATTAGACCATTGGATCTGAGATATCGGGACTTTTTAAATGAAGAATGCTTATAAAGCTCTTACAGTAGGACTATAGATAGATCTAGAAGTCTATGGAGATGTGTGAAGAATGCTTATAGAGCTTTTACAGTGGGACTACATGGGATTATAGACTGGTCTGGAAGTTTAAGACTATTTGAGGGCGAAGATCTTCATGTGGCTGATGCGAGGATCCATGCCATTGATAAAGACGTGCGAAGTGTGACTATTCTCTACCAAAGACGTGACGTGCAGGTGATGCTAGCTGGATCCAGAGGATACAGATCATCTTTTTTTCTTTTGCGACTTTGCTTGCAGTTTGGAGAGGGGCTGGGTGGAGTGGGTTTTCTCTTACCACTGCTTGGCAGTTTGGAATGGGGCTGGGTGGAGTGGGTGGATGCATCCATGGAGGAGTTTTAGAGGACTTTCGCTAGAGCACCTTACCGATAGTAGATTAAAGGGTGAGAACATTTGCATTCTTTGTGGGTGTTGCGGGCCGGCTAGCTAGGAGTGTTCCTTTTTGTGGGTATCATATCTACATTGAGAATGTCATATCCCACGAAAGACTTTTTTTCATTATTGGAGTTTTTTGTACATACAAATTTGTAATTAACTAATTCACGCGTGAACACGTCCATAGGATTCATCATTCCCGTAGAAAAATAGCAGAGTTGGAGAATGTGAAATTTGTCATTTTCTAGGTTAGGACTTCATAGAAACTGTATATCGCTCAACTTGGGTACAACATGGTAACAAAAAGGAACAATGGATGCATTCAACCAAAAACGTAGTGTATAATTGTGCATCCTTTTTCCGTGCATGCATGAAGACTTAAGAAGCGTGGGAACGAAGAATTGACTGCTTCAAGCTAAGGGAGGTGTTTATTGCGAGTACCCATTTAAAATTCTTGATGTCCCTTTATAGAGCAAGCAGTGCAATATAGGAACCATAGTGGCCTTCAAAATAATAACCTCCGTGCCAATATCTTAATCAGAAGGCCAAATTACTGAATTAGCATGAAAATTACTGCTATTTGATTAAATTCATTTTAATGCCTGTAACGACGCAAATCATACGTCATTTTGGCTGTCAGGTACAATATTGATTCCCATGATTATTCCGTGAGGCTGAAAGCTGCGCAGAAGTTTCTCCAAGAGGGAGATAAGGTGGTTGATGTCTCCTTCAGCACGGAACCTATTGTGTGCTTAATATTGTGTTGTAAACCTGAATTGCATGGCTTGCAGGTCAAGATTATTGTGAACTTAAAGGGACGTGAAAATGAATTCAGAAGCATAGCTGTTGAACTTATTAAGCGATTCCAACAGGATGTTGGGGAGGTAAGATTTGCACATGAACATTGCCCTCTTGATATAATATTTTTACTTGCAAAGGATCTACAATTTGCTTTTTTTCTTACTGCCAACTTCTAGCTCGCGACGGAAGAAACCAAGAATCTCAGTGACAGGAACATATTTATGGTTCTTGTGCCCAACAAAAGTGTTTCTCAGAAAGTCCAAGGTCAAGAGCAACCGAAGAAGACGGGGAACAAAGTCTCAGCCAATGTTCAGTAGCATTCACACGTCTTCCTTAGGAATCGCTTAATTGTTGCAAATGGTGAAAGGGCCTTAGAAGCAACATGTGGAGTTGAGTGAGCAGTAAACTGATGGCAGCGAGGAATTCGCCTCAAGATCTCCCCGATGGGTTTGCTCCCGGTCGAAGACCAGATTCTAGTCAAAATTTTGTGTATACCTGTAGTGTGATTGCCTGCATGCCAACAACAGTATAGTTCCTACCTTTGTCAAATTCATTTAATATGCATATTGGTATCTCTGGTATGGTATTTTTGCGTGTATACCTCTACATTCTGTCACATATTGTACCACTTATTAACGATAACCCTGTATAAATCTCTGGGTAAATTTTGAATTTTCAATGTGTTTTTTTTGGAGTTTTGGTTTATGTATTCCAGTTAAGATCATCCTTTGGCAAGCATTTGATATGGACTCGAAGATGTCATCCATTATTATTTGTTAAGTTGAGGGAAAAGGTAAGGAATACACGAGGTTTTATCCTCCATTCTTGTTTGGTTGGTTTAAGAGATAAAGAAGTGATAAATACCTTGTACATAGATATATCGGGCGATGTAATTATGATATGATCACTTCAGTCTTATCTCGAGATAAAATAGATATCCTTGTAATTATTCAACCTTCTAAAATAAATGCTGCCTGGTCAAGATTTATCATTTCTATTTGTTTTTTATGTATAAATTAAAATTTTCTGCTTTAAAAAAGCCCTGATTATAAAATTGACGATAAAAATCGGCTATTCCGGCATATATTATTATCAATGAATGATACTTTATCTTTTTTCGGGAAAAATATATTAATAATTAAATCGATGATTCGCTATTGGAGCAGACAATAACAAACCATTTCATCAGACATCCTCCCCAAACCTTCATTATAACCTATCACCCCTGCAGGTGCTCCACCGTTTAGTATCGTCGATCTTTGAGCTTGTGAGTGATGGGGACGATTGACTCAATTCCCTTTCATCACCCCAAAAAATGAGGAAAACGACCTCAACATAGACGGCAAGGTTATTGCCATCGTAGAAGACGGAGACGAGGCCGGTGACAAGACCACGCCATTGACAAATGACAACAGCGAGACGTTTTTTGGTTGGAGCTCAATGAAGTGGGTGGAGGGAGGGGAAACACCTTAGAGGGGGGGGGGGTGAGAGGTGAATCGTCGGCAATAGTGAAGAATTCAGGGCACTGGTGAGGAGGGCGACAACATAGAGAGGGTGATGATGTCGTGAATGGCAGTGATTGTGCCACCAAGGGGCGATGTTACGGGTAAGAAGGGAGGTTATGGCAAACACGATCTAAAAGCCAAAGCTCGATGGAGCTCATTTCAAGAGCTTGTGGCACGAGGACCTCACGATGGCGGAGGGGGGCATGTGATGAGGGTATGAAGGTTGAGATGAAGGAAATAATTGCCCAAAAAAAAGACTAACTATTTAGTATAAGAGATATATGAGAAGCAATGGCATTAAAGCTGCAGTTGAAAATCAAGGATTACATTGTAATTTTTTAAAAACTCAGGGACTATATTGAATTAACGTGTAAAATCAACTATTATATAATCTACTCAAAATCAGGGACTATATGATTTTTTGATGCTTGTAATCAAGCAAAGGAAATTTGAAACTAGAATTATTTTTTAATCCTATTTCCAAGGGGGAGTGCACTGCAAAATAGATTTAACTATTAATGTGGCAGAAAGTGAGCGACTCATAGAAATTAGAACAAAAAGTACACATCAAAATTGAATGGCCAAATATCCAATTTCTTTTAAATTACTTTCCTTTTATTGTGGAAAACTCAAACATATTACATTCAAACAATATCGCTACTAAATTCCATCAAAAAATGGATATTCAATCCAAACAGCCAAAGGAAACATGGAAGATTAATGTAAATTTTGTTGCAATCCCTCATTAAGTTATCCCCTACACCTGATATAATCAACATACCCCATGAGCAAAAAGCATCATGCATCAATTTATTCAAAAAAAAGAGAGAAAGAAAAGGAAGTAGACGGACAACTATGTACAAAATAGATGAGTTCCGTCGAGAAAAAAATTTAACACGCAATGGAATTTATGCATCTTACAACGAGAAAACCGCATTTCCCTGATCAAATAAAAGTGATAAAAGCAACATGAATGGAAAACATATATCCTTAGACTAACTTCCATGAGTTCGTGATACTGCCATGGAAAATATTGTGCTTGCATAAAGAATGCAATAAAATAATTATACAATACCTCATGAAAATTTCATTCCTCTTTACTTTCCATTCATTTCTGAAAGGGGAGGAAGGGAAATGAGGTATGGATTTACTTCCATACAGGGTAAATGAGAAGGAAGGAAACTAATGGAAAAAATGAATCATTTGGAAATGGACGGCCAAATGGAAACTCGCCATTATGATTATGCTGTCAATTTCCAGAAGCACGACCCTTCCTCACATCGTACAATCAGCTCGTTTCATCCTGGATGAATTCACAACTAAGCAGATCAACCAGTTGCAAGGGGGCAAGACGAGCGACGGAACACCTGCATGGGGTATTGGAAGGAATTTCCCTGATGGCTTGTTTGAAGGAAGAGGCAAAACCTGAAATGCACAAGATTCCAAATAAAACTAGGATCATACCTGGTGCATCCTTTTGCAAAGATACTCTCCTCAGACAGTAATAACTCACAGGACTTCTGCACTAATACTTTACGAATCCAGTGTTCTTTTGCGCTTTTCCCAGAATCGTCTCTATGTCACCTTCATACAAGTTGAGTTGCTGGGCAAGGGCAAAACCACAGTATAAACCATCCACTGCAGCACTCACGATTCCTCCAGCATAGCCTGCTCCTTCTCCAATCGGGTACAGCCCCCTAAGGGACTTGCTCTCATATGTGCTCCCGTTACGTGAGATCTGAACTGGGGAGCTCGTCCTTGTCTGCAAGAGAGTAGGAAGGGTTCCAGTCATGATAATCACATCTTAAGACTTTGGAGTAAAAAGAGCAATTAGCTGGCTGAGATCCATTAAATTTTTTTGTACATTTGGACTATCTTGTTGTTTCATGCAGGAAGATCATTCCCAGTTGATGTATGCAGGATCCTTACGGCTACTTAAATTTAAAAGCTTGTGACTTTGGTAATCTGAACTCTACCCGACTTTAATTTAGTGGAGATTAGATTTTTAGATTGCAGTAATAAATTCTTGATTAATTTTAAGATCACAGTAATGAGTTTATATTTCTCAAATCGAGAAATTCGGAGGCATATAATTGCAAGGAATAAATCAAAGTACCTCTACACCATGAAGAAGAGCGTCTTTCGAAATGAAACCTGGCAGCTGGATAATTTGCAGTATATTGCAAAGACCGCATCAATACATGTTCGACGACTGTTCAACGAATTTATAATTCCAAAGCAAAACAAACCTCCTTATCGAACATCAGTATGGACTGTTGCAAAGCTTCGGTTATTTGATATGGGAACAACTGATGGAGGTTTGATGATTTGGTTCCTAGCCGGTAACTTGATGGTGGCAGAGAAGTCACTGGAATGGGAAGGAAATACGACAGATAAATCCCATCCAATGATCCAAAAGGAATTCCACTGAACGAAGAAAGAGATTTCTTTTAAACCTGTTAATTTGTTTTCTATAAAATCGGTGACAGTTTGTGCAGGGACAACAAAGCTTCCTCCACCCATTGTAGCTGCTCTTCTTTCATATTCTCTCTGCAATCAAAAGTTCTACATCAAGCGTTGGTGAAGTTCTTTTTTTGTTTGTAAACAGTGAAACCATCAATAATTCACATATTTGGGGTACTTTACAGTCTTAAACCGTGATAAATATGTAACAAAGATAACAATAAACTGTATTTTTACGTATGATTGGTTTTCTCAACTGTTAAAGGGATAAACTAAGATGATTTATGAAAGGTCCAAGGGTTCTCTTATATAGGAGAAAAACCCATTGGATAAAATACAAAAGATAAATAAATAATTACAAGAGATAAGGAAAAACAGAAATTGGAATTATCTAAATAAATAAAATAGGGATTATCTCAACACTCCCCCTCAAGCTGGAGCGTAGATATCAATAAGACTCAGCTTGGACCAACATTTCTGATAAGGCCCTCTTGCTAGAGCCTTTGTAAGTATATCTGCTGTCTGGTCTCCAGAGCTGACATGTGTAGTGGTGATAAAACCCTTCTGTATCATGTCACGAGTGTAGTGACAATCCACCTCTATGTGTTTCGTCCTCTCATGAAAGGCTGGGTTATTTGCAATGAAGAGAGCGGCCTGATTATCACACTGGAGATGCATGGGAAGAGGTACTTCTATAGTTAGATCAGTAAGAACAGATCTGACCCACATCATTTCTGTACTAGCCTGTGCCATAGCCCTATATTCTGATTCAGCACTTGATCTAGCAACTACCGTCTGCTTCTTACTTTTCCATGAAACAAGAGAATTTCCTATGAACACAGCAAATCCAGATGTAGACTTTCTATCTTTTGGACACCCAGCATAATCTGCATCTGCGCATGCTGTTACTGATAGAGATGTGCCTCTGCTGAAAAGAAGTCCAGTACCAGGTGACGTCTTTAAGTATCTTAGGATCATATGGGCTGCATCCATATGTGCATGTCTGGGCTGCTCCATAAATTGACTTACTTTGCTTACTGCAAATGCTATGTCGGGCCTGGTAATAGTTATATATATTAGCTTGCCAACCAGCTCTCTGTATCTTCTCTTATCAACTTCCTCAGTATCATCATCATCATATAACTTCATGCTTGGGTCAAGCGGAGTAGTGGCAGGTCTGCAATCTGCCATGCCTGTCTCTGAGAGAAGATCTATAACATATTTTCTTTGGGTCATTACAAGACCCCGTTGATTCCTGGCGAACTCTATTCCAAGAAAGTAACGTAAATGTCCAAGGTCCTTGGTCACAAATTGCTGACCTAGGAAGTCCTTGGTATCCTGAATGCCCTGTTCGTCATCCCCTGTAATAATAATGTCATCAACATAAACAAGGATGACTGTAATACCTCTTTGGGTCTTCTGTATAAACAAGGAATGATCTGCAGTTGATCTCACAAACCCCCGCTGCTCTATCAAGTCCGAGAGCTTTTGGAACCATGCTCTTGGACTCTGCTTGAGGCCATAGATAGCCTTGTGTAACTTGCACACCTTATGACACTCCCCCTCAGCAGCGAACCCAGGTGGCTGCTGCATGTAGACCTCCTCCTGTAAGTCACCATAGAGGAATGCATTTTTCACATCAAGCTGATAAAGAGGCCAATCTCGTGTTACAGCAATAGCAAGGAGAATACGTAAAGTAGAATGCCTGGCAACTGGGGAGAAAGTATCGTGATAGTCTACCCCATATGTCTGGGTAAACCCTCTTGCCACAAGTCTCGCCTTATAGCGATCCACATTCCCATCTGGACGGTGTTTCACAGTAAACACCCATTTGCATCCCACAATTGATGCATCAATAGGGGCAGAAACAAGACTCCACGTACCACGTGACTGTAGCGCAGCCATTTCCTCTTCCATGGCTAACCTCCATTGACTATCTTTGAGAGCCTCCTGATATGTTTGCGGTATCTGTACGGCTGATAGTGCTAGTGTAAATCTCTTGAAATCCTCTGACAACCTATTCAAAGAAATCTGGGCTGCGAGAGGGTAAGTAGCACATGTTCGTTTCGGCTTTCGCAGAGCAATTGGTATATCAAGATCATCTGCCAAGTCATGGGCCTGTAGATTTCCCTCTTGAGAGGGTATTTGCTCCTCCTGTTGTACAGGTAATTCAGTAGTACTGTCAGTGGAAATAATATGCTCATTACATACCTGGGGTGTGCTGGATGATGGGCAAGGCTTGTGAGCAGGGCGGACAGGGCGAGGTCTGCGAGGAATATTATGAGGCAAGAATTGAACCAGCGGAGGTGGTAGAGGAGGTGGTGGAGGTGGTGGAGGAGGAGGAGGTGAAGGTGAAGAAACTGGAGGAGGAGGAGGAGGAATGTAAATCTCATTCTCAGAGTCAGATGGATTAAGTTTGTCACCTTTAGGAGAAAAATACATGACCGACTCAAAGAAAGTAACATCAGCACTAACAAAATATTTCTGGCTCAATGGATTAAAGCAGCGGTATCCCTTTTGGGTACGAGAATAGCCAACAAATATACACTTGATAGCTCTAGGAGATAGCTTGTCACGCCCTGGAGAGACATCATGAACAAAGGCAACAGATCCAAATACGCGAGGTGTAAGAGAGAAGAGATCCTTCTCGGGAAACGCAATCGAGTAAGGAACCTTCTCTCCTAACACGGACGAGGGCATACGGTTTACCAGATAACAAGCAGTAAGGACAGCATCACCCCAGTAAGAATGAGGAGCACGACTCTGTATCAACAATGTTCTGGTCACATCAAGTAAGTGACGGTGTTTGCGCTCGGCAACACCGTTCTGCTGGGAAGTGTAAACACATGAGGTCTGGTGAACAATGCCATGGGATTTAAGAAACTCAGAAAGATGTAAGGTGCAAAATTCCAAGGCATTGTCAGACCGAATATACTTGATATTGGCACAAAATATATTCTTTATTTCTTTAATAAAATACTTGATAGTGGATCCAGCCTCAGACTTATTTTTCAATAAAAAAACCCAAGAAAGTCTAGAAAAATCATCGACCGCTACTAGATAAAAACGGTGTCCTTGGAGATCAGGAACACGACTAGGACCCCAAATGTCTAAATGAAGAAGCTCAAATAGCTGAGAGCTGCTCCGACTCTGACGGGATGGAAATGATGAACGGTGATGCTTCCCAAGTTGGCATGCTTCACAATGAAAGGAGGATCTCGTAGAAATCTGAGGGAGAACATGACATAACTTCTGTAGAGGAAGATGTCCAAACCTAAGATGCCATAAATAAGGAGAGACTGGTCCAGTAGGTATAATAGAAGAACTCGCATGAGGAGGTTGGACCAGTCTGTAAAGTCCCCGCTGCTCATGGCCACTTCCAATCATCCTGCCCGTGAGTATGTCCTGAAACACAAGAGATGAAGGGTCAAAGATGGCACGACAATGCAGATCCTTAGTGATCTGACTAATAGAAAGTAAATTCATCTGAAAAGCAGGAGCATGTAAGACATTCTTCAGACGTATGGATGGTGTCAACTGCACCTCCCCCTGTCCTGTAACGGGTAAGTGGTCGCCATTAGCGATGACGACCCATCTGCCAGGTGGTATTGCTCTGTAGGATTTTAGTTGCATTTTGTCTCCACATAAATGGTGCGATGCACCAGAGTCCACAATCCATTCTGTTATGTCTGCATTCATACTACCAGTAAAGGCATAAGTGATACCTGAGGAGCTCGAAGATGCTCTGGCTGCTGTAGCGGTATCTGCGATGGTGTCAGTACTAGGAGTCACAATCTCTCTAATACGAGAGACAATATCATCCAGGCGAGGATCGGCTTGGGGAGACACAATCTGCTCTGCTGCTTGACCAGAAACGGGATAGCCATGCTTCTGATAGCATGTATCCTCTCCATGTCCAGGCTTGCGGCAATAGGTGCAAGGCCCACGTTGGCGTCCACCGCCTCTTCCTCGAGATGCGCGTCCTCTGAACTGGATCGCCCTACCTCGACCACGAGAGACTGCCATTGCTGAGGAATGCGAAGGCGTAGTTGTCGAAGGGATGTTGAGTCGGCTGAGACGACTATAGGCCTCCTCTATAGGAGGAATGGTTGCTCCAGTAAGAAGATGGGCACATGCCGCCTCATATTCTGCATCAAGTCCGGCCATGAAAACTCCAACCATCGTGGAGTTTCTATATGTCTTCTGTTGTTCAGCAGACGTCGTAATAGGTATGTAGCTATGAAGTTTTTCAAACATGCCACGCAATGAAGAGTAGTAGACATGCAGAGGGCGACCATTCTGCTTGGAGTTGTAAATATCAAACTGCAGTTGTAGGATTTTGGTTTCATTTTTTGCTTGTGCATAAGTGGATGCCAAAGTATCCCACATTGCCTTGGCAGTGGGCTGATTCAGGATATCATTTGCTATTTCCGTAGTAAGTGTCCCACAAAGCCATACTCGTGCGTACGCATCATCTTGCTTCCAGGAAGAATTTGCCCCAGTCTTATCTGTTGGCTCTGGGTCTGTTAATATGTGCTCCTTATTGTTGCACTGCATGAGGGTGAGAAACTGCATAGACCATAACTCATAATTGGTCCCATCCATCTTAACGATGGGTGCCGGACCCTTAAAGGCTCCGGACGAGAAGATGTCACCCTTATTGTCAGACATGATGATAAACTTGCCAAATGACAGACTCTAACTGGGTAATATACTGTTATAAATGATTTTGTAGAATCATAGGAAGGATCAAACAATCATCCTTAGCAACCCGTGATGCTTGCCGAACAAAATATGATTTAACGATGTCAAATCTGTTCAAAACCACCTCTAAAATAAACTGACTCACAAGCAGTCCACGAAGCAAGTGCTGGCACAGGAGTCACGAGGGTGCTTGGGCGGTGGTGTGCCTGCGTGGTGGGGCACAGCAAGCGCCTGGAGCCGCTGACCTGCAGTCCCTGCGCCACAGAGACGGTGGCGGCGAAATGGAGGAGGGAGGCTTGGGCCTCGCACAGGGTCGACGGGGTAGGGGACCGAGTGCCTGCGCTGCGCGAGTAGGCGCGCTGGGCGAGTAGGCGCGCTGCAACGAGCAGGGGCGCGCTGGGCGAGTAGGCGCGCACAGCCTCAGGGGCGAGTGTTCGTGCGGGAGCCCTACGCCACAGGGCCTCGCGCAGGGGCGCACAAGGCTGTGGAGATGCTTGCACGCGCTAAGGGGGCGAAGGCGCACGCACAGGTTGCGCGGGACGGGGCGGGGCCGCCGATCTTAGAGGAGATGCGCAGGGGAGGCGCGCAGGGGAAGAGCGCCATCGCCGAAGAGTCCTGAGGATACGGGCGCCGCCATTACGGGAGAGGTTAAATTTAGGGATAGGAACGAGGCTCTGATACCATGTTAAAGGGATAAACTAAGATGATTTATGAAAGGTCCAAGGGTTCTCTTATATAGGAGAAAAACCCATTGGATAAAATACAAAAGATAAATAAATAATTACAAGAAATAAGGAAAAACAGAAATTGGAATTATCTAAATAAATAAAATAGGGATTATCTCAACATCAACTGGCAGCAAATGCTCCAACTTTCTCTGTAAAGAATATGATCAGCTTGTTCGAAAGGTCAGCTGTAATTGGACGATAAAACGTACATCACTCGTAGAAATTGAATTACAATAAATAGTTAGCGTTCCAGAAAATAGAACTAGTAAATCATTTCTTTCATGTACTCATTAAATTTATGTAGATGTAAGATGAATTGACTTTTTTATACGGATCTATTTCTATTATTCTCTTTCTGTAATTTCTTTGATTATTAATTTGCTCGAAACACATGAAAAATTAGCATATCTGAATCCCTTGGGGAAGGAATGACACAGAATTGTTACACGGAATCTACATGACCTAATGAACTTTTATATTTTTCCAATAATAATTTTAGGCACTGGAGCATGTAATGAAGGTTAAGCAGTTCTAGAACCATCAGCAACGGTGAGACACCAAATCACTTTGCAACTCTGAAAATAATACCTAAATGATACCTTCCTATATTTCAAAGAGAATAATGGGGCTGCCCCTTGCGGGCAGCCAAGAATGGCTGCCCCCGCGCCGTTTCGGCGTGTTTTTTATTTTTTTTTTGAAAAATCTCGCCGTATAAATTCATCCCTATATCCCTCCTATATGTCATTTGAATTTCGTCAGAAACAGAGGCTCCTACGGCCTCCATCGAGATGGTGTCGATTTAAAAAATTCTGTTACCGTTAAAAAATGTCTGTCTCGATGGAGGCCGTAGGAGCCTCTGTTTCTGACGAAATTCGAATGACATATAGGAGGGATATAGGGATGAATATACATGGCGATATTTTTCAAAAAAAAATAAAAAACGCGCCGAAACGGCGCGGGGGCAGCCATCTTGGCTGCCCGCAAGGGGCAGCCCCATTAATCTCTATTTCAAATACTTCCTACAATATCAAATAACTTGTTAGGTATTTTTTTAATGGCTTAGCACCATATTACCATTAGGATTATTAACAGTGCATAATTTGATGAATGTCGATAAATTTCAAAATTAATTTTATTGTCCACTATCTACAACATTTTTTTAATCGATACTGTGTGAGCACTTTGGTTAGGTTTTGGCAATATTACATGTTAATAAATCCTTGACTTTAGGTTTTTTTTAAACTGATCGATTGTGACATCACATGGATAAATTTCAAAATTAATTTTATTGTCCATTATCTACAACATTTTTTTAATCGATACTGTGTGAGCACTTTGGTTAGGTTTTGGGCAATATTACATGTTAATAAATCCTTGACTTTAGGTTTTTTTTAAACTGATCGATTGTGACATCACATGGATATTTAGGGAGTTCTTTTGAAAAAAATTGTCTAGATATATTCATTTATTAATATTATTATGAATTAATTATGAAAATATACTATATGGATCTAGTTAAAAACTAAAAAATCTCTATCTTTTGAAAATAGAAAGAAACACAGAAAAAAATATAATTAAAACTGCAGTGAATTTAAAATGACAATTTACTTATTTTTAGGTAATTGAATTGTGAAATGCTTATGTAGAATACCCAATAAATATATACTTCAATGCAATTCTTTTTTTATTTTGATTTAGATTAGATAATCTAACATAAAGGGAAAAAGTTATAAAGTAAACATACTCTTACTTCCTCCAAATTAGTGTTTTCCTCTTTTGAATGTAGAAAAGGAATAAACAATCCAAGAAACATAACATATAAGGAACTACCAAAGGTATTAAAGAAAGAAGAACAATAATTATTTGTTGGGAAAAGAGGAAGAGATGTTTATTCCTGGAAACCCTAGGCTTTGTTGTATAGAGGAGAGATCTATGGGTAAATTACATAAGATGAACATAAAGAAATAAAATAACGAAAAGGTACATAAGAACATAGAAATATCTCTACACTCCCCTTCAAAATGGAGCATAGATGTCAATCACACTCAACTTGGAAGAACACTTCTGATATGGCCCTCTGAGCAATGCCTTGATAAAGATATGCGTCGTTTGCTCTCCTGAACTGACATGGGAGATAGAAATCAAACCCTTCTGAATCATATCTCTAGTATAATGGCAGTCTACCTCAATATGCTTCGTTCGTTCATGGAATGCAAGATTATTTGAAATGAATAAGGAAACCTGATTATCACATTGTAACTGCATGGGTAGAGGTACATTTATATGCAAATCTGCTAGCACTGCTCGAACCCACACCATTTCTGTGCTTGCTTGTCCCACAACCCTATACTTAGATTCAATACTTGATCTAGCCACAACCGTTTGTTTCTTACTTTTCCAAGAAACAAGAGAACAATCAACAAACTTTGCAAAGCCTAAAGTAGACTTTCTATCCTTAGGACACATTGCATAGTCTGCATCAACACATGCAGAAACAGAAAGAGTTGCTTCTTTCCTGAACAGTAATCCTGCACTTGAAGAAGATTTTAGATATCTCAATATCATGTATATAGCATCCATATGTACCTGTCGGGGTTGCTCCATGAACTGATTGATCCGACTCACTGCAAAAGAGATATCAGGTCTAGTGATGGTAATATAGAGGAGCTTTCCCACCATCTCTTTCTATATATCCTTCTGTCAATCTCATTTGTATTATCATCGTATAACTTCATGCTAGAATCCACAGGAGTAGTAGAGGTCGACACCCAATCATGCATGTCTCAACAAGTACGTATGTAAGTGTAACATACTTCCTTTGCGTCAAGACCTTGCGCAATCCTAGCAAATCCTAACCCTAAGAAATACCTTAGAGTGTCAAAATCCTTAGTAACAAACAGACAACCCAGAAATTATTTTGTCATCTTTATGCCTTGGAAGCATGGTGGAGGCTGGCGGATGCTCGGACTGCACCGGATGGAGGGCGGTGGCACATCGACGCTGCTTGGCTAGAGACGACGATGCCGGCAGCGGCGGGAGAGAGGGAGAGGGGGCGAGCATCGGGTGCGGATTAGAATTAGGGTATGTAGCTTCGGTCTAGGACCGCAACTCTGATACCTTATTGGGAAAAACGAAGAGATGTTTATTCTTGGGAACCCTAAGCTCTCTTGTATAGAGGAGATACTGATGGGTAAATTACATAAGATGAACATAAAGAAATAAAATAACGAAAAGGTGCATAGGAACATAGAAATATCACTACATTATTAGGTAAAAGTACTGGAGTTGGTTGAATATATTTCCTGAAATAGCTCAATCCCTTAAAAGGTTCAACAATACAAGTACATTGGGCCTTTTGAGTCAATTATAGGTTGGGGAAGGCAATATAATTTGATCAACGGAAATACATTACAATGCAATTCCTTGTTTATTTTTCTTTCGAACATTAGACTATCCTATAAGAAAGTTAACATGCGAAGAAAAAAAGAAAGAAATAAGTTAACTCTTTTACTTCTTTGCTCGCTCCAATCTATTTTCTCCGGCTAGTGAGATTCATCAACACCTTTCGAAAGAAGAGAAAGAACCTTCTAATGATAAGGGGAAAAATAGACAAGTATGTCGGCGAAGAGTAATATTGTACCAACAAGCTAGTATTTCAAAAGTCATGTTCTGACAAAAACGTGATGGAGCCGATTCTGATATTTTCGATGTTCTTGTCGAGAGTACATGAGCATACTCTCTTCTTTTCATTGATTGTAAATGTATATATTATATAAGATCAATGTATATATTATATGAGATCAAAAAGAAGAAATAAAATATAAAGAAAAATCCATATTTTTATGAGTAAATAAGAAAATAAGATGAACCTTATATATAACGGGACTATAAAACAATTGAAAAAGGATGTACCGTACATTTATAGGATATTCGTTTTGCACACTATTGAGATTCTTATCTCTGATCTTTATTTATATTTGTTTATTTTTCTGGTCTATCGTATGTAGTTTTTCCATAGAGCTTTTCCCATATACAAGAGAGCTCTAGGGCTACGAGGAATACAACTTTATTTTCTCCTTCCACATGGTATTAGAGCCATAGTCCTAGATCGGAGCATGTGCCTTAGAGCCCTATCCCCACCAAACCCCTAGCCCGCGTCCCACGCATCGGTGCCGCCCATGCACCCGCGCTGCTCCACGCGTCGCCGTGCAACCTGCACGTTGCTGCGTGCCCGTGCGCCCCACCGCCTATGGGCATCCGCGCCTCCCGCACGTGGTCGCGTGCCTGTGCACGGCCTGATCGTGTGTGTCGTTGCCCGTAAAGGCGTTGGTCCCTGCCTCTTGCACCGCTACCATCCGTAGGGTTCCTATGTCGTACCTTTTGGGTGCTTAGGGTGTGACATCATTATCTAAAACACCCTGGTTACCCAAAGAAGTCTTCAAAGAGTGGAAGAGGTTGTGGTATGAGTCTACACCCACAACTATATTCCTATATGTCAGTGTACGCGCAAGTCTTTCTTGTTGTCGACCCAGTCTTGGATACAATTGTCATCATGTCTGATAACAAAGGCTGACATTCTATCCCTAGATGCATTCAAAGGTCCATCACCCATCACCAAAATGGATGGAACAAACTATGAACTGTGGTCCATGTGGTCCATGCAGTTCATGAGTTTAATGCAATGCAATGGCAAGAAGCATATCCTCACTACAGAGGAGCCACGTGACAAGACTGGGAAAATGCCTCATGGGAAGCAAATGATGCATATATACGTGCGTGGCTATCCGGGATTGTGTCCACAAAGATAGCTAATGATATTTTGAGTCATCCTACTGCAAAGGCTATGTGTTCTCGCCGCAACATACTCTTCGGCGAAGAATGAGTCGAAGATACTGCGGCTTCGGCACGATAACTTCACATCGAAGCAGAACAATATCCCCTTCATAACCTCTATACTTCTTTAAGGGGAATGTTTGAGAAGCTACATGGGTACATTCCCTTGATTGCTACGCCAGAGCAGCTCAAGGCATACAGAGACTCTGTGATGACAGAGGTCTTTCTAGCAACCCTTGATCCTGAGTATGACGCTGCTTGAGCCCATATTCTTACTGATGCTACCATACCTCCAATGGAGGAGGCATATCGAAGATTGAGTAGACTATCTATATCCTATGGTAGCACTATATTGGTCTCAAACATCTTCAGGTATGGTTGCGTCTCGAGGTAGGGGAAGTCGTACACCATATCGTGGTAGGGGCAGCCCTAGCCGTGGCAGAGGAGGGGGTGGTTGACCCCGTTAGCCGTGTACCTACTGCCACAGATCAGGTCACTTTGAGGAACCTGCTATTCTAAGCATGGGTTTCCTGCTTCAGTTCGGGTTACAGAGCAGACACAATAGGTCAGGAGTCCATCACATGTTTCTGATCAGAGATTTGATGAACTCGTGGCGCGACTCAGGGAGATTATGCCTACTCCTGGTTCAACCAGCTCTCCCTCAGGATCTTCAGAGGTAGCTGCCTCAGCCTCAACATCTATATCAGGTATAGCATATGTCTTTACTAGTTGTTACATGGCAGACTTGTCAGAACGGATCATGGATTCAGGAGCATCCCATCATCTCTGTGGTGACAGAGGCCAGTTTAGTTATTTCCGTCCGACTCAACCTAGACAATCTGTTGTGATAGCAGATGGGACAAACTCTCTCATTACATGTCAAGGGAAGGTGCAATTGACCCCTGCAATGAGGTTTCAAAATGCCCTTTACGCTCCTGAATTTTCTATGAATTTACTTTCAATTAGTCAAATCACCAAGGATTTACATTGTCGTGACATATTTGATCCATATGCTCTTGTGTTTTAGGACTTGCAGGTTGATTGGATCTGGTCATGAGCAAGGAGGTCTCTACAGACCGGTGCAATCTCCTTATGCTGGTGATTCTTCTCTTCGCACTAGATCTGTTTCTCCCTATATATGGCATCTTCGATTTGGTCATCTTCCTCTGCAAAAGCTGTGTCATGTTCTTCCACAGATTTCTCCTCGCTCTACCTTTCAATGTGAGTCTGCCAGCTTGGGAAGCATCTTTTCAGAGTCGTCATGGTCGGAATAGTCATAGTATGTTTGAGTTAATTCATTTTGATATTGGGGTCCCAGTCATGTTCCAGATCATCAGGACATAGGTTTTATCTTGTTGCAGTTGATGAGTTTCA